>JACMZG010001863.1:1752440-2272177 GCA_018340805.1 Microvelia longipes
TTCTGTCGCGGAGGAAATAAGTAAATACACTAAAATAAGAAAAGAAGCTGAGCATAAACTGAGTATTGTGTTACGAATGCTGTGCTGTGCAGTGTATAATGTATGAAATAAATATGCGCATTTTCTATGAAAAATTGGAAAAATTAAATAACAAGTTGTGACGCTACTGCTTGGGTTATTAAAGATGTACCGAAAAAATAAGCAAACCTTGGATTATATAGCAAGAAAGCGCGCATTTTAAAGAAAACTCGCCCGGCTTGCGGGCCTTTGTGCCAGAATTATTTTAAACTTTCTTTATATTTACCACCTTATTGGTTCCTTTGAGTGGTCGGTTGGTTGGTAATGGCACACGTAAATGTATAGCCCATGGAATAAATGCGCTGTATTTCCTTCGAAAAATACAGAACATTATTTACAAATCAATGCTTACTAATCAGACACTTACAGAAATGGAAAAATGTCAAGCAAGAAATGAATTGTTTAGTCACGAAACAAAGGATACATGTCCTTGCCAGTATTCTGACAGTAACTCCAACCATATTTTTTTTAATTTTGCTTTAGTATCGGGTCAGAACAAGACAATTATGTCACTACTTCTCTGTAACGGTATTAAATAATCTTACTTGTTATCCCCTCTATTATCTGCTTACTTGTTATCTCCTCTATTATCTGCTTACTTGTTTGTATTTTACCTTTTTAATTTTATTTTTATTTTATTGGTTTTACTTACAGGTGCTGGTGGTTTTGTTGCTGGTGTGTCCGGTTCTGGTGGCTTTGTTGCAGGGGTGTTAGGTGGTGGTGTTGTTGGAGGTGTGTTAGGTGGTGGTGTTGTTGGAGGTGTGTTAGGTGGTGGTGTTGTTGGAGGTGAAGGGCATACATTACTAAAAGGAGTGCATTCTTTATGATAACTGTCGTAGTAGTTATCAAATAAACACTTCTTTACAATCAACTTATGTTCTTGGCATTTGCAGTAGTACTGGCACGGATTGATTGAATTATCCTTTGCAGCATCAGGGAGTAGGGGTAGCAGTACAGACACGCCATTGCCATTGCAAACTTCATTGTCCACTCCTGTTTTATCACAGTATGTGTTCGGTATCTCGTCATTTGAAGTTGGAAGAGCTACCACAGCTGTCAAACCTAGTAGCAGCCAGCATACTAAACCTGCCAAGCAGAATCTAATCAAATTCAGTTTTTTGATTGTTTCAAAGTTTCTTTGAAATAAATTAGCTTTTAGGCTGAGGTAGCCAGTATGGCCGTAATCAAGAAGGTCCTTCTAAGGTCCCTCATCACAAAAAAGGATGCATATATATATATATATAATAATTATATTTATTATTCATATATTTATTTATTATTATAATATATAATAAATATATATTATATAAATATATATATAATATATATATATATATATATTATATATATATATATATATATATATATGCGTGTGTGTGTGTGGTATGTTTGTTATAGCCAAAGTGATAAGTTGGATACTATGCATGAAATGTAGTCATTATGTATAATGGCTAAAACGGATGGCCAAAGTTGATAATAAATTACTTTAGATGGCCATTATGCATAATACCTAAGATAAAAGGCCTATGCTATAAATATTTTTAAAAAATCCGTCAAAGTGCTTGCTTTGCAAGCATTATAAGGGTTTCTCAGATAATTGCATAAATATAATGTAATACTATGCAATCATACTATACTTAATATTCACGCCTCGCTTTAATAGCCTATATGTTGGTATTTGTCGATACTAAGTTAGAAAAAATAAATAAGTTATAACAAAATATTCCACAGCTCGCTACGCATGCGTTTCTGTGTATCAGAAATCAGCACCTAATTTAGAATCTACACAAAATATATAAGTGCTCGTATTGCTCGTTTCATTTGTATGTTTGTTATTTGCAAATTTCGCAGAGTAAACATAATTTTACCAATTTCACTAGGGCTCATTTCGCTCGCCTTATATGTGTCTGTGGCACTGATTTAGGAAAAATAATTATAATACACATAAAATTTGAGTAAACATCTGCTTGTTTAGTACCCAATTTCAAACTATAGAATCAATTTTTACATAACAATCTAGAGCTCGCTTCCCTCGTCTATATAATTGTTTTGTCGATACCTAATTTTTGAGAAAATTTAAAACACAGAACAAAATTTAAGGGCCGCTTCACTCGCCTTTATGTGCTTGGTTGTCATATCTACCTTAAGAGAACATTTAAAACAAGGCATAAAATTAAAGCTCGCTTCAATCGCCTTTTATATTGGTTTATCAGAACCTCATTTTATAGCATAGAGTAAAGACATAACATAATATTCTAGGGCTCGCTTCGCTAGCCTTGAGGTGCTTGTTTGGTACTAGCCAATTTTAAACTTAGAATCAAAGTTTACATAACAATCTAGGGCTCGCTTCGCTCGCTTATAGAAGTTTGTTTGTCATACCTAAATTTAGAAAAAAAATTAAAACATAAAATAGATTCAAGGGCTCGCTTCGCTCGCCTTATAGGCTTGTTTTGTCAATATCTACTTTAAGAGAAACATTTAAAACAAGGCATAAAAATCATGGGTCGCTTCGCTCGCCTTGTTTATATGTTTTATCAGTCCCTTTTTAAGAGTATAAATTAAAAAAAACCATACATACTAGGGCTGGCTTCGCTCGCCTTTGTGTGCTTGTTAGTCAATATCTACTTTAGAGGAAACATTTTAGAAAGCATAAAAAACATCATGGGCTCGCTTCGCTCGCCTTTTGTATGTTTATCAGTACCTTCTTAAGAGTATAAATAATAAAAATAACCTGCAATACTAGGGCTCGCTTCGCTCGCCTATATGTGCTTGTTTTCAATATCTATTATAGAAGAAACATTTTAAGCAAGGCATGAAATCATGGGCTCGCTTCGCTCGCCTTTTGTTTATGTTTATCAGTACCTTCTTAAGTAAAAAAAAAAAAAAAACCATACATACTAGGGCTCGCTTCGCTCGCCTTTATATGCTTATTTGTCAATATCTACTTTAAGGGAACATTTAAAACAAGCATGAAAATCATGGGCTCGCTTCGTTCGCCTTGTTGTATATGTTTATCAGTACCTTTTTAGAGTATAAATTAAAAAAAACAAACAATCTAGGGCTCGCTACGCTCGCCTTTATGTGCTTGTTAGTCAATATCTACTTTAAGAGAACATTTTAAGAAAGGCATAAAATTATGGCTCGCTTCGCTCGCTCTTTTTGTATATGTTATCAGTACCTTCTTAAGATATAAAATAATAATAATAACCATGCAATACAGGGCTCGCTTCGCTCGCCTTTAGTGCTTGTTTGTCAATATCTATAAGAGACATTTAAACAAGGCATAAAAATCATGGGCTCGCTTCGCTCGCCTTTTTGTATATGTTTATTAGTACCTTCTTAAGAGTAAAAATAAAAAAACCTTACAATACTGGGGCTCGCTTCGCTCGCCTTTATATGCTTATTGTCAATATCTACTTTAAAAGAAAACATTTAAAACAAGGCATGAAAATCATGGCTCGCTTCGCTCGCTTGTTGTATATGTTTATCAATACCTTTTTAGTGTAGTAAAATTAAAAAAAACCATACAAATTAGGCTCGCAACGCTCGCCTTTATGTGCTTGTTAGTCAATATCTACTTTAAGAAACATTTTAAGAAAGGCATAAAAATTATGGGCTCGCTTCGCTCGCCTTTTTGTATATGTTTATCAGTACCTTCATAAGAGTATAAAATAATAAAAATAACCATGCAATACTAGGGCTCGCTTCGCTCGCCTATATGTGCTTGTTTGTCAATATCTATTATAAGAGAAACATTTTAAGCAAGGCATGAAAAATCATGGGCTCGCTTCGCTCGCCTTTTTGTTTATGTTTATCTACCTTCTTAAGAGTAAAAAAAAAAAAAACCATACAATACTAGGGCTCGCTTCGCTCGCCTTTATATGCTTATTTGTCAATATCTACTTTAAGGGAAACATTTAAAACAAGGCATGAAAATCATAGGCTCGCTTCGCTCGCCTTTTTGTATATGTTTATAAGTACCTTCTTAAGAGTATAAATTAAAAATAACCATACAATATTAGGGCTCGCAACGCTCGCCTTTATGTGCTTGTTTGTTAATATTTACTTTAAGAGAAACATTTTAAGGAAGGCATAAAAATCATGGGCTCGCTTTGATCGCCTTGTTGTATATTTTATCAACCTTCTTAAGAGTATAAAATAATAAAAATACCATACAATACTAGGCTCGCTTCGCTCGCCTTATGTGCTTGTTTGTTATGTGTGTTTTAGGGCTTCTCCTTTTGCCTTAAAAGGGGGGAGGAAAAGCTTTTTTTTGGTGTTTTTGAGATTTTTGGCGGGTGTTAATAGCCGCCATTTGAAAAAGCGATGCATATTTGTGTACTACCCGTCGATACCTACAATTTGATATCCCACATGATTTTTCAAAAAAATATTTTTTTTTGGCGCGTGCGCGTATGGGCGATTTCGAAATTGCTAAAATTATCTTTTGAAACTTTTTTTCCGAAGAATTTCTATGGCCGGAAAGTGCTTTTTTGGCTATTGGTCCCATATTTTAGGGCTTCTCCTTATGCCTTAAAGGGGGGGGGACAAGCTTTTTTTGGTGGTTTTTGAAATTTTTGGCGGGTAATACCGCCATTTTGAAAAAGCGATGCATATTTGTGTACTACCCGTCGATACCTACAATTTTGATACCCCACATGATTTTTTCAAAAATATTTTTTTTTTTGGCGAATGTGCATTCGCTCATAAATCGACAGATGCGCGTGTGATAAAGCTGGCTATATTTTTCCTGTTGTTGGATAAAATAGTTACACATGTATACCAAATTTCAACTTCCTAGCTATTGTAGTTTCTGAGATGAGAAATCGGACAGACAGACGCTCAACAGAAAGTATAAGGGTTTCGAAGATTCTTCGAAACCCTAAAAATTATTTTTGACTATAATTAAGGTGGACAAATGATTAGAAGAGTGGAGGAGAAGGGTTGCCCTCTTCCCCATAGAGATATATACTAGTGGGAGCATAGCCTATCTTCACACATTGAGAGGCCTGAAACATTTTTAGTGGGGCTCTCAGGGGCTCTGTGTAACCTCATTAAAACCTTCTAGAATGAGTTAAGGTTGTAATAAATCAATTGTTTTCGGCTTCCCAAACGTTCCTACTATATAAGTTCCTATATTTTTGTTATGTTTTTTTTATTATATTGATAATCGAATGGGGTCAGGTTACTTTTCCAATTCAACCAATAGGGCCCCTCTCGTAATATATCTCTATACTTTCCCCACCAGGGCATAAGAACAGAAAAACCTGTGTTTGTTTCCCTTTACTGATTTCTTATTCTTTATCAGTCTGTATCAATTCTTATCAGTTCTTCATCGTCTTAAATCTGTATTTACTTTGTATTATCAGTAATTGTTTATTATTATTTATATTGGACAAGAACACAGAATTATACAATAAATAATTAATAAATACTTAACAATTATTTACATTCATTCTTTTAAATGCATAATTTTTATAAATATCATTTTTTTTATTTTTCCTCATTTATACCGTAGGCAATATAGGAAAAGTAGTGTTTTGCAAAAGATCCGAAACCGGGTTACGCCGCAATTATCCGTTTCACGTGTTTTAAAGGCCTCCTGAGTGATTGTCACAAAGTTGTCTGTCTGTGTGTGTGTCTGTTATCATTTTAGCTCCTAGTGTATTTATTTAGAGAGTTGAAACTTCGTACAAAAATCACTCTACCAATTTAGTAGTACTATTCGGAAAATATTTTTTTTATTACTTCCTTAACCCGCAATAATGACACACACAATTTTTCGAAAAATCATAAAACGCGGAAAAATGATATGTATAAGACTAACATATGTACCGAGTTTCATCTCATTATCAGCATTAATTCACGTTTTGAAAAAAATTAAAAAGAAATCGGAAAACAATGCAATTGACTTGTAATTTTGTACAAGTATATTGTATGTATATAAATATACCTTTACGTAATAAATAAGTATACTAAGTTTCATTTCAATATGACAAGTATATCTATCATTTTGGTGGACCATAAAAATTAAGCAGGATCGAGCGTGATCTGTGCCTATATGGGTGACCGCTGGGAATAAAAGGAATGTATTTACATATTTAGGAATGCTTCTGAAGACGAGCGAAGCGAGTTCGAAGACGCGTTGAAGTATAAATTTAATGACTAGTATATTCTAAGGACGAGCGAAGCAAGTGTCTGAAGTAGGGAGGATGAGCGTAGCGAATCCGATGTGATGACAAAAAGTTCCGAGGTACCCCGTACCCGATTTTTAAATTGTTTTTCCCCATTATTAGTATTTTGATAGATTTAGGGTGTGAATCAAAGTGATATTTATATATCGTTAGTATATGCATATTATTACTATTACATTGGCCATTAAAGTTAGGTATTATACATAATGGCTAGTCAAACTGATAAATTAAGCTTTATTTATTATAACTTTGACTGAATTTGATAGTCTTTACTTTTCCTCATTTTAACCGTAGATTAGGTATATAGAAAAGTATTGTGTTTGCAAAAAAATCCGAAACCGGGATGAAACCGGAATTATCCGTTTCAGGTGTTTTAAAGGTCTCCTGAGTGGTTCACAAACAGGAAGTTTTATGTCTGTGTGTGTGTGTACATTGTAGCTCCTAGTGTATTCATGCTAGAGTTGTAGCTTTACGTAAATCAGTCTACGGCAGTAGTGCTATTCGGAAAATACTTTTTTATGATGTCATTAACCCGCAATAAACAATCAGCAAAAATTGCATTAAATTAAAAAACGCGGAAAAATTATGCGAATAGAACACATGTGGTCGTGTTTATGACTAACATATGTGCTAAGTTTCATCTCATTATCATCATTAGTTCAATTTTTATCGAATTACGCGTGAACGTTAATTTAAACAATTAGAAAATGATTGATTCAATTAAGGTTAAATTTGGTACAAGTGTATACCTTCACTTAATAAATAAGTACACTCAGTTTCGTTTTGATACGACAAATATATATATATATATATTATATATGATTTTGTTGGATCACAAAAGTTAAGCAGCATTAAGCGTGGTCAGTGCTGTATGGGTGACGGATACGTTTAGCATGTCTGTAGACATGTTGCAGCATAAATTTGGTGAATTTTATACTCGCTTTGCTCGCTTATCTGAAGCGAGGAGATGAGCGTAGCAATCCGATATGACGAGGGAAAGTTCCCAAGGTACCTCTTACCCGATATTTTGAATTGTAAAATAAAATTTCTTTTGTAGGAAAATGTTGATATTTAGGTTTTTGGGGCTAAGTATATCAAATGAAACTGGTCCGGTGTCGTTTTAAGAGACCAAAAAATAAAAAAAAAACCTGTTTTCATATACTAGATAACCTAAAATACGGCTGATACACAAATTTTGATTAGGGTATCATTTTTGGTGTTTTTTTGGGTGCTTGGGTTCGATACTCATGTACCACCGAAGTAAGAAAAGCAGATATCCTACGAACCCCAGAATTGCTGCTTAGAAATACTTTGTCATAGTTAAATTCATTTTGTAATTTAGTTTCATAATAAGCACAAACTTACTTGCTGCTGTTCGCATTGTTGTATTGTATTCAGACGTCTTATTCTAGAAAACTAATTATAAACACTTTTAGTTATAGCAACTGTGCCATCAATATTTCTATTATATAGTGATTCAGTGGTCTTGTTTAATTAATTAATTGATAAGATTAACAGAATACAATTCTTGAAGTCGCACTTGATAATTTCTTTATATTTTTGGCTGATAATATAAAATTATATTTTTATTAAACTCGTGAAATATTATAGTTGAAATGATGTAGATTGCAATGTAAACATTGCATACTCTGTAGCATACAGAAACAGCACGCGTGGTGTTCCATTAAAGATATCCAGGGAGGCCTTGTTTCCAAAGGACTGATACAGACTTCGCCCTAAATGCCTTAAGGCACAGTCTCAAATCTATTTTAGCAAATACCTGCGTTTTATTTATATTTTATAAAAATATCAGAATTTTACAAATCTCCAATAATTTGGGTTTCGACCCACACCTTTAGTAAAACCATAGCAAAAATTCTTATGGAACTAGCCTCACTGATATTAATAGTCCTACCGTTTCTTAACTCATTAAACTTAACTGCACTCATCAAAGTGATGAGTGCAATGTGAGTGAACTAGTGTATAAACAGGGGCTGCATCGTCTCCATCTTCAGTTCAGAGCATTTTGTAGAGCATTGTGTTTCTATCCATGATGTCCTACATCCTGAAGATGCCTCCCACGTGGAAGCGAAACGTCGGATTCTTCATCTATAAGGGTATTAACAGGGGCTGCATCATCTCCATCTTCAGTTCAGTTTTGTAGAGCATTGCGTTTCTATCCATGATGTCCTACATCCCTGAAGATGCCTCCCACAGTGGAAGCGAAACGTTGGATTATTCATCTACATTGACGCGGTCACCACCGGAAGACCTAAATCTTCACCAATAACCACTTAGCATGAACCGCACTTTACGATACCGGTGTTTTCTTTATTTGTAAGATCATAACTAGAAATATTTTAATTTTTCTTACTATTTTTTTACTGGTTTTCTTCCTAGTTTATCATCGTGTTTAGATTGCTTATCTATTTTATCACTTTGCGAGGTTGGGCTTTTCTAGTGATCAGATTTTCGCTGTCGAAAGAAACAAATTTATCTCTCTCTGATTTATCAGATTGATAGCTATTCGAGTCATCTGATTTGTCACTCTCAAGAAGTATCGGTATCTGGTTTATCGGTCTCTTGAATGTGATAAATGGGACAATATTTTAAAGATTATTAGATATCGAATTATTAATTGTAGTATTTATTTGTTTAGATTTTGAAGATGGCTTTTTATCTTGCAGGTCATCTGATAATTTATATGGTAGAAAACAACATCACTAACCGAGTCAATTTTCCTCGTTTTGAAAAAAATATTCTATAGCCTTTGATTTTATCAGAGTAGGCTCCGAAAATTAGTAAGGAGTGGTGCGGAAATAGCGAATAGGACTGAATGTAAGCGATAGCGAGTGGCGTGAAATTAAAAGAATAATTATTAAAAAATAAATTAAGCTTAAACTACAACTCACCAGTTTTTCAATTGATGGAAAAAATAATAAATTATAAACCAGATGATTTGTGTGTGTCTATGTAAGGTGTGAAATGTGGAAATGCTATTATAAATGTTTCAAATTGATGTTGGTTGTACCCTTAATAATATCTTGATAAGGAGATTGCATCCATTAGGGTTAAATAAAAGCACGATTTTAGTGTGACATTTCGATCATTCTGGTCATAATCATATTTATCATAATTTATGATAAATTCCGTTTTTCTCTTATTATATTTATCTTATTTTCTCTTATTCTTTTTTCCCCTTCATGTGGATTATTTTTATCGTATTTTATAGAAAATTCTTCGTTTCTTATAATTACTTCGCACCTTTTCTCAGTACTATTCTATGTGACTTAATTCTTTCTCGGAATGAATTTTCTATTTATTTTTAGTTCTTATATGATTATGACCAGAATGGTCGAAACGTCACACTAAAATCGTGTTTTTATTTAACCCTAATGGATACAATCTTCCTTATCAAAAAATTATAAATGTTAGGATTGTGTAATAAAGTTTGGTAAATTATAATTATACTCATCCGGGGCTGGAACATAAGGTGAAGCAGGTGACTTAAAGTTTAAAGCAGCAAGTTTGGCGTTAATAGGCACGGCGTTTATAGATAGATAGATAATTGGTACAAATTTCGAAATAAACGTAATTAATATTAGGTTTAACAATATGGCGGGTTTGCGAAAAGAGTATGGAAGAATAGAAATTTTAATGCATTTAAGTAGTGGCGTCTTGCGTACTAGAAAAGCGAGAAAAAATACTCTCCCTCCTCACACACAGACAATTTCATTGGTTTTCGTTAGTTATAATCATGAATATAACATTAGTTATAATCATTTCAAAATTGTCATCTTATATAATTGGCTTATGAGTCACCCGTGGTGTAGTGGTTAAGGTACGCGGACAATACACAGAATGAATGGACTTTAGTCATGGGTTCAATCCCAGCATGGGCCTCTAGGATTTTTATGAGAGGGATAAAAATTCTGCGTACCACGTCCTTCAGAAGGGCCGTAGAGCCGGTGGTCTCGAGCCTGTGTGTTGTCAGGTACTCGTTAAAGATCCCTTACCCTAAATGAAACTTGGTATAGGCAAAATTTAGGACCCTCATTGTAGATTCATTATAATACTACACTGTTTCTGCCTTGTAGTTTAAAGTGTGTGGAGGTTTGGTTTAACAGTGAGAGCACGTGTTGTTCCCAGTTTTCATTAGACTATAAGATCAGTGAAAATATATATGATTGCTTAAAAAAGCATGAGAGGAACCATAGAAATTTACGGCAATAACTTTGTCTTGCTTTAACTTACAACAATATAGTGACTTGTTCATTTTAAAGTTTTCTCGTTTGAACTATAATCGAAACATGCAAGCATGCAGGAAAATGAAATGTGTTTGTAAAAACCGCAATTTCTACTGAATTATTTATTCCTTAAGTCGTTTTAGCGAATTTTCGAAGAAAACAAATTATCTTATTAGGTCGGGCTCATGTAGGAGGAGGAGAGGGGGTTGATTTTTTAGAAGGGGGCCTTACTGATCAAGGATATATGTATATGTATGTATATATATTATTTATATATATATATATATATATAATATATATATATATATATATATATATATATATATATATATATATATATATATATATTATATATATATACAAGATTTTAAGATAGGAAACACTAAGAAATACTGTAACAAAATAAACTGTCAACAAAAATATGTAGGTGGGTAAAGGCGAGGATAAAACAAACGAACTAGGGAAAATCAAAATATACTTCCATTCTTATAGTATACAAACAACCTGACTTTCTTAACTTATAACGAACTTGAAACTTAATATTAATACTTAAGTTTCCGAATTCCGGGGGCTGAATCTATTCAGAACACACGGTGGTCGGGCATTACCTATTTTCTCTTAAACTTGATTATCTTAAGTAAAATAAAACAACTGATAACATCTAATAGATAACGCACCGACGTAGGAGCTACAACACAAATTTCCGCTACAATACTTACATAAAATTAGTAAACGTTTCAAACTATGTTCTTCGTCTGACAGAAGGGACTCACTATATATAATAAATTATATTAATATATATATAATATATATATATATATAAATTAATCTTATATAAAAGTTATACCTATAAAGTTATGATGCACTTTCACCATGACACTCACTTAATTAGTGAATTTTTCTATAAGAAAATCGCTAAAATGAAGACAAAACAAAACTATATAGGAGGCCCGAAGAAAATTTGAATCTGCTGTTTTAAGGGTTAAAATTTCTTTTTATTTAAAATTTTATTTTACACTAAAAACCCGGCTTTTTCTTCTTTATTTCTTTTCATCTCCTTCTTTTTTTTTTGGATCCTAGGAGGGATTACCCCCATCCCTCCCCTCCGTAATACCGTCAATAGTGTAGATATAGTACAGTGGTATATAGATGTAACGGTATAGAGTAAAACAATATTATGTTAGGATCAACAATGGGAGGTAAAGAAAAATATAAAAGAATGCTAGAACAACAGTAAAATGATTTTAGAAAACAAGTAGTTTGTAACTTGCAAAGCACAAAAAAACTTCAAATTGCAAAGCTTTCGAAAATTTAACTATCAAAACAATCATTTTATATTTGGGGATACCGAGTTTTCTCGAGGGCTTCCATATTGTTTTTGTTAAACTAAGCAAATGTTTTTGTTGGGTTGAGTTTGCTGAGCGAAGTGAAGGAGGACGGGTTGAAAAGTCAGAGAAAAAAAAACTTTCCCCCTGTCGGATGACTTTCCTTACACTGTGTAATTCAAAGAAAAAAAAACGCAAATATTTGAACAAGAAAAATATAGAGGCTAATAAAAATAAAAGCTTTCGCTTAGGTAAACTTCAAGTCCAGACTTGATTTTAAACTTTATAAACAAAACAAATATGTTTGTAAGGTTACATTAAATGTGAAATACTTGTATTGGTAAAAACAATACAAGTATTTACATTGTAACCCATCAGTGTTGCATGTGACATTGCAACCCTGACTGCATTGTCATGAGCAAATAATAAGTGGGATAGTGAACGAGGTGTGGACGAGGTGTCCCATTATTTAATTAAATTCAGATTTGTAATATGAATAATCTAATTTGTAATTTCCTGAATTGAAAATGCCAATATTACACCTCCCCCCTCCCCATAGATAATTAGTGTTTCAAATATCAGGATTTAACATAAAACATGGTATTTAGGTATCATCAACTTGAGTATCCACATGAAAAGTATGAGTTCTATACGAGTTGATATAACTGTTATATAATTATATATAGTTAAATGTAGATCAAGTATTTTATATTGCAATACGTCTTCAGACTCTCTTCTCTCACAGAGGTAAAAAAACCGATTTATTCCCAGCTGTCACCCATCCAGGAACTGACCTGGCACGAAGATACTTAACTTGATTGGTCCAACAGAAGCCTTACTTAGATATACTATCGGAATTGAAATAAAACTAAATTTACTTGAATACTGCTTAAATAGACATAGACGTATCAAATTTAAATTGAGTTACATTTATTTTGATAAACAATAACTTTGTAAACACACTATCTTTCAATCGAGTAAATATTTTTAAATCAAACTTGGTACAACAATTTTGCGGAGGACACAAACCCTGCCAGGTTCGTGTCCTCCATAAGCACAAACCAGGTTTGCTGGGTCTGCAAAATTTGTAATAAATCGGTAAAGTTCAAAGCTAAAATTTTTCGCTGCGAAAAAGATCTTTTTTATTTTTAGGGTGAATGAAGTAATCTTATTTAGGGGCGCTGAATAAAGTAGAACTTATTTATGTTTTTGAATCGATCTTATTTATGTTTAGGGCCCTGAATGAAATCGATCTTATTTATGTTTTAGGGGCGCTGAATGAAGTCAATATTATTTATGTTTTAGGGGCACTGAATGAAGTCAATCTTATTTATGTTTTAGGGGCCCTGAATGAATCGATCTTATTTATTTTTAGGGGCCTGAATGAAGTCAATATTATTATGTTTAGGGGCACTGAATGAAGTCAATATTATTTATGTTTTAGGGGCGCTGAATAAAGTCAATCTTATTTATGTTCTAAGGGCGCTGAATGAAGTCAATCTTATTTATTAGGGGCGCTGAATGAAGTAAATCTTAAACACCCCTGAAGTGGAATTGTATTTTGTTACAAACACAATGTTTTTCCTATATTCCTGCGGTATACATGAGTAAAAGTAAAAATACTACAAATGTAAACATGCAGACAAATACAACTCTCGAGGTGATGAATAGCCGTGTCGATACCTCCGTGTTCAACACTTGAGGGTGACATGAAAGTGTAGTGGGTTTGAGTATGGTCAATTTGTAGGTGTGGTTTGTATAATTTGCCAGTAGTGGTCAATTTGTAGTTTGATATGGCAATTTGTAGGGGTTTTTGTAGTTGGAGTGGTAGGTTTGAGTATGGTCAATTTGTAGTCAATTGTAGTGGTTGAGTGGGTAGTGGGTTAAGTATGTCAATTTGTAGTGGTTTGATATGGTCAATTTGTAATGGTTTGAGTATGGTCAATTTGTAGTGGGGTTGAGTATGGTCAATTTTTAATGGGTTTGAGTATGGTCAATTTGTAATGGGTTTGAGTATGATCAATTTTTTTCACTTAAATTAAACATTACCTTTACATTGTGTTCTTTCTCTCTGTTCAATACCTGCTTTGTAGGTGTAAGCTTCAAATTATCGCATAAACTGGGTTGAAGGCAGATTTGTCTAGAGTTTAAAGGAAAAGCCGGATAATTGTTTGACTTATGACCAGTGTCCAATACCGAAAAATAAAAGTTCTTGTTATTACTTGAACCAAAGTACCGTACAGGTACATAAATAACGTCATTTTTATACATACTATTCATACTTACTATGAAAGTACATACTTTTATGTCTTTAAAAGTAAGTACCCTTTTATTTTAAGTAATTGCTCCTTTTCTCAAAATTCAATCCCCAAATCTTCGCTCAATATAGTTTTAACGAATACAATACAATTTCGATTCCAATATAGTTTAACGAATACAATACAATTCGATCCAAATATAGTTTTAACGAATACAAAACAATTTCGATTCCAATACAGTTTATAGTACAATGGGATTTGAATACAGCCTTGGATGCTCTTAATAGTTACATTATGATGAAAAGTTAGTTTCATGTATTCGACTGACTACGAACAACTTTGTAGCACTAAGTTTTATATATTTAGAAAGTTTTATTTCAACTACAGACCTACATGCCCGCAACACATTCTCAAGTAAATATGACTAAAGCTGGGTTCAAGCGATAAACTTTAGTTGCAAAGTTGACTGGGAAATTGTCAGGGAAATGTGGGAAAGTCAGTGCTCTGACCCCCACATGTTCTTTACTACACTTTAATCAAATTTGAAAAACTTTCTTTTTTCTTTATTTTACAACATTTTTTGCTAAGTTAGGGTAAAAGCATCTATACTGCAGAATATAAATACAGTTATAAATAACTCATTTCAAGAGTGGAAATAAAAAATCAAGGAAATTCATACAAAAAATAAAGAGAAAACATGGGCTAAATCCCACTGCTGACGTTCTTTTGTTCCGAGTTATGGTAACAAATTCGGTAAATTCAATGGAAAATTTGGAGATAAAAATAGCTTTGATAAGTTTGAGGTGAATTGCCTAAATGATAACAGTGATGGAGGGAGATCAGTGATCGTTCAAGCCTTAGCCTATCACAACCAGTCGCCTTCAGTTAGGCTTCAGTCTTTTAGACGCCTGCACCCAACTTCCGTAGTAATTAAACATTTATTTATTTAATATCCTTTTTTCACCCCTCTATCTCATTTGTTTTGTTTTTATCTGTTCACTTTTATTCTTATATTAGGTTGTGTGTATTTTTATTAGTCCTTTGTTTACTTGCTTTTTAGTCACTGTCGATGTTGCATTATTGGCAAATGCCGGCTCTGCTTATTTTATGTAATAAACTACTTGGTAGAGTAGTTTATTAACTACTCTGTGTTGGTTTCGTATTCCTTGGTGAGAGACGTATTGTTTTGTACCCTTGGTGGAGAGAAATTTTCGTATCCTTGGTGTTGGTCCGTATAGAGACGTATGGTTTCGACTCCTTGTGTTGAATGTACTTGTAAGAGACGTGTTGGTTTCGTATTCCTTGGTGGAGAGACGTATTGGTTTCGTACTCCTTGGTGGAGTGAAGTGTTGGTTTCGTACTACTTGGTAGAGAGACGTGTTGGTTTCGTATTCCTTGGTGGAGAGACGTATTGGTTTCGTAATCCTTGGTGAAGAGAAATGTTGGTTTCGTACTACTTGGTAGAGAGACGTGTTGGTTCGAAAGAGACGTTTGGTTTCGTACTCCGGTGGAGAATGTTGGTTTCGTACTACTTGGTAGAGAGACGTGTTGGTTTCGTATTCCTTGGTGGAGAGACGTATTGGTTTCGTATCCTGGTGGTGGAGAGACGTGTTGGTTCGTATTCCTTGGTGAGAGACGTATGTTTCGTACTCCTTGTGAGAATTTGGTTTCGTCTACTTGGTAGAGAGCGTGGTTGGTTTCGTATTCCTTGGGGAGAGACGTATTGGTTTCGTAATCCTTGGTGGAGAGAAATGTTGGTTTCGTACTACTTGGTAGAGAGACGTGTGTTTCGTATTCTTGGTGAGAGACGTATGTTTCGTAATCCTTGTGAAGAGTTTCGTAACTACTGGTAGAGAGACTGTTGTTTCGTATTCCTGGTGGAGAACTATTGGTTCGTACTCCTTGGTGGAGTGAAGGTGGTTTCGTACTACTTGTAGAGAGACGTGTTGGTTTCGTATTCCTTGGGGAGAGACTATTGTTTCGTAATCCTTGGTGAGAGAAATGTTGGTTCGTATACTTGGAGAGAGACGTTTGGTTTCGTAATCCTTGGTGGAGAGACTATTGTTAATCCTGGTTGGTTTCGTACTCCTTGGTGGAAAGACAAAACTATATGCTCAAATGCAACTAAACACACGCACACTTATAAAATATAAATATATATATATATATATAATATATATATATATATTATATATATATATATATATATATATATATATATATATATATAATATATATATATATATATATATATATATATATATATATATATATATATATTATCATACAATAATTCTAATGACATAGTTCCCGCTGTGTTTGTGCGTAGAACATTTTTACAAATCACTTGTGCTGCTTAGTTATATTTGATGCAAGAGCTCCACATATGTTTCTTGATTAGGCTTCACTATGTCTTAGTAATGAAATGTTTCTCTTGTGTTTCAGAAGCTTTTCAGTTGCACAGAAAACTTCCTTGGTAAGTTTTATAATAACAATTCTAAGCACACAAGTTATAACAGTTCCTTATAATGTCCTTGCTGGGTCTGTAGAGAGTCAATTATAAGTAGAGTAAATAAAGGTGGATCCTCTCTCTACCACTCAGATCAATCTATAAGTTTTGGTGTCCAAAAAATTTGGTTTCCATGGTAGCCAATAATTATATTCGAAGCAATGACAACCTTATTATATAACAGCATACAATGTTAATGGGTTGGATATATTTGCTTTATCTGCTTCTTCCATGACCTTCTTTTCCCCTACATTCTCATGACTATCCTTCTCTTTTAAGAAAACATAATTTTTGTATTCTGTTCTGTATTGCTGTTCTGTATTGCTGTTCCAAAGCTCTTTTTATATTATTATCAATACTATTTGAATTACTTTGTAATTTTATTACCCATCTTTATTAAATGAATGGTAACCCGAGAAATCACTTTATAATAAGCTTACATAATATAACAGAATAATAGAATAAGCTACATATAGTATAAATCAAGCAAATGCTTCTAAAGAAGCTTCATCTGGGAAATTTATTTACATTCTAGTCTTTATCCATGTTACTCATCGATATCTAAAATTGCAAAAATCTATAATACAAATATACTCGTGTTAAAAAAACACATTTATATTTGGAACACCAGTCTCATTTTTCGCTAAAACAAGATCTTTTACTTCTTTAGAAACAGGAAAGCAAATTGAAGATATTAATTGCAATAATTGTTATTCTAAGCACCATTTAAAACTTTATCTTTAATTTTTATGTTTCAACATTTCTTTAATGAAACAATTCAAGCAATAAAATTTGTTATTTTTGCATTAAAATGTTAAAAAATATGTTTTTAATTAGAAAGAGAAATACATTCAGAGAGCAATTGGCAACAAAAAAATAGCAGAACAAAAAAATTTGAATAAAGTATATTATAGAAAGGAAAAAATAACAAAAGGGAAGTAATGATTTTTTGCTGCAACAATACTTTTCAGTGTAAAGTGAGAAGGTAGAGAATTAAAAAAAAAAGATATTAAAATAAAAACGTGTTAACATTTTGCTTTTAGTGAAAAACGTTGAATAGAAGATTTTATAATAGAAAGGGTGTCGGAAGGGAAATATGAATGTTTTGGAAAACTAAGTGTAGGGCTTTCAGGGGGGGATATGAATAGACTGGGAAAAATATCGAAGTCACGGGGCATGGAAAGGGGGTTAATTCATAGTGAACCTGATCTTGACTTTCTACAGTCAAATAAATGCTTTCAGTCAAATCCATAGTTTGATGCCTCTTAAAATTTTCTTTTGTTTACCTAAAGTTTCATTTTTTCATGGTTTATATTGTTTAAAGAAAATGCAGCCCCCTCCCCAACACTTGTATTATTATCGAGTTTAGAGTTTTACTTTTTTTTAAAAAAACAAGTTCTTTATTGGCAAAAGTATACAATATTTATTTTGTGTTAACCGGAGCCATATTTTATTTACTGATTTGGGTTGATTTGTGCCTCTTTATTTTTATTTTATTTATTAATTTTGGTATTAAATTTGGTTATTTTTTGGGGTGTGAGGGGGTTTGTTTGGGTTAAGGATAATTTCCAATTTTTTGGTTTGGGTATTTTGATTTTTTTTGCAGGATTTGCAAAATGATATTTTTGATGGTGTTTTGAATAGGTTTGTATTGTAAAGGGATTTTGCAGGAGTGTCTAAGAGGGTTTCCTATGCAGTCTGTGGACTGACTTTTAATAGAGTTTTACTTAAAACTTGATGTTTAAAGTAGATTTATAGACTTGATTTTATTCGAGTTATAGAATGCAGGGAATTTATATTAGTTCATTTCAGGTGATATTTGATACTTTTATATTTACAGAAACATACCGATGTAAAAACTTGCACAAAGTTATGCATTGCACTTTAACCTTATTTCTTATTTGTTGAGGCATTTCCTTACTATTCTTTCATAATTGTTTTGCTATTTTTAACGCTTAAACCTATGGAGTCATATTAGTGTTTAACCTCATTCATATCCCACTCAACTACCCCATCCCACAGTTTGTACACACACTGAATCAATCATCTAGAAAGAACAACCTACGTACATTGGGGCAGTTGTTCGCAGTTTGCCTTGTTCACCTAACCCTACCAAACTCTATCCAAACTGCCTGCTATGGCTAGTGACTGCGACTAGATCACAGAGTGCTTAGTTTATCTAGAATTACACTGTTCTCTTACCTGTCTCGCTCTTGTTTAACCATTTTAACCAATCTCATCAGCTTCTCTTGCACGACCATTCTTTTAATTGGCTAACCGCTCTGGCTAGTCCTGCGCCCTCCAACAGAGAAATCTAGCAACCCTGACGTTAGTGAGCACTAAGTCATTCTTAAGCCCTAAAAGTCAAAGCTCCGCAGTGCTACTAGGAGACGTCTACCTTCAAGAATCGAGCATATGGTTCCTGGTCACTTATGATATTCGTGGCTCCGGCTTCACTTTAACTAAGTTTTTGTGACATACGTGACATATGGCTCAGCGTACCTTTCCTATCTTCATTCCATCAGCCATCAGGACCTTGACTTTTCGTGAGCTGGAGAAAGTTGAAACGTGGATCTAGACTTGTCTCGGGCGACAGGAACAAACCCCACATTTGGGAAATAGCAGCCAAAGGAACCACGTAAAACCCTAGCTGGGTTGGCCGGCCTCAAATTCACGACCTCCCAAGATTACGGTATACTAGTGATATCCGTATATTGAGATCCTTCCCCGGTTGGAATCGAACCCTCGACCTCCAGATCGAAAAGCGAGAGTTTTTAAATTCTTTCTTATTCGTTTCGGCATTTTCTTAATTTTCTTTGTATTTGTTGTAATTTTCTTGTATATTTTTGTGATTTTGTTTACCTTCTTCTGTATTTGTTGCGGTATTTTCTTAATTAATCACACCTCATTGAATATTTCAATTTTTCTAAAGATAATATGATTAGCAAATAAGGAATGAAACACCTTTTAGTTGTGTTCTCTCTCATTACCTCACTTTTAAAAAGTCACTAAATTTCTTCAATATTTAAATTTATATTGTGACCGAACCCACCAAAGAGCAACAGTGACATTAACATTAAGGATAAAACCCAATAATAAAAATAAAAAAAGGAGTTTTGGCCCAACCCAGGTAAAAATGGCGGTGGAGACACGTGGCACAAACCTTAATGGTGACAGTGTCACTTAACAACGGCGCTTCAACTGGACAACAATGAGCCGCAGAATAACCAAATATTGGTAGTATTCATATCTTAACTAAAATAAATAAGAGGCCAGTAGGAATGCTTGTTTCTTATACTTCATTATTTCAAAAAAGAAATCAATTCCATTATTATGTTTAATATTGTTAGAATACATGAAAATAAAAAAAAATTCACTTTATTAAAATAGTCAGTTCACATTCAGACGGCTGTACAAGTTTCACCATCTGTACAAAAGTTGAGTTCAATTTTATCGTAAAAAAACATTTATGAAATCTCATGTGTGACAATAAAGTCTTGACCCTCAAGTATTAAACCACGGAGTACTTAGAACTTAACTTAATAGTCTCTGATTAAACTTTGTAACTTTTAAGTCAGGTATAGTATTATCCCTGAAGCTGTTGAAAACATTTACCATTTAAAATTAAAATAAATAAAGGGCTTAGTTAGTTCTTTATATTAGCTTATAGTTCTTTATGTTAATTTGAAAAATATTGGCAAATATATAAAATGTTAAAATGGATAACTAGTTCCGCTAGGGATACAATACAATTGATCAGTATTAATTTTACTCCAAATTTTAATATAAAACTATTAAAAAAAAATTAAAAAAAATAATATAAAATATAAAGAGGCAACTTGGCCACTCTGAGTCCTCGGTGCTTCGCGGCCACATCGTTCTTGTCCTATATCAACTAGTCATATTACTAGCTTATACTAGAGACATACTGCCATGGTATGGACTTGTGCGGACAACCACGCCAGATTTATTTTTTTGTTAAAATTCATATGATGTAAATAAAACTATAAAAAATTATCCTTATCACCAGGTTTCGAACACAAGTACCCTGGCTTTGAGTAATTTGACCATTTCTATTCAACTTACGAATGCAATAATCCCCAAAATTCCTAATACGACTACTCACTTGAAATATGTTTTTTACAGGCCGTATATTAACTTTTCCGGTCATTTACCCAGTTTTTTCGACTTTTTGATCACATTAAGGGTCGGTTCTGGACCGGTTTTATTCTATTCAGCGCCCTAAAAAACATTGAATCCGACGGCCAATTCGAAATTTAATATTTAATTCCGGTAACTAACCCTGTTTTTCCCCACATATTGTCACTTATCAACTTCATATCAGTTTCATTCGATTTAGCACCCCAAAAACATAAATAAGGAACTTTTTCGCGGCGAAAAATCATATCTTCAAATTTTAAGGATTTCTTTTGAAGCTTGGTAACGTCACACAAACCTGGTTTTCAATAGGGTTTGTGTCCTCTCCAAGGTTGATTTTTGGGTGTGATTTCGTTCCGTCGACAAACTCAAATAATTTGTCAATGGAACGATTTGTCGACGCAATAATTTGTTGATGGAATGATTTGTCGACGCAATGATTTGTCGACGCAATGATTTGTCGACGCTATGATTTGTCAATGGAATGATTTGTCGACGAAGTGATTTGTCGACGGAACGATACGGAGCCAATTTTTGTACCAAGCTTGATTAAGAAATATTTATCCGTTCGAAAGATGCGTGTTTTCAAGATATGGTCTTCGAATACACAGACACACAGTGTGTGTGTGTCTGTGTCTGTGCGTGTATACATTTCTTTGGACGTATATTTTTGTTATTAGGAAGCCAAATTAAATCGATCCTCCCTTCCTCAATTTCCGTCATCCGAACAACCTCATAAGCGTCATTTTTCTGATGAAAATTCGCTAAAAATTGACCTCGGAGATGATATATTAGTAACATAGTTTTTATTATTATAGTATTGGTTTATCTTACTATTTCTGTTTCTTCATTAATCTTCTTAGCGATACAACTGAAGAAGTAAAATAACAACGACCCAAATTTAGTTTCACTCCAAGATCATTATCAATAATGAAAATCCTTTTGCAAAAAAATCTTAATTAATTAATTTTAATTGCTTTTGTTAATTAATTTTATCACTTAGTTAAAAAGGGTATTAAAACAAAGGTATGAATGGACCTCTTTAGGGGCGACAGTTTTTTGCTCTTACATTGAGTCGACAATGCGAGTTTTTTTGCTGTTATAGACAGTAGGCAGTGCGAAGGGGTCCCTTTCAATTTCACCAGAGCACTTAAGCGGTTAAATGTATAAAGACAATAGAAAGGATGAAAAACTCTACTCGGTCCCTCTAGATGTTTGATTTTCATTATTATGCCTTTCAATTAACTTTGAAAATTGGGAATAATTTTTATCGTTGATTTAATACAGAAATCATTAATTAAGAGCTTTTCCAAATATGTTTTTCTTGCGTTAACCCAATTTTTTATATCTGACAAACGTAAAACTAAGCTTCTCGCATTCATTTTTTATAAATTAAAATTTTGCTTCTAACAGATCTGTTTGAACTGTTTGGTTAAAACAATACCAGTAGTAATACGTTGCATCAGGAACTCACGTACAAAATACATATTATATGTATACAAAATACGTATTATATGTACGTACAAAATATAAATAATTAAAACAAAACTCGATTCGCCATTTAAATAGTTTATATTAAAATTTATGCCCGGCTTGCCTCACTTGCTAGATTCCTTATAATTATAATAAGAATGTTAAAAAGGGCTAGCTTCGCTCGCTAGATTATACTTATGTTTAATATGATAATAGTTACAATTTACATTTAATTATGTAAATTTATCGTTAATTGTACAAACGAAACCGCCTTAATTGAATTTAATTCAATTCTCTAATTTAACCCTTCCCCCGAGTTTAAATCGCGCAAAGAGGTATATATTTTAAATTAACTTCCTTTGCAAATACTTTATTTTTAACCCTAATGGACTTATTACATAAAGCCTAAATTGTTAAGCTATTTGCATTATAGAATTCGAAGTGGTTTACCTCTCCCTTTGCGATCTCTATGTATATATTCAAAGCAAATAATCGTGGGAATAAGTATAGATTGATCACTTAATGGATACAGCAGGTACCTGAGATTATGATAATTCTCTTTGTCTGTCAGACTTATAAATAGGAAAGAATTCTCTCACACCTCAGAGCATCTGGAAGCAATCTAATTTCCTAAAAGTATCTACTTGAGCAAACGCTCAGACTTATCTACAGTTTAAACTCCTTTATAAACAACCTTTTCAATAAAGAAATCTTTCAACAATAGAAGAATCCTCTCGACAAAAAGAATCTTAAAGAAGAAGAAAACAATATCAGAAAGAAGAAATGAGACAAAGAACGTTTTTCTTTTAATCCTGGAATTAAACCGTCTCTCCCCAGTCACTCCTCAGTCTCTTCTTGTATCTTTTCAGTCATTTATAGAGACCATCTCCGCTCATTTCCTTTATCTCCAGGTAGTATATCTCCAGACAAAGTCTCTCAGAGAAGGCTAAATTTTAACTCTGTCGCCTGACTTTGATTTCTCTTTTCTCTTTATAGGCGAAATCTTATTTTTTCAGTCCCTAAAGGTAATGCTTTAGATCTTTATTCTGACAACGTTTAGAAATGAATGTTTAGGTGTTTCGCTTCTCTGCAGGAGTCATTTTCAGGGCGATAGAACCCCTATGGATATAAAAACAATGCTCTACAACTAAATATAAAAATTTAACAAGGACTGCTCTATTTATAACTGTCTCTCGACTTCTCATATGACTGATTGATTATTGATCTCGATAGCGCGACATGTTGTCGTCTTTTGATCTACAACTGCTCTTATTTTCACTTTCATTTTAATAGTTTCGTCATTTATCCTTATCACTTTAATATCGCTTCGCTTGTTCTATCAAATATCACTTGAATTATGTTATAGTAAGTCCAAAATCGCTTCTTTTGTCCTTAGATAATAAAACATTATTTTTTTATCAGCGGTCACTCTTCCAATAATGACCTTGCTCATTTGTACTTAACATATGTGATTCGGCAATGACCGTAGAATTACTGGTCATATTCGAATAACCTTTGTGAACTTTATTACAAAGTTAATTTATTATAAAGTACACTTGTCTTAAATTTCAGCTCAATTTAAAAAAATTGAACCTGTGTCAACACAAATACACTAAGACTGCATACCAAATTAATTTTTGTACCTAATTTTAATTGTCTAATGTAAACAAAGAGGGAGATTTGTGAAACACAAACATTCAAAGACACATACAAGATATGGCACAAATGCTCAGACAAAATAGACGTTAAACTTATCATTAAACACATAATTAATCAAATTAACAATATTATTTATTTCTCGTCTCATGAGTACTGACTGTATCGTTTGTGTTAGCATTTATATTTTTTTGCCATTTGTCTGACAAATAGATGTGTGTAATTATATATATATATATATATATATATATTATATATGTGTGTGTGTGTTGTGTGGTGTATTTATGTGTGTGCTTGTTTCTTCGCACGTATGTAAGGCATATTTATACTATAAGATACTATAAGAGAATTAGGATTAAGGAAAACCATTGTGATTTTTACTACTTTGAAATGGAATTTTTAAAAGTCGAGTTTTAAATTTTCCTGCTTATTTTCTAAAGCGTAAGTGAATTTTAATTAACGTGTTTCTTTCAAATATTTCTGAAGATTGAGATAGACTTATTTTCTTTATTGAGTTTACTCCGAGTCTGTGTCTGAATACAGTTATTTGTATAGCTTATTATGCCTTTTCGTTACAGTTATTTATTCTCTGTGTTAAAACTCAATAGATTGGATGTTGAGAAAACTCCGGAAAATTTGATCCCAGGGTTGTTATAAAAGGGCTGTAATATTTCATCTCATTTATGCCGCCTCTTTATTTGCCGGTTGTGGAGCCTGTGGCAATGACGCCTCCTTTAATATGATGACGGTACTTGAATTTTAAAGAGAAAGAAAAATTCTTCTTTTTATAAAAATCGCATGCCTATTAAGTCAGAAGGATAAATTGTTCTTGCCTTTTCCTGATGTTTCTTTTAAAATATTAATTTTTAAATTATTTAAATATACGTATTTTTTAAATTAAATGGTTCCATTATAGGGAACTCGTGTTTTAAATATATGTATGCATGCAATTAAAAGGGACTCATGTTCTAATTAAATATGTGACCACAAAAAGAAGGAGAATTGTGTTTCTTACCTAAAGACGCCATTACAGGCGAATCATATTTTAATAATATCTTTGAACAATATTATAAGAATAATAAAGTAATCAATAAAAACTTCAGTCCTTTAAATAAAGGAAATCTAAAAATAAATTATAGAAAATTTTTACAAAAAACAGTACCATAGAGTTTTCATTATATCTATAAATACGAATAAAGGAAAATGATGTTCTGTTATAATCTTTAAACTCAGGCACAGGGAAAACGCGTTGTGTTTCAATTTGAAATTTGAACACGATCAAAGCATAAGATTTTTTTTAATATTGATACGATTAAATTCTTTTTTCTTTTACTGGGGGAGGGGGGGGGGTCATATAGTATGAATAACATTACGAAATTACAATGTTCTACACAAATAATAAAAGATTTTACAGATACAAGCCTGATATCAGAACCCAAAGAGAAAAACCTTATTCTCTTTACGACGTCATATTTCTTAACCCCTCCAAGTTATGTTTTTACAAATTAAAATTGCCTCCTATGTAAAGCATCCTTGTATGTGAAAGAATTAAAACTTTACTTGTTAATTTTAAACCTACCTTGTGACACTAGCGCTCTACAAACATGTTGTTAAATTAGTAACTACTTCTTCTTCAACATGATTTGACATCAAGTGTGACATCTTACAAGACTTCTAATCATTTGTAATTAACTTCTCTCAATCAAACCCAATTAGAAGTTGAGTTATAAGTTTTCTCAAAGATGTTTCCATGGAATAGCTAATGAGTTAGTTATGAGTACGAATGTATATAAACCTATTTGTTATAAGTCTGCTATTTGTATTCTTCGGGGTTTCAAAGTAATGAACTTTAACTGACTGTTATATGTAAATTTAACTTTCTCTAACTTCATTAACCCAATGTCAGTTAGTTACATCTGAAATTGTTGGCGCAGAAATTTGTTAATGAGTATTGACTCGTCTTGACGTTCGGTAAGAATTTAGGTAACAACAATAACTATAACAATAAAACTCTATTTGTTAAAAAAATGTTGTTTGACCTTCGTCAGACACGTTGTCGTAGTTTAGAGGTAACTCAGACAGGTTTTGAAATGGGTGAGATATGTGGAATCCGTTGAATAGTTAGATAAAACCTTCAACACAAGTTGATGTCGGTGAAAACTACAACAAAGAGAGAAGGAAACCTGGGAAACGTTTGGGCTGCCTTTTCACGAAGACATGGCTATGAATACAACCTTTATATGAATTCTTTGAATTGTGACATCTGTAGTATAATATAGTACATAGAGATAGCAGTGTGTACCTCAATTATTATGCGTGCTAAGACGAACCGAAGAGAGTGCTATTTAAAATAGTTTCGGAGAGTAGACATCAGTGTCTATCTTGCCACCATTAGGATTCTGAAGAAGTATGAAAGTAGTAAACTAATTAGCTTTATTGCGAGAGATAAAAATACATCTCTTGCGACAAAAACACTGCAAAATAAAGAAAATATTTATACAATGTATCCCTTGTAATGCATAATTTATCTCTAAATTAAAATACGGGCTGATGTAGTCTCAAAGGACTTAGTAGGTCTTGTAGTATTCTAACTTAACTAAGCGTATTATAGAGATATAAGTACATATAGATAGCAGCACATCCTACTGTCTACTATTGAACTACTACAGAAGCAGTTATAAGAAGAGTATTAGTATTAGCCAAACTTTCATAAGAGTCAAGAAGTAAAGGAACTCGGAGATGGCGGTGACTATCTCATTATATTATGCTTTCTGAAACAGTCCTATATATGAGTAATTAATAACTTAACTGTTCTAACAGTTACTTACAGGCACTTTTTTGTGTAAAGGAAGCTTCCTTTTAGTGGTGCAGATAACTCCGGGTATCCCAAGGCTTGAGAGTAAAAAATGTAAAAATATTACAAAGAAATATATAATATTAATATTATAAGATTTTTCAAATAACATTCTAGCTTTAAGTCTCCAACAATACTATAATCCTTGACCAGACTTATCTGTCAAGTTTACTTTGAACACTATGCAACACTGATTTTCGCGTAAAATAGAAGAAAGTACATTGGATTGTATAGTTTTACTAAGCCTTTTGGGTTCATAATGTTTGAATAACTTAATAATATTTAAGTTATATTAAGACTATTTCGCCTTCTCCCCAATGCATAATATAATAATAATAAATAATAATATATCTTTATTTTTTTTTAAATTATTACATTACAAAATATAGTAAAAATAAGTATATTTTATATTTTTTTATTTATCGCCCTGTTTTAGTTTTGTTTGAACAAATTATTTTTAATTTTCACCAAATTAGCGGATTTAGAGAAAAATACGTCAAAGGCAAAATGTCTTGGGACCATCCCAAGAGCCTAAAAAACTCAATTAAAGTATTGATCTAGTTTTTTGAAAAATCTGGTGTTGCATGGGAAACTCAAATTTAACTTCACCATCAAAAAGAAGTTCCCCTTTCACAAAAAAGAATTTTCGAAACATTTCAAAAATTCATGTTTAATAGTACAAAACTTAAAAGAGTGGGAACTTTTGGTCCACCCTGTACATACATATACGTGCAGCTAAGTTTATTTAAACGTTGGACAGGCTGAATTACTTTTAAATAGGACTAATAAGTCTTTAACTTTTTACTTAAATCATTCTTTAGAATTGACCTACTCTTCTAAGACTTGTCTGCGTCACGTGATACATTGAGATAAAGGCAACCTTTACTCTACTACCCGCAGTGCAAGTCAGCTAGACACGACGCGTTCTTACCACCCTCATTTACGACCTCATAATTTCCCTCCATTATTAGCATACTTGAAAGTTTTTCCAAGTAAGAAAACTTGCCGCTACTTTGTTACTTAATTTCCCTCCAACTTGGTGCTTCATTTAGGAAAAACTCTGCTTAATGCTCAAATATTAATAGTTGCTTCGAAAATTTTCCTTTTTATTCTATTTATTTATGTTAATTTTAAAACTTTTTTTTGTTTTTAGCTGCTTTGGTTTAAAGTTTACAGAAAGTATTTTTTAAACTCTTATTTTAAATTTCCTTGCAAAAGATCGCTAATAGAGTAGGGTTCAAAATAGGAAATTGACCCTAAAATGTGACCAATATCCGTAGGTTTCAAGACGCGCTTAATCATTCTAAAAAGTAAAAGAAACATAATCAGAATTTGAAATACGTAAATTAGGTCATACAAAGCTGATTTTGGAAAAATGGCCATAGTTTTTGGTTCAGGCGTAGAATTAATACAAACTTGCAAAAGAAAATTATGGACTACCGCGCTAGAAAAATTTGCTATAAGAAACTTACATTACTTGACGTGGGAATGAGTCAGGTCGCAACATGACGTTATTTGTACCTTACACACCTTTGTCCTGTAGACTAAGCCGTTGTTTCTTCTTTCGAGAGGTCTTTCATTCAATGCCAGTTCACGGAAATTAATTGATTATTGATACGGCTAACATATAAAAATGTATAAAATTCTGTAACTTAAGTAACGTCAGTGTAAATTTGTAACGTGTTGAAGACACTGAAGATTCCGGTTTCACAGCTTAGGTTATACTTTTAATTTGTATTTAACACAAAATGTTTCGCGAAATGAAGGCGGTATAATACAACATAGATGAATAATATTGTTCAGGGTTCTCTTTATCAAGCTTACACTTCAATTATAATTTCGAACGTTTTGGTAGCCTACAATCGTATACATGCATATTTGCAACAATGCATCCTATTTCTGAGTTATAGAGTTAAATAAAAGTAAGATAATGCAATCAGAGTTGTCTAGATAAGATGTAAATCAAATCTGAAAGAAATCTCGAGTGATGATAGTTTTTCGGGTGATTAGCTAACGATCGAGGAAGTTATTCGTGTAATCGGGTGATAATTGTGAAAGTTTCTTGGGTGATCGGGTAATAAGTTTCTGCATAGGAATTAAATTTCGAACAGTAGGTCAATGTATTTATATGGTGGTAGAAGCGTCCCACCTTAGTTGGTAGATGGCAAATCATCAGATCTTTCCCGCAAAATTACTATCTACTTTATTTTATTAACATCACACCAAGTACATTGAAAATCTAACAATTCTGTTTAACTTGACTATATTACTCGATAAAGCCGGGCTTTGTTGAGCTTTTAGGATATGTTAAGCAGAAACAGATATGTGTATAATCTAGTTCACTATACAAGCGTGAAAGTGAAATGCTTAATATTATTATGTAGACATGATTGATGCTCTGGAATATCACTTTGACATGATATGTATGAATTATTACAGTAGACATATATGTTTAACATCTATAAGTTTTCTATAAACCTATGTCTTGCTTCTGTATATAATATGGCTCATGTTGAAATCACATCTATTACTCTGCCGTTTCACATTGATTGATTTTATCAATATTGAATTAGCGTCTGCACTTTTTGCAACCGAAAAGGTTTTGCGAGTTTACGGCACGATTGTTTTCTACAATTGCCTTTTTGAGTATTAGGCGTAATCGACACATATAAGGTACCTCTAAGGTGATGTCAGAGGTCTTAGCATTACATCAGCACTACTAAGAGACCTGTCAATAGTTGAATGGTGTTGTATGAATATGAATACTTAGTGGATTCGATATTTTGTTTGTTGCAGGGATTCCAGATGAAGCTGCATTGACGCTAAATAGGTAATTCGAGTTTTCTTATAGTGATCAGTTTATTGAATATCTTGATACGTACAAGATACCATAACCCTTGCCTTTCTGCGTTGGATTAAAGACAAATTATTGCGAGGTATGCTAAGGAATAATAACAATAGAGACAAAAACAGAGCCTAAACACAGTACTCAATTTTGTATGCTAACATTCATTCTGTAGCCGTTCTTTAACATTTCAGATTTTCAAAAATTCCACATTTAGCAAATGAAAGAAAATTAACTCGATTAATAATAAATAACTCGGGTGGATTCGATTTAAGTAACATTTATGCTGCTAGCAAAATACACTTAGTGCTTAATTTGATTAATCAGGAGAAGAGATAACCTCTAAAATGTAAAATCTCTGATCGTAAGAAAAATATGAAATATTATAAAGCAGTTAACAAGGGTGAAATCTATGAAGTTTGTTTAAAAATATTCCTGGCGAATGTTGTCTTATTAAATAGAGTCCTTAAATACAGCTTCATTAAACATTATGTGAAAAAACAGGGCTGTAAAATACAGCATTAAAATTAAAAGAAATGATTTTTAATAATTATGCTTAAGAGATATTATTTTATATAGCCAATTATTACACTGATTGTAGTAACCGACTCTTAAAAGACAATTAAAGAAAGTGCCAGATAATCAATAGTATATTAATTTAGATGTAAATGAAATGTTACATAATTAAGGAAAAAGCTAAAATGTTTGACAGTGGAAAGAAAATTCTTGCAAACTTATCTATTTTGATCAAATGATTGTGAACCCCTCCTGAGGAATCTCAGGAAAGGGCCTTCACCTTTCTGGGTTTGGGGCAGAATTTACCCATGAACTGTTTCAAACTGTAAACCAATGCAATTTATTATCTCTTATTGAATCAAACAAAAAAAAAAATCAAAAATGTCTATATTTCTGATTATTTCAAATATTTTTAATTTATTCATTAAATTACAGATAAAATTATTAAATTACATAAATATTTTTGATTGAGAGCAATTAATAAAGTGAAAGGCAAGCAAGGTCGGGTTGGAGGTGGAGGTGGAGGTGGAGGGCAGCAATTATCGGATAATTGCTTTGGATTCGGTCCCAAATTTGCTTTCCTCTTCCCTCTCCCCCTTTACGTCACGTCTTCGCTATTATTAAATCAATGATTTATTGCTCCGGAAAAATTGCTTTTTTTTTTTTTTTGTTTTTCTGAAAAACTTTATTAATTTTACACCTTAAATTTCATTTGAATATTTATTTTCTAAAATAAATCTAGAATTGAATTAATTTTTGGTGGTAGAAAAAAAATTGATTAAAAAGTCAGATTATAAAATTTGCTCCTCACTCAGCAACTCTAGGTTACATGTTTTGCTAAAAATTATATCTAAAGCTTAAAGTGTTCTTAACTCAGCAAGTCTTGAAACAGCTCAGTTCTGGAGGTAGTTCAGGTCTATTTTTACCTGTCGTGGGCTGTATAGAAGGTATGAGTTATATAATTGATTATTTCTTCGAATACTGAATCTAAAAGAGTGAAACGATCATTAATAGTTTGTTTAAAATAAAGGGTTAAAGTAAAGAACAAGACAAATAAAAAATTTAAGGAATAAATAAATGGTCTTAATAATATACGATGGAGACGAAAGAGGTAATATTATTGGTAATACAATATGTTACCAGTAAGAGATATTAATAATAAAATTTCACTATTGTGTTTGAAATTATAAATTTCCAGAAGCAGGATCTAAATTTGATGAAAAAGTACAAAAACAATTTGTTTGAATCGATGCTATTAAATCTTGTCATGAGACTGTTTAATAAGAGACGGAAACAGTTCGTCAAAATGCTCGTTGACAAGAACATGTTGCATGTTTGTGAAAATACTGTTTCAACAAGGAAAATTGTTGAAAACCGTTTCTGCGAAGAGTGTTTGATGATGACTTATATCAATACTATAGTATTGATGACTATCGACGGTTTGTAAAGAGTCTGATTGACAGAAAAAATTGCCCCCTCTATAAAAAATATGTTTGATGACAGGGTATCGACAAACTATTAAAAGTCTTTTGCTTATTTTCCTCTTTTTAGTGCACATCTTCAGCGTATAACAAGTAAGAAACTCAATATAAAGAGATAATATAAAATATAAAAAAATTATTATATAAAAGTATAATTAAGATAATAAAAGAAGATAATATAAATACAATATAAAGAGGAGCTGATCTACTTTGAGGCGTTGCTGAAACTCACAGCAAATCTAATAGACAGTATTTTATCTGATTATAAATGTATACATCACTTTATAATAATGTAAATAATTACATTAAAATTCTTCAATGTAAGTATTAGTTTAAATTATATATATATATATATATATATATATATATATATATATATATATATATATATATATATATATATATATATATATATATATTATATATAGTATTAATTACACTAACAAAGGTGTATACAGTGTAGACAAGTTCTTGCCATAGAAAACCTCACTTGGGTTCCGTAGAAATAAGACAGAGAAGGAAAATGCAGGGAATAGAAGCGTCGTTTCCAAAGTCTTAATTCTTCGATATTATAAAAGTCTCTTAGAACTAGAAAATAAAAAAATTGTTTCATAAAGGACTTGGTTGAATATACTGTCTCTGAACATTTCCTTTTTAATGGAGCAAAAAATGCGAAGAAAATTCGTCTTGAGAAAGAATCAAAGAAGCTCAGACAGAATAAGGAGAGACTGGGAGTCAAGTAAGTAGGAAGTTTTTGAGTATAAGGATGAAAAGTAATCCCGGTCAAAAAAATATTTAGTATAATAAGAAAAAAAAAAAGGAAAATGTCTAAGTGATGTCAAGTGAAAATGCAAAAAGGAAATGTCTTTAAAAACGCAGTAATAAAAATAAATACATCCCTGAAAAGAAAACTGGAAAACACATAACATAATACACAAAAATCCTGAAACGAAATTTTGCGATATATAAAATCTTTTTTGTTCAAACAAATTATTAAATTTGTAAGAAGTAAGTGCTAAGGAAATTAAAGTTGAAACATGAATGTGATGTAATAAATGCTAAGCTCTATATGGCCAGGCCTGAAGGTTTAAAGGAACCTTTTAGCAAGGCAAGATATATATATATATATATATATATATATATATATATATATATATATATATATATGTATATATGTATATATGTATATGAGTACGTGTAGGAAGGATACAGAAAAGTAATAAATAAATAATATTTAGTAGTAAGACAGAGCTATTGTGTTTCAATAAGAGCAAAAGCTAATCGCTTGGGAAATTCCACAGCTTGTTTTATTTATTTATACTTTAACTACATCTCACACAAACACATCTTTACAATCACATACAGACACACACACATGCAGCAATACAAACAGGTTACAGTAGTTATCTCAGACCTGCCGAGAGATAATGTACAACATAAGTGTAATAAATATACAATTTTTATGTACTCGAGTTTTTCATTTATTTATTCAGTTGTTTCGTATTCGCTATTTATTGCATTTATCTTTTCCATGTACTTGGCTGTTTTGGATTCAGTATGCATTATTCTCGTATAATGCACTGAATATTTAAAATCAAATTGATGTACGTTTATTGCTGAAACGTAGTTTTAGTAAATATTATGAGAAATTACAATGCGATAAAAAAAAAAGTATGATATATGTCTGAGAGCTTTAGGATAGATAAGCTTATATGCCTAAGTCATATTATCACACATGTATTTTTACTTTTTTCTCAATTATACTGTAAGTATATAAGAATTTTATTGTGTCTGCGAAAATTCCGTTACCTGAATGTTCTGGAATTATCGGTTTCAGATGTAATTAACGCTTCTTAAACGGTTTTCCCAAAGTTGTCTTCCTGTATGTGTGTGTTTCAACTATCATTGTAACTCTAAGAGTTGAAACTTTGTACAAAAACCAGTCTCTAGGTGTAAATGTGCTCTCAGGAAAATAATTTTTATGACGTCATTAACCAAGAATGAATCAGCAAATACATCGAAAATTCATAAAACGAGGAAAAATGTTGCGATTGGATTGAAATTTGGCGCGCATGCGGCTATGTATAAGACTAACACGTGTACGGAGGTTTATCTTATTATCAGCATTAGTTTCTTTTATTTTAATACGTCTAATCTACGGTTTTTGACAAAATTGTAAAAAAATCGGGGAATAATGCAATTGAGTTGAAATGCGATACAAGTCTACCTTTACGTAATAAATAAGTAATATTTTTGTTGGACCATAAACGTAAAGCAGAATCAAGCGTGGTCAGTGCCTGGATGCGTGACCGCTGGAATTGAAACCGCTTCGATTGAGCACAATCGAAGCGAGTCCGGAGACTTGTTGCAGCATAAATTTAATCTCTTGTATCTTCTGAGGACGAGCAAAGCGAGTCCGTAGTAGGGAGGATGTGTATATCTGATGTAACTAAGAAAGGTTCCAGGGTACCCGAATCTTTTCGGTATTTTTATAAAGGATACTCTCATACTTATCTAATTGGATATTCAGCATTATGCCTCCAATATTGGCAATACACATCATTATATGCACTAGTTTATGGCTCAGTTAGTGTTTATCTGTAAAGGTTTTAACGCATTTCCTTTGAAAAGTGTTTTAGTATACATTTAAGTAAGAAAATACAGGTTTCTAAATATGAACTGAACATTTAATTATATAACATAAATCATGAGATCACAACATGACATATTGAATAATAATCAAATAATAACAGTTGTCATAGTAACGAATTGTAAAGTATAAATATTAACAACATAACAACATCTCCCTCTTTAAGTTACCTAGCGGAACCTTGCCCCAGAACGAGTCACCCCAGTTGGAGGAGAATCATCTGTGGGTTGATTGACAGAGTCCGATGATATATCTGTGAAAGGATCATTGAATGACCGGTGATCCTTTCTTAAATTAATAGAATTTCTCCGTAGGGTTTTCCCATTATCTAATCTAACTATGTAAGACCGAGGTGCTAATAATTTCTTGATTACTACTCCGAAATCCCATTTCTTAGAAAAATAATCTTGTATCATTACCCTCTCCCCTGAATAAAAACTGCGTTCACTTCTACACCTACGATTATAATATTCTTTTTGCTTCTCCTGATTGTCTAGCATCGATTGATAAACACTGACAGGAACTACTTCAGGGTGAAGGCGAGTTGTGCTTACAGGGAGTTTTGATCTTAAAACTCGGCTCATTAAAAGCTGAGCTGGTGAGTACTGCAAACTTGCAACTGGTGAATTGCGGTAATTTAGAAGGTGCAACTCCAAATCTGTGCCTGACTCTTTTGCTTTAGCTAACATCTTCTTTATAATACCAACAGCCTTTTCTGCGAGCCCATTACTTTGAGGGTAGTGGGGACTGGATGTAATAATATTGAATCCATAATCTCTACTGAATTCGTGGAATTCGTAACTGTTAAATGGCATATTGTCAGCAACTAACTCATGAGGAATTCCAAAGCGACTGAATATGCTTTTCAATTTGTCTATGCATGCACCGCTATTCTTGCTTCTTAGCTTACAAACCTCAATCCACCGAGAGAAATAATCTACAACAACCAGATAGCTAGTGCCAGCAAATTCGGCTATATCAGCAGCCAGCTTGTAAAAAGGTATGTCCGGAATTTCATGATTCAGCATAGGTTCTCGTGAGTTTGACTTCTGATGTTTAGCACAAAGACTACATGACTGTACAATGTTTTTTACATCAGAAATTATTCCAGGCCAATAGAAAAAGTCCTTAACTATACCTGTAATTTTATTCAGTCCACTGTGCGCTTCATGCAATAAGATAGAATAAATTTTCTCTTTTCTGCAGGTACTATCAGGCGATTGTTATAATATAGCAGTCCATTATCATACTCTATATCATTTCTTAATTTATAAAAATGATATGTTTCTCCAACTTCCTTTAACTGTGAGGGCCAACCGTTTTTATAAAACTTGACAATAGTGCTTAAAACTTGGTCTGTAGCTGTACACTTTTTAAATTCATCTAATCGTTTTTCCGATAGGGTGACCTGAGTTGTTCCAATACAGTGCACAAAATCTTTCATCGATTCATCTATTTGCTCATTAGTTTGATAACCACATCTAGATAAATAATCTGCCACATACATTTGACTCCCTGGTAAGTACTTTAATGAAAATTGATAATTTAACAGTTTTAATCTTAACCTTCTTATTCTATTATCGTGATTTTATACAAGGGTTTGTTTATAATTGAAACCAATGGTTGGTGATCAGTAAAATAGTTACACTCTGATGTCCATATAAATAATTATGAAATTTGGAACATGAAAACCAAACAGCAAGCAGCTCCTTCAATTTGTGCGTACTCTATTTCAGCGCTATTTAAGGATCTAGAGGAAAAAAATACTGGTTTATTGTTCTGTAACAGACAGCAACCGATTGCATTTCTTGACGCATCGCATTGCACTACTATGGGCTGAGCCGGGTTGAATGGCGCCAGTACCTGCTCACTGCATAAAGCTTTTTTAATGTCTTCTAAAGCTTTGCTGTGTCTCTCCGTCCAGTTCCAAATAATCTCTTTTTTCAACAATTCTCGTAGTGGGCCACTTAATTGAGACAAATTAGGTATAAAATAACGTAAATAATTAACCATACCCAGTAGTCTCTGTAAATCATGTTTATTCTCAGGGGTTTTAAGGGATTGTATCACTTTTATTTTCTCTGGGTCTGGTAAAACACCTTGCTCGCAAAAGATAACACCGACGTACTTTACTTTGTTCAAGCAGTATTGAAACTTATCAAAATTAAATTTAATATTTAGTTGCTGAGCTCTTTCTAATACCTGTTTTAAAACTTTATCATTTTCTTCCTTCGTATCTGTAGCTATACATATATCATCGAAATAGACGGTAACTCCGGGAATATCACTATAAAATATTTAGAGACAAGTTTGTGGAACAATTCGGGTAAGTTAGAAAGTCCAAAAGGCGATCTGAGGAAGCGAAATGTTCCGAATATGGTGCTAAATGTGCATAATTTACTTGACTCTTCGTCGAGAGCAATGTGATAAAAACCGTCCTTAATGTCAAGAACAGTAAAACATTTTTTATTGGCTAGACCGGGAACAAGTTCGTTTACTGTAGGTATAGTATGCCTTTCTCTTACAATAACTTTATTTAAATGAGTGGGATCAATACAAATCCGCAGAGAACCATTAGGTTTCTCAACAATAACTACGTTTGAGACCCAATCTGAGGGTTCGTTAACTGGTTCAATAATATTTCTTTGTACAAGTGACTCTAAAGTTTCTTTAAATCGATCTTTAATTTTTAACGGTATCCTACGGGCGGAGCTAGCATAAGGAATAGCGTCATTTTGTATTTTAATTCTACAGTTATCAGGAAAGCAGCCTAATCCCGTAAATACATTTTTATAATTATTATACCACTCTTGCCTCTCATCACACCCAACACTCTTAAAGTTAATATTCTTTTTATCTTTCTCTAAGGAATCAACCCGTTTAATCAACCCTAATCGTAGACACGAGTCCAAGCCTAATATTGGAGTTTTCTTTCCCCGAACTACATTAAAATCCAAAACACATAAACATTTAGAGGTTTCCACTTGAGCCGAAACCACACCTACTGTTTCAATTTCAAACCCACCATATGCCTCAAGTTTTGATTTACTTTTTCTAATTAACTTATTTAAACCCATTTGATTAATGTAACTAAGAGGCAAGGTGTTGACGTCCGAACCAGAATCTAATTTAAAATTTATAGGAATACCTTCGACATTGATCTGTTTATACCATTTAGTTATGCCTAAAGCATTTACAGTTAGAGTGTCTACTAAATACTCTGACTGTGCTGAACGTCTTCCGTCCTCTTCTTCTAAATTATAACAGTTTCTGGCTTGGTTTTGTAATCTTCGGCGTCCATCTCCCCGGCACATACTTGCAAAGTGATTTCTCCTGCCGCATTTCATACACATTTTACCATAAGCAGCACACCTACTATGAACTCCATGGTCCGAACCACAATATTGACATACACGACTTCTATCTTGAGTACTTTTCCTATCTTTGTTTACATTATTTTATAATTTGAAAAATTTTGCCGATTTGATCTAAGCTCGTCAACTGAATCGTTCTTCTGTCTCCTTTCATCTTCAATGATTTTCATATTTAATTCGGCTAACTCTGATGACTCACAATAAGCTACAACTTTATCAAGAGGTGCTTCTTCTTTAAGTAATCTTTCTTGTATCGCTTTTGACCTGATTCCTAGAGCTATTTGTGCTTTTAATAACTTATCTTCCTGATCCTCAAAGTCACACTGTTGTGATAAATAACGTAGATCAGCATAGAATTTCTCAAACGGCTCTTCTTCCTTCTGTCTTCTAGTTAGAAATTTAAACACACTCATTATAACATTCTTTTTTGGAACACAGTGTTTCTCTAACACTTCTAATATTGATAACACAGTTTCCTTACTTGACTCAGTTTTATTTAGACTCTTATATATTTTCCGGGCCTCCTGGCCCATCAAATTTTTTATCCTTGCAACCTGTATCTCTCTCGGCTTTTTGTCTGTCTCTGTTGCAGTAAAATATATCAGCACTTCTTCTTTAAACACCAGGAAATTGTCGGCTAAGTTGCCACTCATACTCAGTTCATTTGGCTTATTATACTCCATTTTAACAAATCAATAAATCATTCACAGTCAATAAATAAATAACTCACCTTTTACTATTGTTGAAAATTAAAAGAAAACACCACTGCGCCATGTTTTAGTATACATTTAAGTAAGAAAATACAGGTTTCTAAATATGAACTGAACATTTAATTATATATCATACATCATGAGATCACAACATGACATATTGAATAATAATCAAATAATAATAGTTGTCATAGTAACGAATTGTAAAGTATAAATATTAACAACATAACAACAAAAAGTACAGAAAATGAGTTATGAGTAGTGCTTGATAATTGAGTAACATCTCAAATTATAACCTTATGCAAGAAATGGATTGTTAAGCACAGCAACGAGCATCCCAAAGAAAATTCGCCCTCCGAGTTATTAACTTATAAAAAGCAAATAAAACGATTCGAATAATGGTACCCTAGTTTTGTGTAAAATCGACTCCCGATTGTATTCATTCAACTGATAGATCCAAAAAACATTGGAAACGGCATTCCAGTCGAAATTTGATGTTTACCGGCTTTTTGTTAGGATTTCCGGTAATACAGGACTACCCTAGCAGATCATTTGGACTTCAGACCGATATTTTTCAATTCAAGGGTCCAATAAACTTTGAAAACATATCCCACTTAAGATTTGTTGTTTACCAGCCGTGGCTTCCTCTAATTTAACACGACAACCGATTACATTCGAGTTCGCGTACTAAAATACATGAGAGTTTAGCTAACTTAGGAAATGACGTTTCAACAACCTAGTTATCAATCGGGTTCGTGACCTTTCACGTTTTGTGATAGGTCGTTTCCCAAAGGAAATTTGCTAGAAAGTAACTTTAACAAAGCATTTCCCGATAAACTTACAACGGAAGAAACAAGTCGTTGCTTCCGAGCAGAAATTAACTCCCTCGGTTTCGTCTCGTCAGTTAAATGACCGGCGAGCCTCGGGAAACTATTTGACTGCCCAAGGAGCAAAATCTTACTTTCCTGTCTTGGTAATTTAATAGTTATTTATGCCATAAGGCTGAGAAGTGTGTCTTTATGTCTCGGCAATTAGATTTACCGACGAGCGAAGCAAGTCGGGAAAAATTGCCAAGACATAAAGACATTCTCAGCCGGATTGCATACACACTATTTTTTGAGGTAGCACTCATTAAATAAACTGCGCTTTATACTTAATTGAAAAAAACGTAAAAAAATAATTACATGTTTAATTATAATGAAAAATAAACAAACAAATGATAAATAAACACCTGTTTAATTATTTTTTTATTGTTGAGTTAAATTGACTGTGCAAATATAAAAATTTTGGATGTATTTAACAGGATTCTGAATAATATTTTGAGAATTTCCTACATTCTCTTGGACTTTTTGTACAACACTGTCATAACAGTTTTCAACCATTGCTTGTTCTTTATTAGGAATTATTAGATCATCAAAAAAAAAATAGTCTACGAACAAAAACAGAAACAAAATTAACGTTTTTGAAGAAACCTCATGAAGGTTTTACACAGATTGTTTTTTTGAACACGCTACATTACAGTAATGGCGGCAATATATGAATTACTTTTACGACCTAGGAGTTTTTTTTACATTCATTATTGTCCTCGGAGGTGAAAAGTACTAAATAACCTCCTATAACAATAATGATTGGCTTCTCATCCTAAAAACGGTCCAATAAAGTGCTCAATTACGTACTACCTCAAAAAAATCTATTTCTCTAGGTTTATTGAATTGATGAGATTTATACGCGAGTTCTCTTTGAGCCAGTTGAAGGAAAACTCAGGTTGCTAGATTTGTACTCCCTATCTGCAGAACCAGGAACCTGACTGATCCACCTCAAACCTCCTGCAGTCCTAATTATTTATTTAGTTTAAATCCTAGTTTCTAAAACATCTATATTTGGATGAATCACATTAAAACCAAGATAAATATAAATATTTTAATTTTATTCAGTCTTTGAGATAAGGGTGTACTGAGGGTTTAGTATTATATTAATTGAATCTCGTATAGAAGGAGTTTCCTTTGACAGAGGCAAACTTCAAAGATAAAACTTGAAGAAGGAAATTGAAATGAAATAAAGCTCTATACGGAGCTGTAGGAGGGGGAGAGGGAGGGGGATGGGGGTATTGGCATGGAATAGCAACGGGTTCATTCAGATAGATTTAATTCAGGAAATTTTCTTCCATGGGTCAGGCGAGCTGTTCTTTCTAGTTTTATAATTAATTACTTCTATATTTATTCATCAAAGATATTTTAGGTAGTGTTTGTTTTTAATTTTAGTATACTCAAAATTTAGTGGAATAATTACCTTTAATTGTTGATTTTTTTATTTATTTATTAATACATTAACGGGCAAAATTACCCTTTTTACAAAAATAACAATTAAGAAAAAAAATTAAATAAAAATTGCACACACAAATAAATTTTTTTTATACATTATAAAAATTTAAGTTCAAAAAAGAAATTAAAATTATAATATGAATAGACTAAATAAAAAGAAGTAACAATTTTGAATATAATCTAAAGTTTAACAAGAATAAATTGTTTAATAATAAGGAAAACAATTTTACATGAAGAGGATGATAGATTAGTAATATAAGATATAGAAATAATTTAAATTTAAAATAGTACAATAATTAGAAATAAGATAGTTATAGTTAAATAAAAAAGACTAATCAAAAGTATAAAAATTAATATTGATAAATAGTTGACACCAAAGTGAAAATTAAAAGTTAAGATAATGTATCAATGACATATAAGTAGAAAATAAATAAAATGATGGTAGTATATTAATCAGATAAAAAATTTAAAATAAAATAATAAATTAAAATACAGTAACGTTAGGTAAATACAAAAAAAGTAAAAATTAAATTAAAAATGTTAACAAAATATAATTAAGAAAAAAAAAATTTTTTAATAAATTTTAAAGATTTATGAGGTATGACTGTCAGGTATTGGCAATATATTATATCTATAAGATATTAGCTGTGAGTAAAGTATAACCATTATAGTCCAAGAACCAGACATAAAAAATGTATCTCATTTTCTACTTCTTCAAATCAAATTTATACCTTAAATTATGAAGGAAAAACATAGTCTGCCTATACAGAGTGGAGTCTATAGGAATGAGCTTGCTCTAAGTATTAGAAAATCACACAAACTCCAGATTTCTTGCAATAAGTGTTTCCATGTGGGTCGTGTGCAAAGCAAAAGCAAAGCAAAACTAAGTGCAGAGCATTTTTTGTAAAGTTAAAAACGAGAGTTTTTTCATTAAAATCGGATAACTTTAAATAGAGTTATAGTAATTCTTAATTGACCAACAAATGCACAAAAAGCCAATATTTTTCAAAAATATTGGCTGACTACATAAATTAACCATTTTTAAAGTGTTTTTAAAGGTGCCATTACTTTTGTTTTTAATGATTAATCATTCGTTTTACAGAACATTTTATCATCTTTTAAAAAATGTGCTCTTCATGTTTGCACACGAACCACAGGCAACCACTTATTTCAAAAAATTTGAAATGTGTGACATGTGATGCGATTTTATAAAATTTTGAGCACAAGCAATCAAATAAAGGGCTTCATAATGTAAGTTATATTTTTAGAAAAGTTTGGTTTGAAGTTGTACAAAATGAGTCACATTCTTTTATGTCTGGCTCTTGGACTGATACTGTTATCTTCTATTAGACCAAGAGCCCAGGGGTGTTTTATTAATAAAAACTGTAATGGCTGGAACCGGTCTCAATTTTTCGTAAATACCATCCTGAACAAGGATCTGCAATTCTGCCGACTCGTATCGGATGGGCGTCTCAGGCTGAACCTTTGACCCCTAAAGTGCGTTCTGCCTGGGACACCCATCCGATACGAGTCGGCAGAATTGCAGATCCTTGTTCAGGGAGGTATTTACGAAAAATTGAGACCGGTTCCAGCCATTGCACTTTTTATTAACAAAACACCCCTGGGCTCTTGGTCTATATAATCATTGTTTGTTAAGCCTAAAATCAAAAAAAAAAAAAAAATACTCAAAAACTAGGGGTAAGAGAATGAGGAAAGAGTTTGAGAGAAGACTATGGAATTAGGTCTAATGTAGCATAGCGCTGTTTCTGACTTACACTTACCGCATATAAATTTATTTCATGAAAAAATAACTTTATTGAATAATTAAGTGTACTTTAATTTATAGTAATGATTATAGGGAGAATCACTGAAACTGTAATATTTAATTTCAAATAAACCTAAGTATTTAGTAAAGAAAAAAAATTATAAAATAAATACATCTTAACAATAATGAGCTCATATTGACAATTTATTAATTACCACTTGAAAGAAACAAGTTTATTTATTTAATCATATTCTGATTGATATTATTTAGTAGAGACAAACATCATTATATGATATGATTGTGTTTATTTTAATGTGGACTACATGAATTTTATTGATTAGCAAAAATGATTAAATATATCCATTCAGACCACAAAGTAATAAATACAACAAATAGTAATTACTTTCAAAACGTTTTATTTTTTAGAATAATCCAAATAAAATCTGTTATGTACAAGTTATGAATGAATATATCAAATTATCTTGATTCATTTATAAATTGAATGTACACTTTGATTTTCGCAGGTAACTATTCGGCTACAAAATTGAACACATAAATATGGGAACGAATACAACTAAAATTGTAAACTTGTGATTATTATTTTGATACTTTCTTACTTATTATTTCAACTAGGATTCAAAATTTAATAAAACCATACTCTGAACGTCCCATACACTGATGCCCTTCTTTATCATCAAATCTTTTTATTCAAATTTTCTTTCATTTAAGCTAAACACCTGTATAGATGGTAATGAGATTGCAGATGATTTAGCAAGACAAGGTTCAAATCAGACTCCAATAGGACCTGAACCAGTTATTGGCATTCCGAAAACACAAGTCAAGACAGCAGTGAATGAATGGCTTAGAGGTAAACACCAACAACACTGGAATAATGCTCCTGGTTTGAGGCACAGTAAACTCATGTTGAGAGGTCCTCAAGCCAAACTGACAGATGCTCTTCTAAAGCTAAATAAGAAAAACTTGAGTACAGTGACGGGCTTAATAACTGGTCATTGTCACTTACGCAAACATATGAATACAATCGGCATATTTCAAGAAGAGCCTGTCTGTACTCTGTGGCCAATGCCCTGAAACATCATCACACATCATCTTTGAATGAGAAGCTCTGGAATACAAGAGATTTCTGTTGTTTGGAGAAGCCACACTAAGCAGAATTGAAAACCCAGATGCCAATTTAGTGCACAAACTTTTAGAAATAATAAAAGGAAAGAATCTCCTGTAAGCTTAGAACACGAGAATACTTGTACAAAAGACTCAAAGTCGCAGAGCAAAAGGTTTTACACCTACCCTCACAATTAATAATAATAATAAGCTAAACACCTTCCTATCATAGAACCCAATTATTGTGCCAAGCTTCATTAAAATTGGATCAACCGTTTGATCTGTAGCGTGATTATGATCACATCTATACACTAATACATACCTACGACACCAAATTTGTTTTTCATTTGTGTAATTAGTTGGCACTATTGACGTCAAGAAATAAACACAGGAACCGGTCCAATTTTCTTTTCCCAAGATTCCTATAGAGTGAATAGACTTTTCATTTTCCTCGACTAAATTTTTGGACTAGATTATTTTCGACTAGCTTAGATTTTATATTTAACTTACTTTAAGATTTTATTAAAAATAAAATTAAATTAGAGAGCCGTACTCGCCTACCTAGTTTAAACTATGCTTTAAGAAGAATTTTTAGACACGGCTTTAGTGTTTCATAGGTTTTGAGTATGTAGACATAGCTTTAGAGTTTCTTGACATAGCTTTAGAGTTTCTTGACATAGCTTTTGATTTTGTAGACATAGCTTTTGATTTTCTTGACATAGCTTTAGAGTTTCTTGTCATAGCTTTTGATTTTGTAGACATAGCTTTTGATTTTGTAGACATAGCTTTAGAGTTTCTTGTCATAGCTTTTGAGTTTCTATACATAACTTTAGAGTTTCTTGTCATAGCTTTAAAGTTTGTAGACATGGCTTCAGAGTTTCTTGCCATAGTTTTAAAGTTTGTGGACATGGCTTTAGAGTTTGTTGACATTGTTTAAACCAAAAACGGTCCATAAATGTTGTTATCAATACCTATCAGCAAATATCGTCGCAAGTTGATTCATTAATTAAATCCAGAGTACATTAAAACATATTGTATCGAATTATTCCTGTGTCTTTATTTACACGAATAAAAAGAAAAACAACTCTTGAACTCTTTTAGCGAATTTCTTTTGAATTTCCTTTTTAATTATCTGAAAACCATTTTAATTCTTTTTTTTTTTACTTTCTCGAGGCGTGCTGTTTTAATGTAAGATAAAAATTCACTATTCTGTTTAAAACACTAGAGTGTCTCCCAAAATCTAACATTCCACTGGATTTAACAGCCTTTATCTCTCACGCTTACTCAGCGATATATGATAATGACTCCCAGCGTCTCTCTTGTAAGCTTTCTCTAATACATGATAAGCTTTATATGGGAGAAAAATTTGGCTTATATCCTTCTTACCACATAAAACTAAAGCTTTCGTCTGAGCTTTATAAAGTTGTTGCTTTAAAATTAAGCTTTTTTTGGCTTGAATGTAGTTGAGATTAGTAGAAGAGTCGCGAAGTAGTTTATAAGAAAAAATTGGCTTGAATCCAATTTATACATTAAAATCTCTTATATAAGCAGATTTTTTTTTTAAATTCTTTTAACCAAATGTTCTTACATTTATTGTAATCTCCTTAACTATATTCAGTTTGGATTTTTTTAGACTCCTCGTTTTTATTTGGTACGTTTATTTTTTATTTTTTTGGCTTTGTTAGAAGCAAAATATTGTTTGTTTCGGTGTTGTTGCTGAAATTCTTTGCTTGATATGAAGCAAACAATCTTTGTGCTCCTGGCTTTGCTGTTAATTTCTTTGATGAGTCATCAAAACATTCTATATCACGTTTCCTCCTACTTGTGTTGAGTATAGGAAATTATTGTGTTCACCCTATAACTCTAAAGCCGAGTTGTTGAGAGAAGGACTGTACAAAATAAAATTAGAGAATAGCGTATCAATACAAGTGATACAAAATCTTACGTCGTTACAGGTTTCCCTTTTGGTCTAGTTGTAGCCAAGTATGTAGGTGGTAAAGGGTCTGTAGGAAAAGGATACTCTGCGCTGAGCTGAAATAGTATATTATGCTACTAGGCAGCAAAATGGAATTTTGCAGACGAGTTTTTATATTAGCCCCCGAGCCGAAGGCGAGGGCAGGCTATTGAAATTTCCTGCCGAGGCTGGTAATTAACCCATATGACTGACGAGACGAAGCCGAGTCAGGCAAATGGCGATTTCCTGCAAAGGCGGAGCCGATGCAGACAAATGCTTGAACGAGTTAGCAATGTTTCCTTTGCTGCATAGTAGCATATATTATTTTATCTACTTACGGCAGAAAAAAATATACAAGACTTAATTATTCTTCAAAATATAACCTTTAATTTGGCAGTAAAGACTGTTTTAAAGTTGATGCAATACTTAAAATATCAGGTGGCGTGCGGTCCAATAATTCATCAATGTTTCTATGTTCATTCTCTTTTATTTATCTGATTCATTATGATTATTAGCAACTATTCGTTTGTTTATAAAAGTTATCGTTTATATACGTTTTATATTACCTACTGCCTTTATTTAAACAAAAGTAAATAAACAAAAAAAAAACAATGACACAAATTTGACAACTCATGGTAAAAAATTAAAACAAGCCGTATATATCAGGGTTGCCAACTTTATTTTTTTAAAATTATATTATAATGTTTTTTGTAAACAAATTTAATACTTGTATTAATAATAACTATTATACCGTAATATATTGTGATATTATTAAATAAATATATAAAAAACAAGCTAAAAAGAATCATTGCTGACAAAGTGAAAAAAACTAAAATTTACTTAATAACCTGCAACATAATTACCTCAAATAGTTTCATTTCTCCTCCTAGGGAGTTTTGACTTTTTACCACTATATATAAATGTACCATAACTCCCTAGGAGGTTTTGTATTACCAAGCCATTTCCCCGTAATGTTTTTAAATATTTTGTTGACAGTGTAGGCAAAATGACATTTTGCAGCTTAAAAACAGTTCGGTAATGAGCAATTTTGCAGCCGTAAGTAGATAAAGGTATTTTGCAGGTAGGATTGTATTGAGCAACAAATAAGTTAATTTTCAGCGATTAATACAAACCGAAATAGCGATATTGAACAATAACTAAAACCAATAATTACAATGTGGAAGCGTAATTTAAGCCGGCGTGTATACGTAGCGTATGATTTTGGCAGACTGACTCGATCTAGGAAAAACTCCGTAGACGTGGTCTGTAAAGAGACAAATATCAATAAATAATCCATTCAAGCACTATCTACTGGTATGAATGCGAACTAAAATCAAAATTAAAAATAATATTAATTGTATAACTTCTTGATGCGTTTTGTCTGTCTGCGTGTGTGTGTTTATGTATGTGTCTGCCTGTGTACGTGCCTATTTATTTGTTTGCCTGGTCGTACTACAACTTCCACTGTGATACTTGGTTCTTGTCCTCGGTTTCATTTAAATTTGATCGGCCGATAAGCTGTAGCCTGTTAACAAGAAAAGCGCACATCTCTTACACTCGTACATAACAAGAAATGTGTACATCTCTTACACTCGTACGCAACAAAAATGGGTACATCTCTTATACTCGTACATTACAACATAGAGATTATTATTACTAGAGGGGCCCTATTGGTTGAATTTTGAAACACTGGCAAAATAACCTGACCACCTTCGCTTATATTGTAATCAAATAATCAGTACAAAATTGCAATAACTTATATAGTAGTACGTTAAAAATACAAATCAAAACACAAACAAGGTATAGGAAGCTGAAAACAATAGATTTATTATTGCCTTAACTCACTCTTGAAGGAGGTTTCAATGAGGTTACACAGAGCCCCTGAGAGCCCTCAATACGATGTTTCAGGCTTTTCAATGTATTGAGATAGGCTATGCCCCCTCTAGTATATATCTCTATGCATTACAAGAAATGTTTACATCTCGTGCATTTAAAGAATTCCATTTTTTATCTTATTTTTTGAAAGTTGCAGCTGCTGAAACGTCGATATTTGATGAAAATAGTAGATGTTAAGTTTTTGCCACTGCAATGCTTCTCAATATTATTAGGAGGTAGGCACATGAAGGCATTGAAACTAGGCACCTTAAAATATGTTATGATATCAATGCCACCAATCCACCACGCCAAAAAAGGCGCCAAACGCAGGTTATGTATCTAAGTTGTAATACTATTCTTAATTGTCGAGTTTGCTTCTCAACTTTCTTCAGTGCTTTCGTTATTGTTACATTTGGTGCTTGTCAAGTCATTTTTGCTTATATTTTACATTTTGGACTCTAGGTAGCCACTTAGTGAGAATAATTGAAGCTTTACCGTTTACTTTTCGTAGACAGTAAGTTAAATGTGTTAATATTTTGTCTTTTTTTAGCCTAGTAAAATGTTTTGCTAGTTTTCAAGATTCAATTTTGGTTGTAATGATCTTAATTTTCTTTAAAGTTGTTAATTTTAAGCAATATTAACAAAACAACAGTTAAGAAGTATGAACTTTTTTCTATTTGTTTATAACCTTCGCAAGCAAAACAATAGGAAACCCATTGAGAGTAAAGTTTGCCTCTAAATTTTAAGACCTGCGCTATTATAAGGATCATAAGCATGCGCAGTTCGTACCAAGCATGTGCAGTTGGTTTTTGACATTTGTTTTGTGTTCTGTTCTTCTCTATGTTTTGATTTTCGATGGGGTCACTTTGTTGAATGGCAATTCGACTTATTGCGTCATCCCCTTTATTCAACATCCTTGATCAGACGAGCAAAGCATATCTGATGTTGTGAGGATGAATGCGGAATTCTCTAAATAAAGTCTACACAGTTCGATTCCGTCTCACTCCAATTCGCTGTATAACCAAGTACATACAATTTATAAGTCATATCAAAATTTGTGAAGGATTAACAACACAATGGTTATAAACAAAGAAATATTATTAGTTTACAATTCCTAAAGATTTATTTTTCCACTATGAACTATAAAAACGTTATAACGGCCATAAAAGGCTGAAGAGCGGGTGTATTAGCATGATCGTTATCACTCCATAACATAAACATACAACCCTTTCCATTGTATGATTTCTAGATATAGATTTCAGGACTATTAAGCCTTTATATTGTTATTATTTTCTATGAAATATAACCGATTTAAAAATGGTCCGGCATGTTGGTTTTATAACAAATGTTGTCCGACATATTGTTTTTATCTCTATTGGGTATTGTGAAAGGATTGGAGAGGTATATTATACCCTTTCTTAATATCGTTATTACATGCTTCATAACCTATCTTTGTTATTTTATCGTCTATGTTTGTGTACGTTTACAGGAAAGTGTAAATTTAGACTAGCGAGTGGTAGTTAGTTTTTATACACGTTATACTTAAGTGTACAATATAGACATTCTGATATAATTACATTACTATTTTTAGTTCTTATTTAGGAAAATAGAATTAAGACAACAGATATTTCATAAAGTGTTTTGGAGAGTAAAACAATAGGCCTTCGGTCTTTTTGCAGCTATGTGGCCTCGAAGCGGCCAAACCACGACATTGTTGTAATGTATGAGTTCGTCATGTTACGGTCTTGTTATGTAAGTATCGTACTGCCACGATATAAGCGAATTTTCAAATGTATTAGTCAAAACACGTGATTTGTTTACATTGTGTCAATTAATGACATAATGTTTTGTTGTACATATATATGCCAACGAATAAATCCAAAAATAATACTGATAATACATTTAAACTTGGTATTTTTGTAAACCATACATATTGAAAGAATTTCAGCCCAATCAAAACACTATATAAAACTTTGTGATTTATGGAAACGTTTGTGGGGTCAATTTTTGTGAGATAATGACGTCACACATATTTCATAAATAGCAGAGTTCGGGACATTAACATAGTTGATTTTTGAACCAAGTTTCATTCGAGAAAGCGTTCGAAAGTTATCGTGTCCTATAGAAACATACTAAACAAGACAAGTCTTTAATATTTGGTTAAAATACCCAATATGCTAGACTTCCAAACGATCTCTCAATAAATTAATAAATGTATTTTTGTTCAAAGTACATAATGGCAATGTTTTTGTATGTTTTCGTCGTTTGCAATTATTAATTAACAATCGCCATTTTTGCAAAATCATTTTACGTTTAAATTAAAATTGTATAGTTCTCTTTTACTTGGAACAAGAAATTTTCAAATAAGCGTTGTTTAATTTTTTTTAAACCTTCATAAACACAAATTCAACATTTACCGAGTAAGGAAACAGGTAGATTTGTTTTCCCAAATATATTATTAAAACATTACCCAATTATGGGAACTTTATTACCGTATTTGGTCTCTTTATATTGAAGCACACCATGGAAGCAGAAAACAATGGAATCGGCTTAGAATGTTTCTTCCTTTACTTAACAGTTTTTATACTAAGGCAGCATTTCTTTCCAAAAATTTTTATTGTCACCTAATGTTTACAAATCTCTCCAGGGGAGGTCTTACAGTTGCTCCATACATTTAACCACCTACGTTATTCTTTTCCTCAATAATCCTATTCATAAATACATTGATCATTGTCGGATGCCTCTGAAAGTGCCCAATCCATGTGCCTTTTCTTTTTTTACCATGGTCAAACTTCTTTACATGGTGCTTTCTTTACTAACATGGTCCACCCAAGATATTTTAAGCTTCAATAAATATCAAGATGAATCCTTTTGTTGCAGACACATCAAATGTTAGTTTCTCTATATTATGATATATAGTTCCAAGCTGATATAGTATATAGGGTGATTCAATTGAAGGGTATTTATGAATGGAATAATATGTTTTTCATGTTAGGTTATAGTCTGGCATTGACGTCATTGCAGGAATAACTAGAGAATTTTTAATGTTGACCGCCTATACCGATTTCTGCAATGACCTCACACGCTATTTATAAAAAAAGTCAGGTTATAACCTCCGAATGCGTTTAGTTTGTTTACATCAAATTGAGGGTGCATTCGCGACGCTCGATCACTCAGAGCGCTTGGGTCAGTGTGTTCAGTGGTGGAGGGGGATGGTGGAGACGAAAATTCCCCCAACATCGTACTGACCACACTTGGTCTCGCGAACGCGTTTTATTCAGGCTCGTATGTACAGTTGTTAGGTTATGTTACTGTTGTTGTCATTTTTTCCAAAATTCAATCATTTAATTAAAAGTAAAACGTATAAATTAAAGAGAAACAGCACAGAAACAGCAGAAACACAACAAAGAAACAAACACAGCACAGCACAGTACTTGTGAATATGAAGATGAGATAAAATTTTGTATTTCCCGCTAAGGTTTCAATTGAATAGGAGTGGGGAGAAGTGATCGAACTGAACTTGCCGAAAGCACGGTTAGTAGGATCAGCCCAACCACTGCTATCCTGGCTTCTCGCTTCTTTTGGCTCCTCCCCCTGGCCACGCCTCTGAGCACAATCATGGTAACTAGAATACACCTCTTGTTCAGAACGCTCTGAGCGCTTGGGCGTCGCGAATGCATCCTTAATCTCCTGATAAATTTCTAACATCTTGCTGGTATCCTCCCTACAAATCTTATTTAGTATTATAATAAACAACTTGTCACAACATGTGTTAAAATGAAGCATTTCACAAATAGCATAACAAATTATTGTAACCTACAAGAGTTATTGTAAATAATTTGTCAATATATTATTAAACCGTCAAATATATTTCGACGTTTGACTTCAAGATTAACATTAAAATTGAAAATTCTTTATTTATTCCTGCAATGACGTCAATTCCGGACTATAATCTAACATGTTAAAAATAATTTGTATTCATTCATATAAACCTCCGATTAAATCGCCTTATAATCTTCATCAGCTTGGTTCGACTTTAATATTAGTATTTCTCATGTCAAGTCAAATTACTTTGAATATTTTAAGAAAGATGATGGTATAAATATACATGATGTAAATATTAAACCCGGTACCAGAATTACGGTAAGGACTTAATCATCTTAGATGTGGAGAGCCAAGCAAACCCTCGAAATTGAATATTGTTACGTATAGTTATTAAAGTTAAAATGTTCAATTCAATAAAGCCTTGTTTGGTATCTTAAGGTTCCGAGCTGCCAGGATCAGAATCTCGATCAATTCAACGAACATAACTCTGAAACATTAGAATTGCGAACGTCATATAATCTTATGCCTTAGATATTCCATTTTTAAGCATGAAAAAAGTTAAACTAAAAATACGTAAAACAAATTAAAACCATGATCATGCATTCGCATAAATTATACTTTAAAGTACCTGCTTGAAATTTTTAATTTCCCTTGCACGATGACTTTTTCCATTTCAGCCGAAAATTTGGATTAATTCAAAATGGGTTTCTGTTTTTTAATTAATTAATTTTTCTCTAATAAGAGCACGGAGGACTCTTGATGTGAAGAGAGTAGTCCTGAGAGGAAGAGAGGCGGGGTGAGGAAAGGAGTAGAATGTGTTGAAATTTTGACTAATGAATATTCATATGGACAGTGACGCAACTTTATATAGGAGAGGAAAAATTGTATCAAAATTAATCGCAATTATTTTTTTTTATTTATTTTTGTATTAACGAAAAAGTTTTGTTGTTTAAAACAAATTAAGAATTTGTGAAAACCAAAAGCCACATTTCTTTAAATTGGGGCTTCATGGGCACTTGTTTGATTTATCAACAAATTCGAATTGAATAAAACAAGGAGGTTTCTATCTGAGTTTCGTATCAGTCTGTATTGCTCGTCTTTTTGAGTGGCACATTGCACCATTATTAGACAATTTCCAAATTTATTAGACAAAACTGTTATATGATAAATAATGCTAATAATAATAACACTTAACTTAGTCACATTTATTTTTCTTATTTACTTAATACATATGTTGTGTACAACTGTGCGTGTATATGCTCCCCCCCCCCCCACGGGGGGAAGAACCCCAGGTCTTCAGAACCGAACTCAAGTTCTTATACTATCATAGCTACAGGAGTAGACAGTGAATAGATTCAAGGACATGAGTTACGGGTTTTCTTGGAAATTTTGCTTCAAGGCACATTAACAGTAAGACATGTTCCATACAAGCAAAAGCATGCGATGTAACTTTTGATTTGTATTTGACTCGGAGGTCCTGTCCTACAGCAAGCCACTTATTAGCAACTTTTCAAGAAAAAAAACCACAAAAATACTCATTAATACAAAACATTCGACTAAACTAATGGTCATTATTTTTATATAACTCTGTGTAAAAAATATAACTAAAATATTGTCTCAGAGAAGCGGAAAACTTACTCAATCTAAAAAAAAAATGCTATTAAATTGTCATAAAATAAATGTGGCAGTAACTCTGGCTTGAACCATAAATTTCTTTTTTTGAAAAACCTCATTAAATCCGAGAAAAAATCGGTTATAAAAAGACGTGAAAAAGAATTTTGAATAAAAGATATTGCTGGGGGGGGGGGGTGACTCCTCCGGTGGGATTTAGTGGTGGAAATTGTGATCCCTTCATTTGCCTAATTGTCTGCTTGGAGGTGAAAAAATTCAGCTCGGGAAATCCAATGAAACTTTTCAAATATATCTGAGAACGATTTCTAAGTATCTTTTAAGTCGGCACAAAGTTTGTTAAAGTGTTTAAATTTGAGAAAAAAAGGGGGACAGTTGTTAAAACTTTGCTTTGTGAAAAACTTTGTAAAGCAACTTTTTCTAAATCTTTTTTTTTTCTTTTTCCTGCGATATTTTTTCTTTTAGCGAATTGTCATCAAACAATTACGCTTATGAGGTTTTTGGCGTTAGGGAAGAGGAACTCAGGTACCCATTACCTTATTATTAGAAATAGTACTTTAATTTGTAGTACAGAAATACTTTTAGAAAATCAAACTATAAAAACTAAAAACAACAAGCAGAACATGATAAAGTTCTGCTTGTTTGTGTGTAACAGGCTTGACGTGTCAAACTGTTCGCTTTCGAAAATCTTTGTCTTATACTATTAATTTTTATATTTTTATTCCTAGCCACTGATCTATGGAATTTTTGCTTAATTTATTCGGGATATATTTAATAACATGAGTAGTAGCGTCACACTATGTTGTGTAATATTTTTTAAATTTTTTAAAAAAATGTTCATATTTATTCTACAAATTATAAACTACCCGGCACAGCATTATTCGCAGCCTTTTGAAGCCCAGTTTATGCTAATTTTAGACTGCATTTTCTTTGAAAAGTTCAAATCAATTTAACAACAAATTGTGACGCTACTGCTCAGGTTTTTAAATATGTTTCGAAAACTTATGTAAATATTGGATTTATTAGTAAGAAACGCGCTTTTTTTAAAGAAAATTTTCCCGGCTTGCGGCCCTCCACACTAAATTTTTTGAATTTACTCTAAACAGAAGTATTTTAGGATTGTTAAATTTGGTGTATTATTTTTGTCTTTTGTTAAGCTGGTTTTGCATTATCACCTCATTGTAGGATATTTAAGTTTGTTCTCGCTATTTGTAATAGTAAAACTGAAAACAGGAGGTTTTAATCTCATTAAAACTTGTCCAAATAAATAATGAGGGCACATTACATCTCTCCAGAGAATAAAACCATTTTTCCTCTGAGACTGGTCCCTGTAACACCCCTCCCTCCCTGTTAGAGACTGGCGATACCAACACTGCCCCATGCATTGTGTAGTTGCACCAACCAATAAACAAATTAAATCATTAGATGATATATTTCTAATGAGGAAAGCTTTTAAAACTGCTATGTCAGGGTATGACATTGTTTTCACGGATATTTAGACATATAATAGTTCTCTGTTAATCTATCAATTAGTCCATATTGATCTTGCTCAATTTCCCTAATTGTTGACTAATTTCGCCTGACTTGAATCTTTGCCTCCATCGCTACTAGTTTTACAAACTAACAGAATAATTCAAATAGGGTACAGGGTACCTTGGAACCTTATAAAGTTCGTTCGCTCATGCTGACCACTTGGGAATCGCTTCATCGTCCTCGAACAGTAAAAATCAGTTTTACTATTCCTAGAAGTCACCCATCCTAGCCGGTCATGTGATGCGACAAAAAACACCGTAAAACTGGTCCGAAGTCGATAAGGTCCATTAAGGAAACCAAAAAACCATATGAAAACCATGGTAAAAAACAAGAAACATTAAGAAGGCAATGACTTGAATATATGTATTTTCATTTAAGTCAATTTGGAGGGGGGGGGGAAGGGGGGGCTCTAAGTTAAATAAAGCTAATTCAGAGTCAATACGCACTAGAAGATTTAAAGGCAACCTTTAATTATTTAAACCTATATTATCGCCTCCTGACATTTAAGTCAGTTCTTGCTATTTATAATAGCTAGAACTGTCCCCCGGTTCAAATCTTGATATCGTTCGAAAATGTTTAATGTTTTATTTGCTCTAAGTAAGTTTATAACTACAAAAAAATACGAGCGAAGATACGTATGCTGGACGAATTTCCTTTAGTATGCTTGCATCCTTGCTAACAAATCCGTTTCTTACTTAAGCTTTCGGTTTATGAAATCATAGTCAGACCATTTTAATTTCTACTTATTACTCAGATTTGATAAATTATAAAATAGGCGTTTTTAACAATTGATGACGAGCTAAGTGAATCCGCGAAATAGTGAGGATGAATGAAGTGAGTCTGAAATGGTTTGTATGAACCAAGCAAATCCGATATAGTGGGGAGTGTTGCGAGATACACTTACCTGCATTTGTTAATATAATTTAAAAATAAAAACTTTTAACTACATAACTCAAAAGTAAAGAAAATTATTAAAAATGTTTCGCCTCATAACCTCTTTATTCCAGATTAATGTTTTACTTTTATAACTAATAATATAAGAAGTTGTTAAGAATAAGTTTCAGTGGGTTTGAATTTGGGAAGAGAAAAGAGACGAGTTTATTTTACTTTCGGGACGATGTTTTCCCGAGGGCGGGCAAACCACTTCAAGATGAGTTACCACGCTGCAAAACTTCATCGCTTAACAACTTTTTCACAAGAAAAGAGAAAAACAAGGCATTTTGTTGCCTCAGCAATCCTCAGGAGTAAAGGACTGGACTCGGGAAAACAATAACCTGAAAAACTTATAACCCATCTCCTGGGCATTATAACCTTAGTCTCGAGTGTAAGGGGTTTCTTAAAGAAATAAATAAAGAATAAAAACTAAAATCAGGGCGGTTTACAGCTTGTATTGTAAATAAAACAGCTTTCTTTCACATGTTTGCACTTACAAAATAAACTACACCAAGGGTGGTTCAAAATTGTTACTTTCATCAATGACTTGTAAAAAATAAAAAGTATTGTGTTCTGCGAATAAAAGTTGGAACTTTTCCTCAGAACTTCGGAAAAGCTTCGCTCGTTCTCAAAAATCAACCTAACAATATTTGTAGCCAAGGCCAGGCAATGCGTTTTTGGAATGACTTATGTACGTTTTAAAAAAAATGTATAATTAGAAAATGATTTAATTGAGTTGAAATTGAGTACAAGTAAAGAACAATGCGACCAGTACATCCATGATTTTTGTTGGATCATAAAAGATAAGTAGCATTGAGCGTGGTCAGTGCTGTATGGATGACTGCTGAGTATAAAGAAGGATGCATTTACTGACTGAGGACGAGCGAAGCGAGTCCGAAAACATGTTGGATGTTAAATTTGGTGAATTACATATTCTGAGGACGAGCGAAGCGAGTCCGAAACAGGGAGGATTAGCGTAGTGAATCCGATATGATGAGGAAAAGTTCCGAGGTACCCTGTACCTGATTTTTTCTTTTTAACAAGTACTTTATTGACAAAAGTATACAAGTAAATACAAAAGTATACAAAATATACAAATGTAAACCGGAGCCGTATTTTATTTATTGATATGGGGTAATTTGTGCCTCTTTATTTTTATTTTATTTATTTATTTATTTTTTTTGTACGAATTTTGATTATTTTTTTGGGGTGCGAGGAGGTTTGTTGGAGTTAAGAATAGTTTTCTATTTTTTGGTTTAGGTATTTCATTTTTTTTATTATTATTATATTTTTTTTGTAGGTTTATATTGTAAAGGTAGTTTGCAGGAGCATTGAAAAGGAAATTTTATTGTTAGTTTTAACTTTTTTTTGCCGAAACCATTCTAATTACAAATAGAGTAATAGCTGATTTACAAAAATGTCCCTATTGACGAGAGTTTATTAGTGGCAAAACTGTTGTTAGCGTTAATCAGACATAACATTACATGCTTTAGACTAGAACTAAACAATCTCTCACCTGACTCGGTAACAACCTTAAAAAGAAAACGTTTCAAACAAAATTAAAATATGTCTGTCGGATAGTAACTTATTAATTATTTTTTGATTTGGCCTATTTGCTTTGTTATTTCGTATTTATTTGCTTGCAATTACTAATAAATACCTTCTATCTACTTACGAAAGCAAAATTAATTATTACTGAAATGTTTTAAGCTGCAAATTATCATTTTGCCAACACGGTCAACAAAATATTTAAAAACAGTACGGAAAATTTCCTTAGTGAAGCTCTACCTCCTAGGGAGTTATGGAACATTTATGTATAATGCTGAACAATCTGAACGCCCAAGAAGCAGAAATGAATGAGTTGGGGTTAGTATGTTGCTGGTTATAGTTTCTTATATTAATTTTAATAATTTATTTATTAAAATATTTAAAAATATTATTAAAATATTTTAATAAATTATTTTAATAATTTATTTTATAATTTATATTTTTTCTTTAACCGATTAAAATTAAACATAACAAATTAAAGATCAATATTCTTAAGTTTTCAGCCTTTATAGTAGATAAAATAGTGTATACATCTATGCAGCAAAGGAACATTGCAAACTCGTGCCAGCAATAACCTACATCGGCTCCGCCTCTGCAGGCAATTCGCCATTTGCCTGATTCGATTTCGTCTTGTTAATAAAATGGTTTAGTTACCAATTAATTACTTTACTTTTTAATTAGTAGTTAATTAATTAACTAATTTAATTACCATTAACAACTTGAAATTTCCATAACCTGCCCTTGCCTTCGCCTCAGAAGCTAATTTATAAAACTCGTCTGCAAAATTCCATTTTATACTATACTATTGCTGCCAGCAGCATAATATACTTTTGCTGTTCATTTTAATTCCCTTACTAACTTTCATATATTGTTTTAATTATTTCAATTATCCCGTTAAAATAAAAATATTTAATTTTACTATTTCTGTAATATTATTAAAGAACATTTTTGCCTTAAAAATATTCAGAAATTATAAAATATCTTCATTATCTAAATATTTAATATTATTTGTTTTAGTATTATTCACCATTTCATATCATTTATAAAAATATATAAAATTGTCATTCCCAGTTCTGCTAGTCTATATTTTTTTTTAATAAAAATTGAATTAAATTAATACATATTTGTATTGCCATACTTTATGGAAAACAAAGGAAATTCACTAAAATAGAAAAATTAATGTAAATGGAAAAAAGGGACGCCTCTTTGCGGCGTTGGCGCTGGGGGTAGCTTGGCGGACCTCCCCCCCCCCCCCCCCTGTGGCCGTTTCGCCACATTGTTGTTGCACTTTATCAGTTGGTCATATAACTGGTTTATATAAGTGGCATACTGCCACGATACAAGCAAGTTTTCAAATGTATTATAGTTGCACCTGCCTGTAATCAGTTTGTTAACACAATTTATTGTTGAACAATTTGTTCACTCTGCTGGCTTGCCGCCAAGGAGAAGAAGCTGATGATTGCCTCACAGTTTGAATAAGGCCCTTTAGTATAGACAACCTAGACACTTCACTTTGAAACGCCAATGACCGTCTCTAGCCAAAACGGACATGACTTGGCGGGACAGAAAAGTTGATTTTTCTACTTTTTTGGACCAAAGACTTGGCAAGGAGTTTTTTTCCACGTAAGTGGTTTTTGGTAAGATATCATGACTTTTAGTACTGCTCCTGTTTTATGTAAAAACAGAAGTAAACAAAATAAGTGTTGTAGATAAAGCTGTAAAGGGTATTCTATACACCACTATTAAGCTCTGGTTTTTGCTGCGCGTATAGCATAGGAATTTTGAATTTGAGATGTATTGATGCAAGATTGTTAAAAGGCATCAGACAAATCTTAAAGTCTTCAAACACCAAAATTCATTCATTAGTAAAGATTGCTCAAATTATATAAAAGTAGCGTTCATTAGATTAGTTTCTAGCTCCATATTTAGCATGGGAATGTCGAATTTGAAATTTGATTAGATAGGGACGCACATGAGTTTAAGACGGATCCAAAAAGTCCTCACACATCAAAATCCGTTCATTAGTATAGACAGTAGGTGCGTCAACGTTTAAATCTATCGTTCACTAGCTTAGTTTTTCAAAAACCGCATTTCGTTGCGTACAGTACAATATACACTGGCAGCTTTAATAGGTTTTGACTTTTATTACTGACTAAACGGGGTGGGGGGGGGGGTACTTTAACATTTCTTCTTGACTTGGCAGGGCGGAAACCTGCTGCTGCGTTCCTAAATGTATTTAGGAATATATTTTAGGATTTTTTTAAAGGTAGGGACTCACTGATAAAGAGTATATATATATATATTCTTTATCAGTGAGTCCCTACCTTTAAACAATCCAGCTCTCTTCTATGACGCCAAAATTGATAAGCTCCTTGCAAGCCAACCTTTAATGTATTGTTTTATTATTATTGTGATATGTTTGTGTTCTGTTTTTATTATTATTGTAATATATTTGCGTTTTTCTTTTTATTATTATTATTGTCATATGTTTGTGTTCTGTTCTTATTATTATTGTGATATATTTGCGTTTTTCTTTTTATTATTATTGTGATTTTTTGTGTTTTGTTTTTATTATTATTGTAATATGTTGCCATGGTTTTACTCTATTTATTTTTTTTTTTAATCAAAGTGGACAAGCTGATATTTATCGACTAGGATGAATGAATTGACCTAAATGTGTAATTCAGTCAAATATGGTTCACACCCCCCATTAAAAAGTTGCCCTACTTTATAAGACTTTTAAGATGTAGAAACTTTTCCTACTTTACCTATGTAACTTAACAGCAAAATAATGCTGTTTTAGGGACTTACCCCCTTACATTAAAAAAGGGCTTAAATTACTTTGACATAATTCCCAGGAGAGAAAGAACAACCAGAAGCTCTTACAACTTTATCTAAAGGGGAGGAGAGGAAAACTAACTAGTCCACTCTCAACTCTCCTTAAATTTATAATGAATTTAAAATGAATATTTCTCTGAGAGGTGTTGAATATTTCATTCAGCCGTGTTTACTTTGTCTTAAGTTTCTCCTGTTGATCTTCCAGGGTTTAGTCAACTTTATTTATCTTTTATAGTTTATTTCAAGTTAGAGAGTTGCAGACAAGATAAATTAAAATTTGGTGTCAAATTAATTTTCTGTTTATTCATTGTGTTATGAATGATGAAAATTGTTTCTGTCAATGGTTCGCTTGAAGAACGACCTGTTTTGTCAAATAAATTGATTTGATTGCGATGTTTATTAATAAATATCTGGTTTGTTTTAATCTTTTCAATATCGATACAGTTTAAGAACATGCTTGTTTAGTAAGTATCAGGTTTTATTACTGTTTTCGCTATGAAACCATCTCGTTACACCGTTATTATTCATTGCTGGAGTACAGTTAGTGCTTTATAACAAAGCATACATGGCAGAGTGTAGTTCAGAATATATACTCACCTATAAATCTCAAAGACCGAGCTCTCAGGCGCAGGGGTGCACGTCTGTGATACGCATAACTCCTGCTGTGATAAAAAGCTAAAAAGTTGGAACTTGTCACAAAAATAGAAATTAGGATCTAGTTGTGCTGCCCAGTAGATTATTTCTCATGACGAAGACCACGAAGTATTTACAACACCCAAACACATGCAGACCAGACACACACAATAATTTGAAACACACTACTCTCACACACTCTCACCAACAGGCACATTTACAAGAACATTTAACACGCTCGCACTACACCTTGACATTCACACGTGTACACTGAGACAGATACATGATCTCTAACTCTTCATTTATTATATTGTTTTAAGTATTTCATTTATTAATTATTCAATAAATAATGAAATATTAATTTCATTATTATTTTTTTAAGTTTAATTAATCGTTATGTTTTCAAATTGTACTGTGCAAAGTGTAAATGAATGTTAATTTTACATCTGTATTTTTGCGATTATGATTTTGATTTTTCAATACTTTTCCAACACCACAATACTTTCCCCACAACACAATACTTTTCCACAACACAATACTTCCCACAACACAATACTTTTCCAACAACACAATACTTTCCCACAACACAATACTTTTCCACAACACAATACTTTCCCCACAACACAATACTTTTCCCCACAACACAATACTTTCCCCACAACACCAATACTTTTCCCACAACACAATACTTTCCCACAACACGAATCTTTCAGACACACATACTTCACACTAATACACTACAAATAGAATTTTTTTGCCACTTATCATCTCAATACTTTCCCACAACACAAAATTTGCACCACACTACAGGATTACTCTTCCAAGAGAACGAACAATGTAATTTCTCATAACTACTAAGATAATCTACACTATTTACGAATCATCTAAGCAACTAAATAAATAAAAGCTTATTAACACACACGAGTGCACATAATAGAAGAGAATTAAAAAGTATAGGTTTTTCCCATAACAATTTATCAAATAAATTTTTTACCAACAACACACAATCTTTCTCACCTAACAACACAATAACTACAGTTATTTCACACAACTAACAATATTCGCACACAACTAAAATTATACATTGTTCCTGCACGAACATAATGCTATCAATACTTCACAATAATCTACTAAATAACGATATTTCTCAAGACACACGGATTTTACAATAGAGAGATTTTTCTCCACTGATACACATATAATAATCATTATCTCAATCTACACAAAATAGCTTCCATCAGTAACAATACTTTAAAACCTAAGCACACACCCACAAGGTACAATCTTTTCAACAACAACGAAACAATTACAGTTTGCATCCCAGCCTAAACATCAAATACATTTACTGAAACAATATTACTAATACTCTTTGGTCCAGTGTACTATTTAAGGTTTTGAAGTTTTTCAGTAAGTGAAGCTTGTAAAAACGAAAAAATTTTAGTATTTTGAGAGTATCCTTGTAAAATTTATTATATTGTAGTGGCATTCGATCTCATTAATGAAATTCATAAACTTCTACATTCTGTACAATAAGATATTGTTTGATTATTGAGAAAGAATATATTATACATATTGAGTATTATAGCTCAGGTGGTGAAAGCTAGAGATCAAAATTTTTTAACTCCACTTAGGATTGAAGTTGTAAAAATAATCTTTTAAAAACACTAAACAAATCGCACTAATAACTACTATGCATATTTACAGATCATCGTCTTCAACTGGTAAAAAATCAGCATAAATAAATCGAAGCTTATATAGTCCAACGTGAATCCTGATAAATTTCTTACTAATATATATTTTTAACATTATATTAGGGTATAGAGACTAAATACACATAGTATTGCGCTAATATATATTATCAATTAGATGGGGTTTTCTGTACAATTGCAATTGAAAAGACCTACACTTTATCGAATGTGCGAACTTAACAACAGCTCTAGAATTAATTAATAGACAAAGTTATAGAAAAAAACACAATTTAGCGTATATTATGTTTACGCTACATACTAAAATGGTTTCATAAGAGTATTAAAACCATCTTAGATAACACGGAGTAAAACTTAACATTAATTGTAATTAATCTAACCGAGTGATTGGTTTCATACCTAATTCTTAGTATAACTTAGTAGCTAATATCATAGTTAATATATGTATTAGTATATTGCGTCTGCTTAGTATTCAAGTCTAAAATTGATATTGTCCTTTAAAATCATATTCTTGCATTGTATTCTCGTTTTAACTCCTTCAGAGGTCAAATAAGGCTATATTTTAAAGAATATAATTATAAATAATTTTATCAAACTTAATTGTTTTAATTCTCCGTTTGAAAGAGAAGATTTTTTTCGAATAAAGTTTATGCCTTATCTCGATATATCGGTACAGATTGATAAGATGTGCTTAATCTGTCACTAAGTGTAGAATAAATGAGACTATTGCATGAATTCCTTACAAAAAGCTCTATCAAATGTTATAGATCCAGGCGCATCTATATCCCATATAAACTCTCTGATTCCACCTATCTATCACTCCTATTCCTTTATCTCACATTATTAATGATGTTTGGCGCTATCTATCTGTCTTTTCCCGCTATATAACGTTTACGATACAATAGGTTTTACGGTTAAATCGTTTCAATAAATCCTGTGTACCAACCTATATATTTAAAATAGGAAAAAATAATGATTTTGAGCATTTTAGAAGACAAATATGTAATCAATAGTTCGTGATAACGAACAAAGGAAAATGTCTGTCCTCAAAAAGTATTTTTTTTTTCAACAAAGTGCATAACAGCTAATAAAAGGCCATCATCAGGACTGTTATAATAAAAAGACGCTTTGTTAATTAATCATTTGAAGAGATGGATATTGTTTTTTACTTTTCCTCATTTACACCGTAGGTATAAAGGAAAAGTATTGTGTTTGCAAAAAAATCCGAAACCAGGAATTATCCGTTTCAGGTGCTTTAAAGACCTCCTGAGTGGTTTTTACAAAGTTGTCTGTCTGTATGTGTGTGTGTCTTTTATCATCGTAGCTCCTAGTGTGTATGTATATGCTAGAGAGTTGAAACTTTGTACAAAAATCAGTCTACCACTGTAGTTGTGCTCACTGAAGTCATTCACCCGCAAAAATGACTTCAAAAAATCATGAAACTCGGAAAAATGATGTGATCGGATTGAGATTCAGCACGAATGTGGCTATGTATACGACTAACATATGTGCTAAGTTTCATTTCATTATCAGCATGAGTTTAATTTGTGTCAAATGACTTAATACATTTTTTAAAAAATTGTAAAAAATCAGGAAATAATCCAGTTGATTTTAAATTTGGGACAAATAAGTACATTATATTTCGATTCAATGCGACAAGTATATCTATGATTTTTCTGGGTCATAAAAGATAAGTAGCATTGAGCGTGGTCAGTGCTGTGTTGTTGACCGCTGAGAATGAAACGGATAAATTAACTGTCTAATGACGAGCGAAGCGAGTTGGAGGACATGCTGCAGTACAAACTTGGTGAATTGTATATTCTATGGACCAGCTTATAGACCACAGAACAGTTGGAACTAAAGACCTCTATTATTTTATTTATTTATTTACAACGGGCTTATGTAGCCCAATTTACAATTATATATAACACATAATAAACACTTTAACTAAAGTAAAAATATTAAGTTATTACAAAAGAAATTTTAAGAGGTCATGCGGTTAATATTTAGAAAAGCGAACTCCTCTGAGAAAGGACTTGTTGACGAGAAAATTGGAGTTCCTTAGAATCTCAGGATCTACAAATTTAGTATAGATAATACAAAATGTATGTATTATACAAAGCTGGTATATACAAATACAAATATATAAATACAAGTATGATAAACGTTTATTTATTTAACATATATACATATATATAATAAGTTAATTGTCATAATAGAACATAATAAATTAATTTAAGTAAACAACTAAATGTTGAGTAAAAACTAAAATTAAACCATTACAGTTAATTATTAAATCTAATATTATAAAATTCCGAGAGACTGTACATAGGATTTCTTACAAGTATTTCTCTCATATATTTGCTAAATTCTTTACTTTCTAAACATCTTACAGGATCTGGTAACGAATTAAATAATTTAAGTCCTGCATTAACCGAATGATACTTAGCTGTTTTTGTAAGGTTATATCTTTGTACTACGTATTGACTAGTTTGTCTGGTACAGTAAGAATGAATTTTCTCCTCTGTGGACAAACTAGACTTAATACTGTCAACAAATAAGAGCAACTCATAACAGTACAGCCAGTAAAGAGTAAGTAAATTAATATTTTTAAAGTACTCTAAAAGATTTTTTCGGAGGTAACCTAATAGTCCAAGAGCCCAGGGGTGTTTTGTAATAATTTAATAATGTAATAATGGCTGGAACCGGTCTCAATTTTCGTAAATACCTTCCTGAACAAGGATCTGCAATTCTGCCGACTCGTATCGGATGGGTGTCCCAGTCAGAACGCACTTTAGGAGTCAAAGGTTCTGCCTGGGACACCCATCCGATACGAGTCTGCAGAATTGCAGATCCTTGTTCAGGAAGGTATTTACAAAAAATTGAGACCGATTCCAGCCATTACACTGTTTGTAAACTTGGGTGGTAAATTTGACATGTAAAGTGCGTTCTGCCTGGGACACTAATCCGATACGAGTCGGCAGAATTGCAGATCCTTGTTCAGGAAGATATTTACAAAAAATTGAGACCGGTTCGAGCCATTACACTTTTTATTAACTAAACACCCCTGGGCTCTTGGTCTATAAATAAAACTCCAACGGCTTTTTTTGCAAAATAAATATTCCATTGACGGTAGGAGCTCCTCCCCATATTATAAACGGTGTAACAATGTAAGCAGTGTACAAATTGAGAATATTTTTTTGTTGTGAGTGTAAATCAATCTAGTTAAAATTGTTGCAATTTCCTTGAAATTGTTTTTATTTAAAAGCAAAAATAGGGACTTTGCGAAATTGTGTGTATTAGAGTGAAATACAGGGGATAAAGGAAAGTGAAAATTGGACCGGACTGACTTCGGTATAGAGATTAAACCCTAGGGATGGAAACTCCGCAGGATTTAACTTAGAGGTGAGCTAGACTGAGAATACTGTTGAGATATTAATAACAAAAAATCGGGTACGGGGTACCTCGTATATTCTCTTTTCTATATCGGATTCACTACACTCACTCTTACCATTTTGGACTCGCTACGCTCGCCCTCAGAATATAGGAATCGCCTAATTCATATTGCAGTTTGTCTAAGGACACTTTCCTCTCGTCTTCAGACATATAAAACAACTGCTTCATTTCCAGCGGTCACCTATCCCGGTAATGACCTAGGTCTTTAACACTAGTGATCAAACAAAAACCTTAAATGTTCTAGTCGAATTTAAATGAATCTTGAAGTAAATTATTCTTAATTTTTTAAAAACTTATTACAAATATTGAAGTAATAGTGATAATAATATAATATGAAAACTGGCACATTTGATGGTCTTTTATGACCTAAATGTGGCCGAATTTCACACCGATCTCATAATTTTTTCGTGTTTCACGAATTTGTAAATATTTGCTTAATCATTAATTCTGGTTAATTATGTCGTAAAAAATATTTTACTTGTAGCAAGCACAACTTGAACTAGACCTAGAGATTAAATTTTGTGGAATTTAAACTCTAGCATAAACGCGATCAGAGCTATTCGCGATTCAAAGAGATAGTTGTACGGTTGGCTATACCAATGGCGGGAAAACGAAAGTGTAATCGATTTTTTTTATCATTGGATTAGCATGGGAGCCGTTGAAAATTCTTCTTTTTTCCTTTTTGTTCGTTAATTTGTGATAAATGAGGTAAAAATTAATAGAACGACCATCGGTGCTAAAAAAAACGGCCAATATTTCATAGATAAATACTTCGATTATTCCAGGATTTTAAATATAGAATCAGGCTCTTATCACTACAGACTTCGATTTGTCCGATTTAACCCAGAAATAATAAAACCTAAACGGATGATTTAAAGAAACATTTGACAAAAACGTGAATTTATTGAGTTATTTATTATTTTAGTGTGTAAATAAAATTGTTTGATAAATTAAAACACCATTACGGTGAAAATCGGCTTGTTATTAGTTAATTTAAATACCTGTAACAACTAATTTAAACTATTCAATGCAATTAATGGGTAATTTTGTGTGTTTGTGTAAACTAAAATTATTTAAAAGTAACATTAATTAACAATAACTAAAATAAAACACTATATTGTAAATGTTACCATCTTATCACTTAATTTAAATACTCGTGACAACCCATTAAAACCCTATGTATCAATGAAATAGTGATTCTACTGAGTTCATACGCCCTGAAATTAATTAAATTAAAGCACTTTGATAAAAAATTTAAAGAAATAATCGTCACAAATAAGAAAAACCGAAAAACTCCCATAAGGACTTTAACAACGATCACCCTTCCGTTATCAATTTCTTATCAGCGACGGTGGACTTTGAATCGCGAAATATGATAACAGAAACGCATAGACAGACTTTGTATAGGTGAAATCCAGGGAAATGAGTGAAATTAGGTTAAGACCACAATTTATTAGATTTAACAGTGGATAAGAATTTAAGAATGGAGATTGTAGAAATCATAAGTGGGACCAAAGGTCGGAACTGGGTGGTAGAGTGTAAGATGGAAATATTGGTTTTCTTATTTTTCTAATGGCATTTGAAGTGGGCTACACTTCAGGATGTCTTAGACTCAAAAGTAGGCTCGCTTAGGGTCTGATTCTTGAAAAATCTTATTTATCATGGAGTTTTAGAGTGTGTATTAGTTTCTTTTTTGGAAAAGTCATCCTGAAATTACTGGAGGGATAAAACTTAAAATAAAATAATTACTTCACTACTTTTTGATCAAACTCCGTAAGACTCCTCGGGAAACATGTCGTCTGTTACTTTGATCTGAAAAATTACAACTGTTTTATATTACTGATCACAATAACCGGTTGATATAAATACAAGGTTTTCATAGCAACGGTTATGTATATAGGGCTTATTATATACTTCTCTTATTGTACTAATTTAGCCTTAGAAAGGGTTTAAGGTAGAAACCTCTTACAAGGGTCGCTTAGGGTCAGAGCCTTACAGGTGTGTCAGAGGCAAGAGCTAGGGATTCCATTCTGGTTAGGGTTCTAATTTAACCTGGGCTGCCATATGATATTTTATTGTAATATAATTCATTGTTATAATAACAAAATGTACTGTTGGGTTTTAATTGTGTTGCTCATTTTGAAAATTCTGTATCTTTTTGTGCTTTAGAAAATTTTACAATGTAAAAATAGATTTGCTTTTATTTGCTGTTAATTCATTTGGCCCAGATCATAGCAATATGGGAGAACTTCTTTCATAGGCGGGATTAGGCGTAGGAGATTTTTTACATGAAGGGAGGAGGAAGATGTGTAATCATGTAATAGGTTAAATGGTTGACTGATATTGAACTATCCGTCAAATCTTTGAAAATGCTTCCGGAAAATTTGGGTAACTGGTTAGAAATTATATTTGAGTACCAAGAAGGTAAATATATTTGAGAACCTGGGTATATATTTGGGAGACTGGTAGGTGACTATATTAAGTACCTGGGTTAATATATTTGAGGACCTGGTGAGTAAATATATTTGCGTACCTAGCAAGTAAATATTTTTAAGTAAATGAGCAAATATAGAAAAAAATGTAATATATATAATGACTTTTGTATATTAATATATATAAGTTCCTGTTGATTCTGCTATGTATGACGGAGTGATAGTTTTCACGAGTAATGTCAAGTTATAAGAAGTGAGTCGTGTTCAATACAGCGATATGCTGAAAATGTCATGATCATCAATATTTTCCCCTTCTAACATAATGTAATGAAAAATGCAATGATTGGCGTAATATGATGCTAAAATATGGGATGATGGTTTGTTGCAGGTAGTGGTGACCGGATGTTGGTTGGGTAACTTCTTAGCATGTAGCTCAGGACACGTGCAGGTAATTTTACCCTATATCATTTGATACTACCGAATTTTGTAAAACATGAATAGTTGACAAAGTATAACTGAGCGAGAGACACCTAGGAAATGTAATAAGCAAAATCCAATGCTACATCTGGGAACTGTTTCATCATTCGACATTCGTCATCATTGATGGAGATTATGTCGAGCCATCAATGGATGGCTCGACATAATGTCATGTCAAGGCCATGAACTCACTCTGGCCTTTAATTAAATTCCGAAGAATATTTAGTTCAGGCTCTGTAGGCGCCCTGATGAGTTAGACGTAACGAAACAGAGTGGGACATGACATTATGTCGAGCCATCAATGATGACGAATTTTGAATGATGGAACAGTTCCCAGATATAGCATTGCATTTTGCTTGTTACATTTACTAGGTGTCCTTCGCACAATTTTATTGTGTTAATTTTACCTTTTTTATATCTCAAATGTCTTGACCTCGAATCCATGTCCACGGAGAAAGTTAAATATTAAATATAGATTCACTAATCATGGCATCAAATAATAAATACATCCGTCTCATTCCCAGCCGTCACCCATCCAGGTACTGACTACTCTCGATGCTGCTTAACTTTTATGATCCAACAATAATCATAGATATGCTTGTCAAAATGAAACTAAGCGTAGTGTACATATTCATTAGGTAAAGGTACTCACTTGTACCAAATTTCATATCTATAAAATTATTTTCTGAGTCATTTGATAAAAATTGAACTAATAATTGAAACATGGCACATATTTTTGTGTTGTACATGGCTCATGGCACATATGTTTGTGTTGTACATAGCTACATGGCACATATGTTTGTGTTGTACATGGCTCATGGCACATATGTTTGTGTTGTACATGGCTACATGGCACATATGTATGTGTTGTACATGGCGACATGCGTGAAAACCTTAAATAGAGTTTAACATGATTTATGTTACACTGCGTTCTATGATTTATCAATATATTGCTGTAATTTTTGCAAGTAATGACGTCATAAAACAGATTTTCCGGGTTGCACAACTTTACCTATAGTCTGGCTTTAGTACAAAGTTTCAACACTCAAGCATAAATACACTTGGAGCTACTATGATAACAGATACACACACATACAGGCAGAAAAGAAAATACATTTTTAAACGGCATGTAAGATAATACAGTTGTGGAACGTGCTGAAAAGTAATGGCCTCCTGTAGTGTTAACTATTGCGAATCTAGTGGATCCTTGTAATCACGGTATCTTTTCTGAACGGATTAGTATTTTATATCCAACATAGTACAAAAATGAAACTGTGGGACGGCAAGATCCCTATTGGTAAAATTAAGGGCTAATATTTTTCGTCGAGAAAGTGGTCTCTATTTATGTTTTTGGTGGGCTGAACCGATATAAATGGATACGGAGTTAATACTACATCTCGATAGTAATAACCAAAAACGGAATAACTAAAGTATGAAAAGGGTGGGGTTTTCCTTTTATATCAGGATGTGGAATCAATTGAAACTAGTTGCCCAAAGTAGAAACCCCGGTATAATTAGGCCAATCTTTCAGGAAATTTAAATTATAAAAATTGGTGTATATTAAAAATATGTATTTTAAAATATTTATTTGTATTCACAACGTGTCACATTATAAAAAATAAGCACACAAAATTTAATAAAAATACAAAAAGTATGATCCTATTTATATTATGGGTAGCCAAGGGCTTGAATTTTGTCATTAGCGTATTAAATTCAATTATGTAATTCTACATCCACATCAGTTATACCATACAAAGTTATACTTAATGATTTATCTAATTTAATGGGTACAAATAAGTAAATGTTTGGGTTGAAAGCCGCTAGAATCAGATAAATATAGAAACATCAATTCCTTTCCCTTATAATATTAAATGATGATCGATTATTCATCTATATCTTCATTGTTTAAAGCTGTTGGAAAGTAATAAATACCAGGAAGGTACATGAGGGTTAACTCTACTGATTTTAATGGAGTTTAAAATGGGTCATTAAGTTATCTGGTTCATTATTTACGAGGTGTTGACCTTTCTTAACACTAATTTCGTTAAAAGGGGGATCATTTATGGTTTTTGATTTCCCTGACGACCCTAGATATGAAAGTATAGTTGCATTTTACAAAACCTTGTAATATTTATTTTTTTATTTCAAATCTTTGATAAATCGCTTTGTAATTTTGGTAAGAAAATCTGTACCAGAAATAATTTCGAGCTGGAGACGTACCACTAAAAAACATGGAGAGACTCAAATTAATTTGACCTTAGTTAAGGAATATTATACAATTTTTTCTCTATATTTCCGTCTACCGTATTATCAATATATTGCTTAAAGGACTGGGTCGGCCCTAAAAATTTTAAAACGAGATTTCACCCCAGCCATCCGTCTTAAATTTCTCGTACATTTGCTTGAGTTACACAGAAATAAAAAACTATATTTTGATTCAATAATCTGACGGTAAGAGGAGAAGAGAGGGGGTTGCGAATTGTCAGCGTGGGTAGGTCGGTGATATGTTATTTCAAAGCCAATCTAGGGAACGCTCCATCCATATTATCAAAGGTCCTTGGTGGAACAGTGCCTCTTACAAAATCTTGAATACAATAACACTGTCACAACTTTAAACAACGATGGGCACAGTCGAAATTTAAATTTGTTTGATTCAAATATTTTTAGCGAATTTTCTAAGAAAATGGTTGAGGTCGTTGGCACATTTCGACAATGACAAAAATGTTCGGATTAAATCATCATAGATAACCAAATTGCTTAATTTCTAATGGTAGATTAATTGACTAAATCAAGTAACGAAATTAATGCGTACGATTATAGGTGGCACAAAATGCTCATACAAACAAACGGTTTAGGTCAATCTCAGGACTCGAATACGATTAAAAGCTTAAGCTTGATTAATTATTTGAGCTCGATCTCGGATTGAATTCGATTTAATGCTTGAACTCGACCCTAAACATCCTATCTCTATTTTCTATGATAAAAAGGGTGCGTCTAGACTCCCTTCCTGAACCGTTACAATACTGATACCCCATAGGTCTATAGTTCACCTCAACTAGGCGATAGTCTAAGTGGACTATGGCATCTCCCTAATCACTATTACCATCCTTGTCTAACAGATTTTGATGTTTGTGTAGATGTTCCGACTGATAGCCATACTGGGATGCATCTTCCTTGGATCCTCTCACACTTCCATAACACAAGGTACTTACGGCTCTGTAATATACATGTAATATTATTTGTGAGCCGTGTAAAGGCTTGGGGTCCAATTTATCTAACTTGTTTGAAAATACCAAATAGTGTTCTATTAGTGAATACGTTTATTGTTCTTTATGGCCTTTTTTAAAAAAAAATTGCTGTACTCTAAGGCCATTAGGTATAAAACAGCAATGATAGCGAGACAACAAAAATGTCATCATTGTCATGTGTGGCAATATTTTTCTAAAATGGAATCAAACTCTATATGAGGCAGATAAGCTATTTAAACGTTACCCCATCTTACCTTTTTTGTGATGTTTTCTTTTCTTGAAAATAAATTTATTTAATTTTTTTCATTATTTCATCAAGACACGGCCACAAGGTGCCGAGGCCGTGGCCAAGTTCTCGTATTTGTTAATAGAATTACACCTCCTAGCTATTAAGGGGTCAAGGCCTGGTAGTGGTTTATGGAATAATACCTCCTAGCTATTAAGGGGCCAAGGCCTGGTAGTTTGTTATGGAATAACCTTACCTCCTAGCTATTAGAGTCAAGGCCTGGTAGTGGTTTATGGAATAATACCTCCTAGCTATTAAGGGGCCAAGGCCTGGTAGTTTGTTATGGAATAATACCTTACCTCCTAGCTATTAAGGAGTCAAGGCCTGGTAGTGGTTTATGGAATAATACCTCCTAGCTATTAAGGGCCTGGTAGTTTGTTATGGAATATACCTTACCTCCTAGCTATTAAGGAGTCAAGGCCGGTAGTGGTTTATGGACCTAGCTATTAAGGGGCCAAGGCCTGGTAGTTTGTTAATATAATTACCTCCTAGCTATTAAGGGGCCAAGGCCTGGTAGTTTGTTATGGAATAATACCTCCTAGCTATTAAGGGGTCAAGGCCTGGTAGTGGTTTATGGAATAATACCTCCTAGCTATTAAGGGGTCAAGGCCTGGTAGTGGTTTATGGAATAATACCTCCTAGCTAATAAGGGGCCAAGGTCTTGTTGCATCTAAGAGCCCAAAGCATCACAGATACCTTATGAGGGATTTGGCAAATAGTTCAGTTAGCAATATCTAAACCTAAAAAATATTATTTAGTAAAGAAAAAAAGAAGGGAGAATATATTAAGTTTTTCCTCTAAAAAAACTTTCAAAGGACATTTTTTTAAATTGTCTTTTTAACTTTAAGGAGCAAGTTTGTTGCTTACTTTCTAACTTGTTTTTCAACGATAAAAAGAACCAGGCAACTCTAAAGCAACTCTCAAGGTTATTTATTGGTTACCAAGAAAAAAATTGTCACATCAGTTAAAAAAGGAGAACCCAAGTTGCTAAGTTAAAAAAAAGTTTAAAGACAAAGTCCACTTATTGTTTTTTTAAAGAAAACTCTGAGAAAAAAATAAAAACAATTATGGAAAGAGCTGAAGCAATTTCCACCTAAGTTTAAAGAGCTGCCATTAGAGAGAAAAAACGTTTAATTTCCAGATTAAGCTCTGTAGCTTTTGTTGCTGTAATAAATAGCTTAACTGGCGTTTTTATTTCAATCCATGAATTTATTAGAGGCAATTAAAAAGAACACTTTGTTTAAAGTGAATTAAACTGACGTTAAGGAGGCGTGAAATATGAGCTTTATTTGCTCAGGGGAACCACTTGTCATGCAAACAAATAATAATAGTTATAATAACTCTTAAAAGCAATCGCATTCTTAAGGATGTCCTAAAGATTATGTAAAATCGGGTTCGCGATTCCTCATATAGTAATGTTTTTCTAAAAGTGGATTTGATATAATTAACCAAATTATTAGTGGACCAGATTTAGCCTCTTAACTCAAATAAAGTCTCTTAGTCTCCCTTCAGCTCAAATAAAAAAAATAGTGTAGAGTAATTTCCTTAGTGGTAACCTGTCCAACTTATGACCACTTTAGATGCTACTTAACTTTAGTGATCCGAGGAAAAACGAAACCTTACTGGTTAGTTATGAAGTGAAAGTAAATTTAGCTATTTTAATTAAGTTTGTTTTACTGGTGTTTACGAGGATACATTGATACAAAATTTCAATTGAATTGCTTAATTTCACATGCTCCTCGCTTATTATAAAGAAAGTGCGCATGTCATTCGATTAAATGTAACTGAATGCCAATAATAACAAGAAACATAACTCTTATGCCCGGTTTCTCGAACGTCAATTAAACAATTTTAATGGGAGATTAGTAAATAATGAGCCATTAAAATCTGTTTTGGGTTTCTCGAAACTGTATTAAGTGCAGAGTGGGGATAATCTTCCATTAAACTAATGAAAACTTTAATGAATGAATCAAAATAAAATAGGTTACTCGTACATCCATTATTTATTGTTATTGTTTTATTGTCAGATTAAAATGTCAATTCATTTAATTTGTTTACATAGGGAAATATCGATGTAATGCCTTATTAAATTTGAGTTTCTCAAACGCACATTAATTTATTTTAATAATCAAATTTCCCGACTGTCCTTTAAAATGAATGGTACATTAACTTTTGGGTTTCTCGAAGAATTATTACAAACTAATTGTTAGTCTTTCTAAACTTTTCCTTTAGATTGTTTCAGCGAATCACTTCTTGAAATTTACACCTTACCTGGGTTGTGTTCTGGTTATAATAATAATGTCCATTTAGATCCTTGCGGCACATCAGGGCTGATCCCTGTAGGAACAAACTCAGGTGGTAAAGGAAACCGTTTGCGCTCCAAGTGTGATCTAATGTCGTCGATGATTTATATGAGCAATAATCTTATATAAACTGAGAGGGTAACCTGGGATGCGAACCCCAGATCTCTGTGGTGTTAAAGGACAGTTTAAATACTGACCCTTTGAAGACGTCGAGCACAGAGGCGACTCTAGTTATGTGTAAAAAATGCAAATTTAGTTCCTATCAGTCAACTTAGGAAACTTGTCCTAACTTACGGGAATTTTCACATCGGTGCCGGTTGGATGGAAGAGGAGGTATAATTTCTCATTTCTGCCACTAAAATAAATCATTTTAATAAGTAAATAAACTTCTGAGTTGATTATTTTTCGAAGACATTAAAAACATATAAAATCCTTTACAGAAAAGAAAGACATTTATTGGATAACAATAAAAACAGAAGATTTGAAAAAGGTTTTCGCGAGGAAACTCTTTCACTTTGCAAAATAAAGAAGAATATTGATAAAACCAATGAACCGGGTTATAGTCCGAGTCCACAGGAAAGCAAATTTATTCTTATGAAAATCACAAGCGGAAAGAAAAGTCGGTGAAAACTCCCCGAGGCGAGTAAATCAAGCCCTATGTTGCAAATTTCCATACTAAATTATCTCGACATCCTTTTTTATTTCCTTCCTTTAGAAATTGTCCGGGGAAGCGATTGGACGCGATATTGTTTTATTCCGATCGTCAGTTATATTACTTCTTGTCCTTAATCAGTGTAATAAAGTCTATTTTATTCCAGAGAAGTAATAAAATTGGGTACGGGGTTCCTCGAAACTTTTCCTCGCCCTATCAGATTCACTTAGGCCATTCTCTCCAGTTAGAACTTACTTTGCTCGTTCTTAGATAGGAAATAAAGTATTTAATCCCATCCAACAACTGACCACGCTCAAAACAGTCCAACATTAGTAAAACCGTAGATGAACTGCCCATATTGAAAGCAAACTTAAAATACATGTTTATAATCTATTGCAATACAATCGTGCTAAATTTCAATTCAATTAAATTATTTTACAATTAAATTTTTTTTTCTTCAAAAAGCATTTAATAAGAATTAAATTAATGCTGACAATAACATGAAACTCAGCACATTTGTTAGTCATATGCAGTTTAAATGCGTGCTGAATTTCAAATTGATCCAACTTCTTTTTCGTAATTTATGGGTTTTTTCAAAATTATCGCTGATTCATCAACCATGGGTAATGACGTCATAAAAAATATGTTTTGGAGAGTACAAGAAAATCTAAAAATAAATTTTTGTACTAAGTTTCAACAATTTAGCATGTATTATACAGGCACAATTATACACAAACCAACACACATACACACACACACCAATTCACTTATACATACACACTAACACACATCAACTCACATATACATACATGACAACTTCAGTGGACTTCAACTAATAGAGGTTCTCACACCAACAAATTTTTTCCATCTATAGTTTCGAGGCTTGAGAAGAAATTTAAAATTACGTATAAACTCACTTAAATACTTTGTATTTTTTTCTTTTATACAAGAACAATTATAATTTCTTTTGTCTTAATTTTACCAGAAAACTTTAAAAACTTTTGTATTTTCTTTTGTATTTTTATTTGATTAATAAAGATTACCGCGGATTACCTGTAATCATAAAGGAAGCAGGTAGTTATAAAAAAACATATACGTACACGCTAACACACACACACACACACACATACCAACTTACATATACATACACACACTCACATACAGACAGGTTATGTCTGTAATTTAAGACTTATGAGGTCATGAAATCACCTGAAACAGAGACTTTAGATGAAAACTTTGTTTCTGGTCTTTAGCGTAAACACAATACGTTTCCGATATACTTACGTTATAAATAAAGAAAAGTAATAAATACATAAATTTGAATATTAATAATACTATATAAACCTAATGCTTGCCGAATTTCAAATCGAAGTCATAATTTGTTGGCGTTTTAAAAAATGTTGAAGTTTTAGCTGAGTCAATAAGACATTGGACTGTCTTATTGACTTATTTGACTTATTTTTTAACACATTTAGACCTAATGGTTGATTTTGTATTAAGTTTCAACTCTCTACCTAAACACTTGTTTCTGTGTCATACGTATATACAAAAATGTATATATGTATAGTATGAATGTATTTAATTTATTTATGTATGTTATGTATTTATGAATATTATGTATAAGCATGGCTAAAACGGCACTTCAATAACTATACTATACTACTAACTATACTATATAAAAATCAGGTACGGGGTACCTCGGAACTTTTCCTCATTACATCGGATTCGCTACGCTCATCCTTCCTGCTTGGGACTTGCTTTGCTCGTTCTCTAAATATACAATTCGCCAAATTTATACTGCAGCGTTTCCTTAGAATCGCTTCGCTTGTCCCCAGATAGTAAATGCATCCGTTTCATTCTCAGCGGTCACCCATACAACACTGACCACGCTCAATGCAAATTAATTTTTATTATCCAACACATATCAGAGATAAAATAGTCGCATTGAAACGAGATTTTACTTATTTATGAAGTAAAGGTACACACTTGTACCAAACTCAATTAGACAATTTTACAATTTTTTCCGATTTTTTAAAAAAAGTACACAAGTCATTTAATAAAAATTAAATTAATGCTGATAATGAGATAAAACTTGGCACATATGTTAGTCTCATACATAGTCACATGCTAATAAATCTTAGTCTGATCGCAACGAGCCTTGTCTTTCCATTATAAATTTAAAGATTACAGGAGCTTATGATATTACAGGAGCTTATGATACTACAGGAGCTTATGATATTCTACTTTACACGTCAATAACTGACGTAAAAACCACTCTGGAGTTCTTAAACTACGTGAAACTGATAATATCAGTGAGATCCAGGTTTACACTTTTAGTGACATAGCAATACTTCTTCTTTACCCTGCTGTACAAATGAGAGAAAATAAAAATATGAAACATTATTAAATCTCTCCTTTCTCTATAAATAAGGAAGGAAAGTATAATCTAATAAATTTCCATTCATTTCCTTTAATCACTTCTCTTACTTGGGAAACTGGAACCATTTTCCCTTTATATAGAAACCACAGACTATAACTATACCACGTGGAATGAAATTATAGCCTCCTAGTGTTGTGGCTTTACACACCGTGTGCTGTAAAATACCATCCTACCACACGGGCTATTAAATATATTAATTATACTCTAATAATAATTTATTTCAATATTAGGCTGTCAATGTTAAATCCTTTCCAACTTCATAAAGATCACTTATTTGTCTACGAAAGTATAAAATTCCTCATTTACGAAATGTGTTGTAATTTATATGGCCTAACAATCTTATGATTTTAAAATATGCCGTATGTATATGTCAATAAAACAAACTACCAACCATGGAACATGGCTTCCCTACCTAGGCTTTAAAAATAATAGAACAGATACATCATATAATAGAATGATTAAGCTAGCATGCAAGCATATATTCATGTACGTATCCCAAAAATTGCTATTCACTAATTGTGTAATCGAGCAATATTGTACTAACATTAGGAAATTTATTTAAAAATAAATAAGTAGTCATATATTTGCACATAATAATTATAAATTACACTTGCATCAAGTAACGTTTGTACTTTACTTACAGAAGTGCAAAAAAGGGCCAACTGTCGTGCTACCTTTTTTTAAGGTCAATACTCGATTGGTACTTTAAGAACATTTACGTACTTACGTAAAATTACGTTCGCAATTTTTCAAAGGAAATTTTCAAAAAAATATTACATAGGATGTCATTTACTCGGGATAGACTATGGTTTTTCATGATTATATGAGTTGTATTCTTAGAAAACTTTGATCTAAATCATTACAAAATTAATTATATTTTTTTTAAAATCCTGCTCTTAGTCTATCAGTGTAAAAGAAAAATTTCTGCGTGAGGTTTCGGTGACCAAGAAGTTTTTTCCTCCGGACTTTTATTAAATGCTAAGTTTTCTGTTTATATTTTATAAAGTGAGGCACTTCATAATAAACTTTCCTGGATTATTTCCAACGGAAAATACGAATATTTCCTCCCCAAGCTACCCCCTCCCACTTCTATAATAAGCTCAACGTAACGTTTTGTCGCCGCATCCAAAGCCCAGTTTATGCTAATCTTTGACATTTTCTTTGCAAATTTCAAGAAAATCCACTAAGTAATACTGTCCAGAATAGAAGAAACCTACCAAATACTTGAGCTAGAAATGTAGGAACAAAAGCTTTTACTTTCTCTTTAGTATTAAAAAAGCAATTACAGTATCAAGGAGATCATTTGAAACATATATAGCTCGTAACAGCGGCAAAATCTTGAATAAAACATAGTTTTTTAACAGAAAATGAAGTAAAGGCTAAAAGTACAACAATTTACAAATACTTTATGGTATTAAGTCTAAGATAAAAGTCAAAGAACATAATAAAATAATAAAAGCTAGGATGAAACTTGGGATGAAGCTTGTTGAGTTTTAGTATACTTACGTGTAAGATGTGTTTTAGAATAAGATTCCATGATTCTCTTCTTGCAAAGAAGTTGAAAATATGTTTTAGAGTTCATAGAGAATAAGCACAGGTTTGATTCAGAAAAGCTGTCCAGCGACAAGCTCTTAGCTATAAAGTCTTATAGTAAAACAAAGTCTCTGCATTCCTTTTCTGTTGAGTTGATGAAACTTTGAATAGTGATTTTTATTTGTTAAAGTGATAATGTGAATGCTTATTTATAAAGAGAGTTTACTGAGTAATAAAATCCCCTAAGCAAAGCCGAGGGAGTCATAGATTATCCCTCTCGAGGCTAAGCCAAGAAGCTTAAATGCTGGCGTCACTGACGAAGCCATGTATGGATCCCTAAAGCGACACTGTTTTAGGGATTCTACTTTTCACTTTCAGAAGGAAAATCTAAGCACAACTGTGAAAGTTTTACTTACATTATTTTATGTTAAATAAATAAATAAATAAATATATTTTTTACCTAATACACATTTCGTATTTCTCTAACATCGGTATAGATAAAGTCTTTCGTGCGCAGTTCGGGATTAAGCCTTTTAATTTTTTTATATCAATGAAACATAGGCCCGTATTCAAAGACGTTTCCTAACATTTTTCCTAACATTTTCCTAACATTCTCCTAACTTTTCCTAACATTTTCCTAACATTCTCCTAACTTTTTCCTAACATTTCCTAACATTCTCCTAACATTTTCCTAACTCCTAACATTTTCCTAACATTCTCCTATCGTGTTTTAAAAGTCTTTTAAAGGCTTCGCATGATTTTATTTAGTAAGAACCTAAGGTAGTTAAGTCAAAAGTGATACCATTGTAAGTAACGTAATATATCGCAAAATATCAATGTTATTAACTTATTACCTGGATTTACGAGACACTTTGTCATAAACAACAATGCGGCCTCGCTTTGGCGAATGTTAAATATATTAGAAATTTTTTACATAAGTTTTCAGTAAACATTAGAGTTAATACAAATACAATGTTCAATTATTGTAACAGCTTTCATAAATAAAGCAGTATCAAGCGTTTAATTTTGAACGTGGACCAGGTTGTACGAATCCAAAGGTATCTAAATGAAGACCTGTTAATCAGTGCAACACTGCTTTCATTTTGCTAAATCATTTACACAATTTTGTTTTTCGTATTTTGTCATCAAATTCATTTTTGTTTTTGTAAAATTTTTTTGGTATAATAATGGCTGAATTATTCACACCGGACCAACTGAATTTCCTCTTTGAATCGATAGCCCGCCACAAACAGACCATAGAAAATAAAAATCTGATTGTGTGCGGGCCGAAGAAAAGAAAAAAAAATTTCAGGGTAAACTCCCTAATAGTAAGGTAAGTGGATTAATAGTAACTTATATTATGTAAATTTATGTAGATAGTTATTAATATGACAAAGTGTGTCGTAAATCCAGGTAATAAGTTAATAACATTGATATTTTGCGATATATTACGTTATTTACAATGGTATCACTTTTTGACTTAACTACCTTAGGTTCTTACTAAAAAAATCATGCGAAGCCTCTAAATGACTTTTAAAACACGGGAACGATCATTTAAATTTCGTGGCTTAAAAATATTTCCCTTACCTAAACCTAGGTGAGTGTTAAGAGTTAGGAAAATGTTAGGAGAAGGAAAATGTTAGGAGAATGTTAGGAAAATGTTAGGAAATGTTAGGAAAAAGTTAGGAAAAAGTTAGGTTTAGGAGAATGTTAGGAAAATTAGAAAGTTAGGAATGTAGGAAAAAGTTAGGAAAATGTTAGGAAAATGTTAGGAAAAACGTCTTTGAATACGGGCCATAAATTCATGACAACTCCTGAGTAGTTTTTACCAAGTATTCTGTCTGTATTATGTGTGTGGGTGTCTATTGTCATCGTAGCTCCCAGTGTGTTGATGCTCGAGTATTTGGACTCGTTGTCCAACAATTTGTTGGTCAAGTTGTGGCAACAACAAAAAGTGACGGTGGGTGAAAAAAAGATTAAAGTAGAGTCTCGTCGGTTATTTACTTTTGCCAAAAATGAAGTTGTTTTAAAAAAAAGTAGTCTCGTTTTCAATAATTTGCGAGGCGCTGAATCAAACAAAACCGGTCTGACTGACCACTCTAAAAGATCAACTTGCGTCACAACTTGTTATTTATTTGTTTAGAATATTTTTAAGGAAATGCGCCAAAAATTAGGATAAACTAAGCTTCATGACTGTAAATAATGTTGTGCCGTGTAATTTATCTCTATTACACGCCATTCCTTGAAAACTTTGCTTTATAGGAATGATAAGCAAGAAAGCGCACAATTTAAAGAATATTCGCCCAATTTGAGAACCCCCATGCCAAAATTTGTAGTAATTATTTCAGAAGTATTCTCGAATAAATGAAATCCATTAATGGAAAGAAACATAGACCTAATTTGGAAATTTGGTGTGTAGAGTTTATATCCAACCATTATTTTAACTTGTGTATTTTTTGGATGGGCACATTAATTTTAACACAGTTTTCTGGAACATACATTATTTGTAAAGTCATTTTTATGTCAAAGTCTTTGACTGGTTTGGACTTTCGATTAGGGGTTTTAAGAGTTTTAAGCCCCTGTTCTAAAAGTTGAAGGATAAAACAGTAAAATCGACCATGTCCTTTTGATGATGATAGGAAAGGATTGTAAGTGAATTTTAATGTTATTTTCTCTTCCAGTGCAACCTCGTATTGCCTCGCCTTATTATTTTCTATACATACTATATTTTGTGTCAAATATAATAACTAATGTATTTTAACGTTATTATTACAATGTATTATTTATTATACATTATGGATCTAGCAGTATAATACATCATACATTATAGTAAATATCCATAATCGTAAATCATTACAGACACCAGTGCAATATAAGAATATATTTAAAATGTGATGGAGACATTTTATTTTCCTTTAGAAAGGAGAAAAAATCACTTTCTTTTAACAATAGGTTGCAGCCCTGTTTTGATGATGTTGTTTACAGTTTGTGCTGTGTCATTATAGAGGGAACGAGAGGGAGTTGTTACGTCAGAGAGTTTGAGACGGAGAGTATATTTGTTTTATGTATGTGTGAGTGTTTGCATCGCTATAACAGCTGTTAAAAATGAATATTTTAGCACGATATCTTTATACGATGTTTGATTTACAGGAGTATTCTTTTTACATCGCTATCTCTGATAATTACTAAAATGCCCTACAAAACCTATTCCAACATATATCTGGCAAAGGAATCAGTTTTGCGAAGGTTTTTCCCCTTGACCCTCGTCATCCTATTTCCTTCCTGCCCCAGTAAGGTGTCAAACCTTTCAATGCCCCAAGCTACTTCTGATTTAGTTGACCCAACAAGGGGTCCAGATCTCGAGTAGGAATGAAAATATTTCGTTGTCTCTAAAAGCCATGGCTCTCGATCATTCAGAATGACATCAATCTGTTGACGGACCAATTTTTCATGACACTGAATAAATACCCTCCCCATTAGGAGCTCTTCTCTTGTATATTTTATATATTCTCCATGTTTCTTTTTCTTATTTCATCTCATACATATAAACCAGCTAATGTACCATTGAATTTTACTTTCTATTACCTCATATTTGCTTCCCTGTCACCTACAGTAAGGGAAAGCACTGTCGTAAGAAAAATGTTTCTTACTAGAAACATTAAAGACATCCTCTTTTTCATCAAATGTCTACGCTGTAGCACCAAAGATTCTAAAAACCCCTTTTCTGTATATCTGAGTGTATGTACTATGTATATAAATCTGTTCAAGCTCTTTTCTTGTAAATACTGTACAGGTCACACTCGTCCTAAAGGGATGAAACTTAAGGCAAAAATTAATCCCGGAGTTGAACTCTTTTTCAATGTTTATTTGGGCGCTAAATCGTATAAAACCTGTCCGGAGCCAATAAGACCTTCTAAACTGACCATAAAGATAAAAACATTAGTTAATTATCAGAGAACCTAAAATACGGTCGGTAAACATGATATATCAAGGGGGAGTATAATAATAATGCCCGTATCAGGGCCTTTCGGCCCTGCAGGGTATTCGCCCTGCGGGAACCACCTCGGGTGGGTCACATCTACTATGCAAAGTAATGCTAAAGTTGGCGAAATCTTTTTATATAAAATTCTATTCCTAAAAACTAAGAGCATAGGCCGGGCTGTGAACCCCGGACCTCCGATGCCGAAGTCCAGTACTATATGAACGCGGCTACGGAGGCAGCAAGTGGGAAGTGCATAGCATCTTTTAAACTAGTTTAAGGCTCAGTTGGTTTCGCTCATTCCCTTTGAAAAAAAACCAGAGAAAATTTATTACTTAATATAACAGAGTAATGCTAAATAATTAAGTAACTACTTAAATTATACATCATGAACCGGAACCTTTAGCTAGAAATTGATTGTTATGCTCAAAAAAACACACTCTGAAAAAGTCGCCCGGCATGCGGACCAGAATTATAAAAACTTAAATTTATTAAATAATACGGGAAGTAGAATATTGCAAAAATATTTTCTTCGCATAATTTCATAACCTGCTCATTTCCTTTACTTCTTATTATCCTTATATTTTCATTTTTACCAAACCTCAACCACTTTTGGAAAAACCTTTGTGTAGGGTTATAGAGTTAAAGATTTAATGTTTCCCGACATAATTATTCAAACGATTCTTTTCCTTTATTTTAATTTTTAACTGCCGACTCGCTCAAACTGATACTAATTGATCTAGTTGTCCTCAAGTTAATAATTACGTTAGCAAAGTTTGTACTTGTTAAATAATAAGACAATTAAGAGCAACATAAACTAAGCATGAAAATTCATTTTCTAAAAAACTTACTCTCGAAAGCGAGAAAATTTAAGGGAAACCCTTTATTTTAATTTCAGAGGTAGTTTGAAGAGACGGAGTTTGTTTTTTAAAAGAGACCAGTTAATGAGAGCCGAGGACCTGGTTACAAAGGAGCCGAAATTAACAGCCACTACTATGATATTCTCTTTGTCTCTGAATTATGTAAACGCAAGGGAGTTTTCCAACTGCTCTATGCTTTTATGACTTCATTTATGCTCTTTAAATTGAACTACTGAGGGCTACATTTGCTGCTCTATATCCTATAATATGATGGGAAACACTGTTAAAATATGTAACATTCACTATTTTCTTTAAATATACACGTTTCAGTACTTGATGATCCATATTTGTTTGTATGTGTATGTATGTATAGATGTGTGGTTGGGGAAAATATGTGGTTGAGTAGATGTGTATATAGATGAGCAGTACAAGCCAAATGGCTGAACTAATTCGAACAAACCTTGGTATATGAGTGAAACAACTGATTAGATTTGTGCAAAATCTGTGAAATCGAGACGTGATAAAATCTCAGTGAGTTCACGTACAAAATAAAATCTCAGTGAGTTCGTGACGTACAAATAAATCTCAGTGACAAAATAAATCTTCAGTTGTGACGTACAAAATAAATCTCAATGAGTTCGTGACGTACAAATTAAATCTCAGTGAGTTCGTGACGTACAAAATAAATGTCAGTGAGTTCGTAAAGTACAAAATAAATCTTAGTCAGTTCGTGACGTACAAAATAAATCTCAGTGAGTTCGTGACGTACAAAATAAATTCAGTGAGTTCGTGACGTACAAAATAAATGTCAGTGAGTTCGTTACGTACAAAATAAATCTCAGTGAGTTCGTGACGTACAAAATAAATCTCAATGAGTTCGTGACACAAAATAAATGTCAGTGAGTTCGTAAAGTACAAAATAAATCTTAGTGAGTTCGTGACGTACAAAATAAATCTCGTGAGTTCGTGACGTACAAAATAAATCTCAGTGAGTTTGTTACGTACAAAATAAATGTCAGTGAGTTCGTGACGTACAAAATAAATCTAAGTGAGTTCGTGATGTACAAAATAAATTTCAGTGAGTTTTTGACGTACAAAATAAATGTCAGTGAGTTTCGTTACGTACAAAAATAATTCTCAGTGAGTTTTGACGTACAAAATAAATGTCAGTGATTCGTGACACAAAATAAATGTCAGTGAGTTCGTAAAGTACAAAATAAATGTCAGTGAGTTCGTGACGTACAAAATAAATCTCAGTGAGTTCGTGACGTACCAAATAAATCTCAGTGAGTTTGTGAAGTACAGTTTCACATTTATGTATGATCATGTTTATGTTATGGTATAGCTAATGATTAACATATCTTTATTAAACGTACACCATGGATTGCTCTGACAATAAGTGTGAGGTAGCACTTTACATTGTTTTCATTTTATGTTGAATAAATTTATTTATTAACTTTATTATTATTTTTAACTTTAACTCAGTACTCCAGTTTCGAAATTATAAAAACCTTTACATAAAATTATAACAGCAAACTTATAAACTAAATTATAACTAACCAACTAAATTATAGCTAACTATTAAACTTAATAAAAAAAAAATATAAAATTTGAAACAATCTCATTTTTAGGCTGTGGCAGTAGTCGTGGGTTAGAGCAGCCGATGCTCCACCAAAAAAATTAACAAGGGAGTAGACTCCACTGGTGCACTCTGATTATTCTAGGTCAGCTAACTCAAAGCTTGAATTTGCTATTACTATTAATATGGTCTTTTGTCGACAGCTAATCGTGTTGTTAGATTGTGTCACCAAAAGTAAAGTATGCATTTTTAAAATTATGTTAAACATCAAAAGGATGTCTTCTGCGACCCTGCATTCTAGTTCGAAGACACTAGGATCGTCTACGTTCTTCTACGACACTGCATTATAGTACGAAAACACTTGAACCTTCTACAGTCTACTTCGATGTTATTGTACTTATTGTACCAAGTACTGTTTAAAATGTCAAGTCTCTACGACAAATATGGGTGGAAAGTTAATAAATCTAGTAGAAGGCTTTAGGCTTTCAAATTTTATGATTTTATAAAAATCGTAGTAGAGAATTAAACGTCTACTAAATCTCAAACCTAGAATAGCCACTAAACGACCGGAAACGATACTGGGATTAAGTAAATATTTGAAAGCAAAATGGGTGTATTGTTGAGAGGGTTATGATTGATGAATATTTGAACAGAGGGTAAGTAACCGGGATGTTTTCCCCAACTTTTCTTTTAGGTTTCCATTTGTTTACTACTCGATGCTTACATTAAGTATTTTATTTGTTTTAGAGAAAAATGTCAAATTTAGTAATGTTTAACTATTTGGGAATAAAATTTAATTGAAGCGAGTTTTTGATATTTTTACTTTTCCCCATTTATACCGTAGAGATAATGGAAAAGTATTGTGTTTGCAGTTAAAATCACAAATCCAACTGAATTATCAGTGTTAGGTCTTTTGAAGTTGTTCTGACCATGTTGTCTGTCTCTCTATGATTGCTCTTGGGTCTCATATTATTGCAGATCTCATTTTTTTTGTTAAATAGTTGAAACTTGGTTAAAAAATTTATCTTTAGGTCTAATTTAGTTAGTTTTATTTTAATACGGCTGGCGCAAGTGTTAAGCAACATTAAACAAGGTCAGAAGCTTGATGGGGGGCAGCTCTTAATACTACTAATTGTTTTATTGTCTGTAGATGAGGGAACGAGTCTAAAGACGTTCTTTAATATAAATTATAATACGACACACGGCTAAAATCAATTGACAGCGCGCCAAAATCTGTGAGGGAAAGAATCCTATTGGTTCAGACCGACCACGCTCCTTCCCCCTCCACCTCATGCCAACCTCGGTATAAAAAATACCTTTTTCGTAAATAAAATCATAAAAAGACAACACTGGTTGTCAATATTTGTAACCTCGCGTCGCTTTTATTTGCACATTGACCCCCCCCCCCCCCCCCCTATTGTGCACTTTAATCTCTTTGAGTTCGTTTCGTTTCATTCCAATCAATTCATCCTATTATTGCAAAATTGTAATATGATCTGAGTGCCTAATGCCTATATTTGACGCATGGACATTGACGTATTCTTCAAGCAGTTCTTGCTATTTAAGTACAGCGCAGGGTCTGTGGTCTTTCAACTAAAAGACAGCACTTTTTTTTGGAAAATGCCATGTATTTCAATAGATGACAGTTTTGAATTTTTTAAGTCATGAATGGATATTGTGTATAATATTGTGTCATATTATTTTTATAATATGAAACAATACGCATTTAATTATACAAACTATAATACGACACACGTCTAAAATCAATTGACAGCGCGCCAAAATCTCAATGCTTCAACCCTTTTTTTAACAAAAAAATCCCTTCTTTTAAGTAACAAAAAAAATCCCTACTCTGGCAACACTGAAAACCATTATTCGTAAAAAAATATTTTACGAATAGCACAACAACAGCGGTAGACTGATTTTCGTACATAATTTCAACTCTCAAGCATAAATGCATTGGGCGCTACGACGATAACACACACACAAACACATACAGACACACATACACTTATAGACACACAACTTTAAGAAACTACTCAGGAAGCCTTTAAAACGCCTGAAACGGATAAATTCAGTTCATCCCGTTTTTTGGTTTTTTTTTGCAAACACAATACTTTTCCTATGTACCAACGGTATAATTTAAGGAAAAAGTAAGAATGAAAAAGGATTAAAAACAAAATTTTGAATGTATAATTCAATTGAGTAAAATGAATAAAATAATTATGAATAAATAACTGATTAAAAAGAGGTTTAGATAAATGTATCTGAGTGGTGTGGAAATGCTTTTCCGAAGATCTCACTCATATTTATCTTTGAGATACAAGAAATCAAATTATTCCATTTCTTGAGTCCTGTAGAGGGAGGACCGTTTTTATTATGTAAACGATCTTGTAACGGCATCGGGGGCAAAAAGCGAGGGGGCAATAAATAGGAGAATATGGGAGAAGGAAAAGGCACAAGAGGCAAAAAGGGTTAAGAAGGAGTCCATAAATATAGGCTACTGTAAGGAAGGGTTTAAAGCCTTGGCATTTCTTTTTCTGGGGACTTAAACAAGGGGGACTTGAGAGACTTAGGTACTTCCGGAGTCTTTACATCAAGGGGGATTGAAATAGGGGGGGGGGGGATTCTTAAAATTAGATTGCTTTGGAAGAGGGGAGGGCGAGATGATCCGCTAAGATTAAATCAAGGGTATAAAGCTCAAGTTGAAATTATGGATCCTTATTAAGTTCATACTATTAAATAAAATATCAAAAGAGTAATAGAGAAATGAAACTTTAACGTTTTTCTTTTAAAACCAAGAAAAATTTAATTTAAAAGAAAATTCCATTTGTTTATATTAGCTTTGTTTTGATTCGTTTCTTTTGCCTTTTAACCTGGTAAGGAAGGCAAAACGGAATGTTACTACTTAGAGACGGCAGTGCCTATCAAGTTTGCTTAAACTTATCGGGTTCGCTACGCTTATTCACCACTTCAGACTCGCTTCGCTCGTACTCCGAATATTGAAACCACCTATAAAATAGCACACAGCTAAAGTCAATTGACAGCCCGCCAAAATCTCAATGCTTTCAACCCTCTTTTTTTAACAAAAAAATCCCTTCTTTTAAGTAACAAAAATTCACTAGTCTGGCAACACTGTAAGTCAGGTTATGTTTTGAATTTTATTATTTGTTTTTATTTGATATCGTATTTTTTATTTTTTAAAATATTTATTTACTTTTTAAGTAGAAATATTCTTGTATCATATAAATTTATCAACTAAGTATTGCTTTAAATTTGTTCGGAAGTATGAATTAAGTGGAGTTAAAGTTGTTAATTACGTTAATGCAATGGATCATAATAGTTCTATGATAAAAGTTTGACGATTTAAATAAATCGTCAGCTATAATTACTTTTTTTCCAAAACAAAACTGCTTTTTTGTGTCAACTTGTATAATTGAATGCGTATTGGTTTATATTATAAAAATAAATATGACACAATATGCATTCATGACCTAAAAGAGTGGAATTTTCCAAAAAAAAAATTGTCTTTTTGTTGACAGACCACAGACTCTGCGCTGTACTCAAATAGCAAGAAATGCTTGAAGAATACGTCAATGTCACGCGTCAATAAAGACACTCAGATTATATTACAACTCCGCAATAATTGGATGAATTGAACAGATTGGAATGAAACGAAACGAACTCAAACAGATCAATATGCACAATGAGGGAAATAAAAGCGACGCGAGGTTACAAATATTTACAACCAGTGTTGCCTTTTTATGATTTTATTTACGAAAAAGGTATTTTTTATACCGAGGTTGGCATAAGGTGGAGGGGGAGAAGCGTGATCGGTCTGAACCAATAGAATTCTTTCCTCACGGATTTTTGGCGCGCTGTCATTGATTTTAGCCGTGTGTCGTATTTATAGACACAAAAAAGCAGTTTGTTTCGGAAAAAAGTAATTATTGCTAACGATTTATTTAAATCGTCAAACTTTTTTATCATAGAACTATTATGATCCATTGTATTACGTAATTAACAACTTTAACTCACTTAATTCATACTTCCCGAACAAATTTAAAGGCAATACTTAGTTGATAAAATTTATTTGATACACAATATTCCCACTTAAAAGTAAATAAATAATTAAAAAAAAATAAAATACGATATCAAATAAAAACAAATAATAAAATTCAAAACATAACCTGACTTACAGTGTTGCCAGACTAGTGAATTTTTGTTACTTAAAAGAAGGATTTTTTTGTTTAAAAAAAAAGAGGGTTGAAAGCATTGAGATTTTGGCGGCTGTCAATTGACTTTAGCTGTGTGCTATTTTATAGGTGGTTTCAATATTCGGAGTACGAGCGAAGCGAGTCTGAAGTGGTGAGGATAAGCGTAGCGAACCCGATAAGTTTAAGCAAACTTGATAGGCACTGCCGTCTCTAAGTAGTAACATTCCGTTTTGCCTTCCTTACCAGGTTAAAAGGCAAAAGAAACGAATCAAAACAAAGCTAATATAAACAAATGGAATTTTCTTTTAAATTAAATTTTCTTGGTTTTAAAAGAAAAACGTTAAAGTTTCATTTCTCTATTACTCTTTTGATATTTTATTTAATAGTATGAACTTAATAAGGATCCATAATTTCAACTTGAGCTTTATACCCTTGATTTTATCTTAGCGGATCATCTCGACCTCCCCTCTTCCAAAGCAATCTAATTTTAAGAATCTCCCCCCCCCCCTATTTCAATCCCCCTTGATGTAAAGACTCCGGGAGTACCTAAGCCTCTCAAGTCCCCCTTGTTCTTAAGTCCCCAGAAAAAGAAATGCCAAGGCTTTAAACCTTCCTTACAGTAGCCTATATTATGACTCCTTCTTAACCCTTTTTGCCTCTGTTGTGCCTTTCCTTCTCCCATATTTCTCCTATTTATTGCCCCTCGCTTTTCCCCCGATGCCGTTACAAGATCGTTTACATAATAAAAACGGTCCTCCTCTACAGGACTCAAGAAATGGAATAATTTGATTTCTTGTATCTCAAAGATAAATATGAGTGAGATCTTCGGAAAAGCATTTCCACACCACTCAGATACATTTATCTAAACCTCTTTTTAATCAGTTATTTATTCATAATTATTTATTCATTTTACTCAATTGAATTATACATTCAAATTTTGTTTTTAATCCTTTTTCATTCTTACTTTTCCTAAATTATACGTTGGTACATAGGAAAAGTATTGTGTTTGCAAAAAAATCCAAAAACGGGATGAACTGGATTTATCCGTTTCAGGCGTTTTAAAGGCTTCCTGAGTACGTTTCTTAAAGTTGTGTGTCTATAAGTGTATGTGTGTCTGTATGTGTGTTTGTGTGTGTGTTATCGTCGTAGCGCCCAATGCATTTATGCTTGAGAGTTGAAATTATGTACGAAATCAGTCACCGCTGTGTTGTGCTATTCGTAAATATTTTTTTATGACGTCATAAATCAGCAGAATGACAGCAAAAATTTCGAAAAATCATAAAATGATGAACAATTCTGCGATCGGATTGAGATTTGGCACGCATGTGACTATGTATAAGACTAATATATGAGCCAAGTTTCATTTCATTAGCAGCATTAGTTTAATTGTTATTGAATGACTTGTGTACGTATTTTATAAAATTGTAAAAAAATTTGAAATGGTCTAATTGAGTTGAACTTTAGGACAAGTGTATACCACTATCTAATAAATAAGTACACTAAGTTTCATTTTAATGCGACAAGTATATCTATGACTTATTTCGGATCATAAAACTTAAGGTGCATTGAGCGTAGTAAAGTACAGTCTGAACAGTGAAGGGAGTAATGTTTCCCTTCGAGTTTGTACACTACAGTTTGAAAAGAAAGAGGGGCAGTGTTTCCTAGGACTGAACTTGATCTACCTGATCCTAAGAGCTTGGGACTCATATTGTAGGATCCTTTTGATAAAAAGTTATTTATGCCATTAAGGCTGAGAAGTGTGTCTTTAGTCACGGCAATTAGATTTATCGACGAGCGAAGCGAATCGGGAAAATTGCCAGACATAAAGACATTCTCAGCCGGATGGCATACACTATTTTTTTTGATGTAGCACTCATTAATTAAACTGCGCTATATACTTAATTGAAAAAAGAACAAACGTCCAATTAACTCCATATCGTCGTCATTAAATAATTCATCCATAGCTTCACACTTTTACTCAAAAATGTAAAAGCTTTACAAATAAACACACAAAAATTGTCAATTAGAACACGTTTTAAAAACGAAAAAAATTAGTCTACGAACAAAAACAGAAACAAAATGAACGATTTTAATGAAACCTCATGAAGGTTTTACACAGATTGTTTTTTGAACACGCTACATTACAGTAATAGCGGCAATATATGAATTCTTTTACGTCCTAGGAGTTTTTTTAATTCATTATTGTCCTCGGAGGTAAAAAGTACTAAATAACCTCCTATTAACATATGATTGGCTTCTCATCCTAAAAACGGTCAAATAAAGTGCTCAATACGTACTACTCAAAAAAATATATAATATAATTCCGAGGCGCGCCCGGTAGGGAGTTAAATAAATTAATTTTTAGATTATCTTTTTTAATTTTTTAATGGATCCCCCGATACGCTGTATGTACCTTTAGTGACGATCGTACTTAACGGATAACCATCTCGTTGAACTTTTATTTCACTTTATTTCACTTCAATATAACCGTTTTTGATCAAATAACTTTTGGGATATTATTTTTTAAGTGTTAACTTTATTATTATGCAAAGAAATCACAATTTTAATTAAATATATTTTTTGTTTTAAACTTCCTTATAACCAAAAGTGAACCTTCACTATAAAAGTCGTGATGTTTTGGCGGGATTAGTTATTACGTAATCTCACGCGATCGACTGAACAAATACCCTGTAAGAACCGTGAAATTAGTTGGCCATATTGCATACGTATTCAATACGATCGCCTGTTAAATACGCTGTGTGTACGTAGAATTCTGAGTGGTTTTGAACATGTTGTGTGCGCGCGTGTGTGTGTGTGTTCATATTACGCTATGTTCATGCTAGAGAGTTGGGACTTGGCACAAAATATTTGTTGGCCCTCACAAGTTGTGCTTCCCGGAATATATTTTTGTGTCTACAATAATACTTTAAATTTAAAAATTCGTTAAAAATGCAAATTTTACCGATGATATTTATTTATTTTTTGCAGAATCTGTATCATGATAATTTCTACAATTAAGAAAGAAGTTACTAAATCTAACGTCTCTGTATGAAGAATTTTTGAATGTATTTTTAGAATATAAAAAATTTTAAGAATGTCAGACATTATGTATGAACATGTTATTACAAAGATGAGTTTTAAATTATTGTTTGATGTGTTCTAAATCCAGCCACACCTGAACCACATCTGTGCCCAGCACAGCTCCTAAAATTTAATATTTTTGTCCCGAACCATTCCGATTATCTTGTCTAAGTTATCTTAGCACAAATATAAGATACAAAGGTTCGAAATTTTAACATCTTATTGTTTTACTCTTTCATAACAAGTTTTAGCTCCCAAGCATGAAGCTAACTTCCCTATCTTAGCAAAGATTATAAAAAAAATACTAGCTAAATTTGAAGTTTGGTTGAGTTGTTAAGCCCAGAGGCTTTTAAACTAGCTTTATAAATAATTTTTAGAGACTGTTTTTAATAATTTATATTTCCCTTTTTTGAAATGTGATGTTTTATTTCGATCGTATTTGATGAGTTCTTGCCCTCATAGAAATTTATTTTCATGGGATTTTTATTTATATTATGTTTGACCATTCATTTGATGTTTGACCTGCACCATTTCTTGAAGAAAAGTGCACGTTGGTCCTCACATCCTTACATATAAACTCATAGACCAATTTTTTGGGGTTCTTGGGATCTGTTGATATTGAAACTTAGACATTGCTGCTTATAACAGTGGTTTCCCATTCCATCATAGAAGATTGGCAAACTATATTTAATGAAATACTAGGTTACAGTTTGTCTTATTGCAACGTTTCCCACCTAATAATGAAATTTAATGTGTCAACGTTTGTTAGCCCTAAACGCACATTTTAATAAGAAAAAAAATAAGTTAATTACACTCAGATAAGAGAGAGAAAATCGAGAGATCGTGTTCTGAATAGAAATTAACCTAGATAGTAATCTGCCTGTTATGCACGTTTCCCTCACATAGCGCTAGTGTTGCTACTGGGAATGGATTGGAACTCTTAACAGTGTATAGGACTTATTACATCATGTTGACACATTAAATATTTTTTATAATATTTATTTTCTCTGAAAATATTTTTCCAACGAAAAAAAATAATTTGAGACACTGAAACATTACTTCACCTTAAATATAATTAATAAATAAATACATTTAATTTTACATTATTTACTATACTAAAGTATATTTTTTGTATTTACCATATCTATGTTATATTTATGGTAATATTATTTATTATTTACTATACTAAAGTATATTTGTAGTATTTACCATATCTATGTTATATTTATGGTAATATATTTATTATTTACTATACTAAAGTATATTTAGTATTTACCATATCTACGTTATATTTATGGTAATATTATTTATTATTTACTATACTAAAGTATATTTGTAGAATTTACCATATCTATGTTATATTTATAGACAAATTATGTATTAATTACTATACTAAAGTATATTTGTAGTATTTACCATATCTATGTAATATTTATAGTAATATTATTTATTGGGAATATATTGCTATAAATATAAGCAACATATAATATTTAAGGTCCATTATTTTTATCTTGTCTAATCACAGGGGGACAGTAGAAGAATGTCATATCAAAAATAGTAAATAATAGTTATTTATTTAACAGAAAATTGCTTAAGGCAAAGTAAAATATTTTTTGTATGAAGATTTAGGTCTTCCGGTGGTGTTTCTATCCATTATGTCCTACATCCCTGAAGATGCCTCCCTCAGCGGATGCGAAACGTCGGATTCTTCATCTACATTAACGCGGTCATCACCGGAAGACCTAAATCTTCATGACAATAACCGCGGTAGCCTTTGCAGTTTATTTCTTTTTGTAGGATTCCATACTGACTACAAATAAAATGAGTATTAAAAATTGTAAAATGAAGGTAGTTCTTTTGCAAATCAAACATAAAATATTTATTTGTTATTTTAAAAATTTTGTAACAGAGTAAACGATTAAATATGAATGATTTGTTTAACTTTAATTTCGTATTTTTAAAGATGTTTTATTTTTCTCTGCCAATTAAATTAGTGGAATCAGCTTATTACAGGATTGTTATTTGCAGTGAATGTTGCAAAAATCTATAAGTCAACAGAGTCTCTGTTTAAACGAAGATTTCCCAGTAAGTAAAGAGTTGAAGGTGGGCGGAATGTTGAACCTAATTAAACGTACCGCCTGCCGTGAAACGTGTAACTCCTTTGGTAAATATACATTAACACTTTCAAACCAAGCAAGGTAATTAAAGAGGAGGAAATGTTTTAATTAATAAGATATAAACGTTACGTTTTATACTTTATTTAAAGTATTGTTTACATTTTTACAATTTTAACTTTTCCTCATTTATACCGTAGGTATATAAGAAAAGTATTGTGTTTGCAAAAAAATCCAAAACTGGGATGAAAATAGAATTATGCGTTTTTAAGGCCTGAGTGGTTGTTACAAGTTATCGTCTGTATGTGTGTGTTTGTTATTATCGTAGCTCCCAGTGCATCCATGCTAGAGAATTACAACTTTGTAATAAAATTAGTCTACCGCTGTAATTCCGCTATTTGGAAAATAATTTGTTTATGACGTCATTAACTCGCAATAATGACGTAGCAAAAACTTCGAAAAATTATAAAACATGGAAAAATGATGTGATCCGATTGAAATTTAACACGAATGTCCTGTGTAATCCTAACATATGTGCTAAGTTCCATCTCATTATTAGCATTAGTTAAATTTATATTAAATTACTTGTGTACGTTTTTTAAAAAATTCAATTGAGTTGAAATTTGCTACAAGTTTGTACCTTTACTTGATAAATAAGTACACAAAGTTTCTTTTTAATACAACAAATTTATCTATTATTTTTGTTGGATTATTTAACTTAAGTAGCATTGAGTGTAGTCAGTGCTGTATGGGTGACCGCTGAGAATGAAAAGGATGCATTTACTATCTGAGGACGAGGGAAGCGAGTCCGAAGACATGTTGCAGTATAAATTTGGCGAATTGTATATTCTGAGGAGTGTGAAGCGAGTCCGAAGTAGGTAGGATGAGCGTAGCGAATCCGATGTGATGAGGAAAAGGTCTGAGGTACCCCGTACCCGATTTTTTTAGGCTATAATAATTTTTGTATGAAATCTAGTTCTGCTTTTTCATGAGCGAAACACGGTATCGAATAACTTTCGAGTGGGTGTTTGGAAAGTCTGGAATTAATGAAAACAAAAGCGTACGTAAAGTATCCCTTAACGGATCAGAAAATGAATCTTATATTGAACCTATAACGTGTACATTTAGCCAACTAACTAATGCTTTAGTCCTCGAAGACTGCATGTTGAGTTAAAGTAAGCCATGAAATAGTTATTGAAAAGTGAAGACTACAGACAGCGGAGTCAGATTTGAACAAACTGCAACGGAATATCTTGGTTCTTGAATGCTTGTAGATCAAAAATAGATGGATAGAAGGTCTCTTAACTGGTCCTTGTTGCCTTCTGAAGCTTCTTTTTACATAATCCTGTCAGGCCTAAATGTGAAGACCTCCCTTGGAACATGCCATGCTTATTTTGTTAGTTCAAATGACTGTCTATCTGAAGGCAACCCTTATCTAAGGATTCCGGATACCCTGGAAGATATAATACGAGTATTCCTTTTCTTCTCTAGTATACTACACACACACACAAAATATATATAATATATATATAATATATATATATATATATATATATATATATATATATATATATATATATATATATATTATATATATATATATAAATATAATATATATATATGTGTGTGTGTGTGAGTTCCAATCTAAACAATTTCTAATTAAAATTACCGATAAGGCAGCTGTTTCAAAGTTCAATTACGCCTCTTTCCTTGGTAATAGCATTTTTAAATATAATATATTTTTGCGGAACGAACTTTATTTTAATATTTAATTAAAAGTTGGCTGAGAAAATGTAAACATTGAGTTTCCCACGTTATTTTCCCAACTTTTACCGCTTTTAAGTTTAATTTAATTTTTTACTCTTAAAAGTTTTTTTCTAATTTTATTTTATACCTTTGGGCAAATTTTCAAGTTTTTAGAATTGTTTTTTTTTCTTGAAAACTTAATTTAAATGAAAGAAAAATATTGTTATTATTTTCCCTTACTTTAAAATTATAAGAAACGTGTAGAGATTTTTTTGTCACTACTTTATTTTTTAAAGGTAAAGGAGTGAATTTAGGATGGACTCCTCTGTTGTCGAGGTACTAAAGTGTTTTTTCTGAATTTTGACCCCTCGAAGGGCTGTGGTTTGCATCTCAGGCTCGCCCAAATTTTAAATAGAAAATATTCTTAATATAAAGTATTGCTAATTTTAATACTCTTTAATTTTATACTTTTTCGTAAAGGTTGTTATTACTATGTTAGGTCCAGCAGGGGGAAATTCTAAAGAGTCTGCAGGTTCAAAAACGGCCAGTATTATATTAGTGTAATGATTTAAATAAATAAGCTGAACTTATTATAGTATAGTCAACGAACGGGTTTTTTAGAATTTTTAAGTAGTTAAAATTTTATTTTGGGAATCTTCTAATTCATGTTTAAGGACTCAGCGCCCCCTCCAAAGAAAAGTCCTCTAACTTTGCATCACAGGGAAACGTTGGAGACCAAAACGTGTCCAGTTTTTCATTATTTTTTTTGTTATTATCTTAGTAGCTTTTGAGATATTGATATCACAATATCTTGTTAGGAATAAAAAATATTAACAATTCTTTTAAATAAAGTTTGAAGCTGAGTGCAAGGTGTAAAAATACGTGCCTAACGGTTCAGTCTCTGTTTTATACTATTAGCAAAGTATTTTAAGTTAAAAATATATTTTCATTTTTTTTGCGCCACGTATACACTAAAAATCACCACTTTAGTGCGAAATTGTTCTGTATGTACTACCATAACCCAATGGCAAATCCATTAAACTTTATAGCCAACTGCGGATCAAGTTACTATCTAAAATTATAGCTTTCAGATTATTATAAATGCAGAGCACTGGCCTGGCAAATTTTTATTTAGACGGGAAAACAGAATTTCAACAGTACCTTTGAAACGGCCACTGTCCCGACAAATAATAAAGAGATCATAAAGAAAGAAGACGAACTACACTCTAAATGTTCTTCATCCAACATTCTTCTAATGTCAACAGAAAAAAAGTCCCCTGGGAAACAAAAAAAAAAATTGTCCGAAAAAACTTACAGAGCTGTCAAATGATTGATTAAATACAATGGTTTTCCTATGAGATTGTAATTTTTGTAATGTTATTTTATAAAAACTTTATTTTTTATTTCTAGAGGACTTTTTCTGTGGGTATTAGAAGAAATTGGAAAAGGAGACATTTATAGAGCAGTTAGTGTTCTATCTTTTTGATCTCTTTATTATTTGTCGGGGCAATGTCCGTTTCAAAGCTACAGTTGAAATTATGTTTTCACGTCTTATGAAAAATTTACCAAACCAGTGCTCTGCGGCTGTATAATAAACTGAAAGATATTGTTTGGCAAACTAACTTGTTCCGTAGTTGATTGTACCATATCCAAAAATCATAACGTGGTAATGCATAGTGAACAATGTCGTGCTAAAGTAACAATTAAAAGTATGCTTCTTAAATTCCTTTGTAAATGGTATGAAATAGAGAGTAAACTAAAAGAAACTTCTTTTTAGACTTGAAAGAGTTTTTTATATTTTGTATTGCTACCAAGGTATAAACGGAAGCATAAAAACGGGACACGTTTTGGTCCAATAGGATCGTAGCTGTGATGCAAAGTTAGGGGACATTTTTGAATTTTCTTTTAAATTTGAGCAGTAGCGTCACAAATTGTTTAGTATTTTCGATTTTTGTATGAATAATTTCATACACAGTACAACAGTATACGCAGCCAGTTGAAGCTCAATTTACACTATTTGTTTTTGAAAAATGAAAAAGTGCAAATAAAGCTGTGCCGTATAGTATATAATCTTTGTGATATATATATAGGTATTTTCATTCATATAATATATATAATATATATATATATATATATATATATATATATATATATATATATATATATATTTATATATATATATAATATATATACTGAAAAATTAAGCAAAAATTAGATTAATAAGCAAGAAAGTGCGCAATTCAAAGAAAATTTGACCTCTGTGCCTGCATTTTTCAGCTTGATGATTTTCCCAGAATCCAATGTAAAAGTTACTGTATAGTTTTAAATGGAAGCATATGAAATCATGCTAATTGCTAATAAGTGTGGAATTTCTAACAGTTTGATATCATCAAGTATGCATCCTTGAAACAAATATTAAGTAAAAGTTTTAAATGTACGCATACATTTTTTAAATTTATTTTAATACTACCCCCCTTCACCCCTCTTTTCTCCCAAAAAAGAATAAATTGAAAGAAATTAAAAAAGTTTAATGGTGTGTTAGTTCAAGTTTTTTTTGTATCTTAAAGTTTTTACGATTTCTTTTTTAGTCAAAAACCAACAGAAAACTTAGTCGGAATTTTAATAAAAATTTGACTTCTCGGAAAGCCTCGAGGCACGTCTTTAATGTTTACATTTCCATGATTACTGTAGATGGGGAAAAACTAATAAGAAACAAGTCGAAGTACTGAGTTATAATGAGTTTTGTTGTCATAAGTGCTTTTTCTTGAAATTTTACAATTATTTTAATCCAATGCTTGCTTTAGTTAGAATAATAATAGATTTCAATTTTTGTTATAATAGACTAGACAACACTGTTTTTGCTGCCAGTTCGAACTCTATCATTATATTTTTGCCTGCCAGTTCGAACTCTATCAGTATGCATATGCAAGCATAAAGATAAATACTAGACGGGTCATTGCCTATCTCAATATGTTAAGAGTCCTGAAACATCATTTTAGGGCTCTGTGTAACCTCATTGAAACCTCCTCTAAGAGTGGGTTTAGGTTTTAATGAATCAATTCTTTTCAGCTTCCTACACATTGTTTTTGTTTTGATTTATATTTTTAGCATTCTGCTATATAAGTCACTGTGTTTTTTGTTCTCTTCGTTTCATTGTATTAATAATCAAAGGTGGTCAGGTTATTCTTTTATGTTTCAAAATTCAACCAATATATGTTTATAGTATATATCTATAGTTAACAAATATGCTCTAGTAATATATCTCTATGTATGCAAGTAATCAATATTTTCTTTAACCATAGAGATCTATTTACTGGAGTGAACTTTACTAACAGGGCTATTAAGCTACAATGTTATTGTATCACAGATTTATTTCTATAAGGAGACTTAAATTGCTTTATTAATTTTCTTCTTAATTCCCGGGCATATGCTTGCATTCTAATAACTGTTTGGTATTTTTTCTGTTGTAGTTGGTAACAGCAGTCCATGGAAAGATAAAACACTGTTAACGACACCCGTCGGACTATCTCACAACAAGACTCATCAAACACTACACCATCTAGGCTGGTCATCGACGACCAACCAGCCTTTGACCGGTATCGAGCCACCGTCCATCGTCTCACTCTCTACCCTTCCTCCACGTATTTCGGCGAAACCTGAAGCCAAACAACAAAAGTATTTAGCTAAAACTGATTCCGGGTCAACAGTAGGGACGTACGTTGCTGAACAAGACGAGTATTATTCGGTTTATGTTGATTATTCTGAACAAATACCTCAACTGAATAATTCAACAGGTAAATCATAAAATATTCACTGAGTATACAATATATTTTCTGTCCTAATGTGCTCCTCTGTTTATTATCTTCAGTACTTACTTATACCCTAGAGTCGTTGTTTATGATAGTAGTGGTAGTAATTGTATGCAGAAAGAAGAGAGAGATCATGTCTCATTTACGAAATAATGTAGGCCTCGTAGGCTGATAATGTGGGCCTATTTGCTTACTCTTTAGGAAAAATATAGAGTCCTTTATTTTGAATCCAAGAGGAGAAGGGGAAGTAAATTCATGGATGTGACTTAGCCATAAAGGAGTAGGGAAGTAAATTCATAGTAGTGACTTAGCCATAAAGGAGTAGGGAAGTAAATTCATGGTAGTGACTTAGCCATAAAGGAGTAGGGAAGGAAGTTCATGGTTGTGACTCAGCCATAAAGGAGTAGGGAAGGAAATTCATGGTAGTGACTTAGCCATAGAGGAGTGGGGAAGTAAATGCATGGTTGTGACAGCCTCAGAGAAGTAGGGGAAGTAAATTCATGGATGTGACTTAGCCATAAAGGAGAAGGGGGTAAATTCATGGTTGTGACAGCCTCAGAGAACTAGGGGAAGTAAATTCATGGATGTGACTTAGCCATAAAGGAGTAGGGGGTAAATTCATGGTTTTGACTTAGCCGCACAGGAGTGGGAGAAGTAAAGTCATGGTTTCTTCTGTAGTCTTAATATATAAATTTTTTTTACTGGTTTAAATACAAAACTATATTTTGAGCAATCGTCACCTTAATTTTAGAATCATTATCATTAATTATTTATATAATGTTGTGTATTATCTGTAAAAGTTGGAAATAAATCAATTAAAAAAAAATATATTATACAGAATAAAGTGGAAGAATGACTGTTGGTAATAAAATGGATTGTAGACTTATTGAAATAGAAATCAGGTGATTTTTATATTCCGAGGACGAGCGAAGCGAGCCGGAAGTAGATGAGTGTAATGAATCTCAACGCTTTGCGTGTTATCTCTTTGTGGCAATAATTAACTTCTTCGGCATTGACTTGGGACTTAAAAGCATGAAGTCCTCGACTTAATCTCAGGGTTAAATACTTTAGATCCTTCAGCGTTGATTTACGATATACAAACATCTCTTCAAGAAAAAAGCATTTGTAATTGATGCAAGGTTCATAAATAACAATAATATTTTGGTCTCCATATTAGATTATAGTATTTAAAATTAGGCACTAAAGAGATTTTCTGTGGTAGATAGATGTTATATCTCCGTCTGTTTGATATTTCGTCTTTGGGAGATAGATGCTATATCTCCGTCACTTTGATATTTTGTCTGTGGGAGATAGATGCTATATCTCCGTCAGTTTAATATTTTGTCTGAGGGAGATAGATGTTATATCTCCGTCTGTTTGATATTTCGTCTGTGGGAGATAGATGTTATATCTCCGTCAGTCTGATATTTCGTCTGTGGGAGATAGATGTTATATCTCCGTCAGTTTGATATTTCGTCTGAGATATGGTCTATGTCCTCCGTCAGTTTTATATTTCGTCCTTTACACCGGGTATATTCATATAAGTAAATATTTACACAACTCATTGCAAGCAGTCAGAAAATTAAATCTAATTCATTTAGGAAGATACGCTTTTCTCCAAAAGAAGCTCCCTCCTTAACAGTAATTGCTGAATAGAGTAGACGTGCAATAAACATTGGGGTTAAAGAGTGTACTCTCAGCTAAATAGGTCGACATCTTAAGTGTGAAGCTAATCTATAAAACAACAACATGAAATTTTAACTTTTTATGTGTTTACTCTTCATTCTGTGTTTTATTATTTTTCCCGTTACTTTTTAATATTCCTTGTATGTCAGGCAGTAAAATCTAAGTAATATGTTCAGTCATATATTCATAGTAATACATAATGTTTAGGATTATTACTTTCTTCTGGTTTTCAGTGTTTTCTATTTTATATAAAAATCAGTGTTTACTATCTATAAAAGCAAGGAAAATGTTTTCATAGCTCTGTGCTGAAAACATTTTTATTGGTAACACTGGTCGGTATAAAATATTTCAAAAGCCATAACCGTATAACCCAGACTTGTGTACTGCGGGTCAAGTATCTTGGAGATAAATCCCCGAGACAGAACTTGAAGCTTTTTGTTAGTTTAAGTATCGTTTTAGGACTTTGGTGGCTGAGAGGCTTTAGAAGAAGAATTGTAGCTTTTATTATTGAACAAATATAAGTTGTATATACTAGTGTAAAGTTATATGAAACAAAATAAAATATTCTATACACTGATATAAGCCGGCGCCTCTTCATATTAATAATAGAGTTCTATATTTTTATAAGATAGATTTTCGTACTAAGCTTTATTCCGATCTGAGAAAGCGTTCGAAAGTTCGTGAGACAAAAGCAACGTCCAGAAATTTGTACATGCAGGCACCTATAACCACATACACATGTGTGTATGGTTATATATATATATATATATATATATATATATATATATATATATTTGTGTGTGTTGGTGTATATGTATATACATAAGGTAGAAAATTTTTGATTCACCAGCATAAAAATATGGGAAAACATTGTTAGATTTTAGAAAATCTGACCATTTTAGAATTATCGAGTTGAAATTCACCATTATTATTTTGGGGACCCTTACCAAAATATGGTCATTTTGGGAAAATAGGTAAGTCTATGATGATATACATCATAGAGTTTCGTTCAAATTTTTTGTTCTTGTGCTTAACAATAGCATGATTAAAAATCACCGGATTTGAATAATATGGATATGATTATTTTAATATTCAATGAATTTTATAAAATAGAAATTATTATGGTAAGCTCCAATTTAACTTTTTAAAATTACCAAAAGTGGTTACAAATCACTATATTTGGGTAATAGTTACCAAAATAATAATGGTAAATTTTAACTCCCAAGTATCATTTAGTGGGACAGAGAGCAATTTCGAAAGTCTAAAACCATGTCTTTGTCATATTGTCTAGGATTTAATGATGGTGCATTTGAAATATTCCACCCTGTATATACCTCAAATATTTTGCCCAGTGAGTCCTCCCTTTTCAAATGGATTATCCCCCCCCCTAATGAATTTAATCGTATAAACCTAATTTTCTTTGGGAATCCTTTAAAATTGAACCTGTGTCAATTCATTGACCTGATTATGTGAATTTTGAGTCCGTTTGAGAATGGTGTGAGCGCGAAAAACATTTTACGTCTGTGCATGTTTGTGACCTCAGCTATGACTTAACCTCCGCTATTTCACTATCGTCAAACCTTTTGGAACAATGGAGGAAAGTATTTTTACGGTTTATGTCGGATTATACTATGGATCGTGGTCAGTAGGTAGATGGGTTTTGCTAGAACTAAACGTACCTGAAGACGACCCGAACGAGTTCGAATATTGATTTATACATTAGGTACTTATCATATCCTGATACACATCATATGCTGTGTCTGAAGTTGAAGTGGGGACGAGCATTGGAAATCTGATAAGTTGGAGAAAAGTTCCAGTTTACCCGATTTGTTGAACAGGACGACTTTTTGAGGCCCTGAAGTTGAAGGGGATGAAATATAAATGATTTTCGTTGTAACCTGTTAATTTCTGGTTACATCGAGATTAAATTATGTACGTTCGGTTATAAATAATAAAGATATTAAGGTTTTCCCTAAGCTAAAAGTAGAATATCAATTTTCCTCTAAACAAGGTCATTTCAAAAGTATTGAAAACATTTTTCCATTTTGCAAAGAATCGTTTAGTCGACAATATATCAATTAACTTCCTCTAAATATAAGATTGGGGAAGTATTAAATGGAAAGTGTTTATGAAAATGGGGTATTTCGGAAGCAGGGAAGGGGTTGGAGGTGAAGCATTTAGCGCTAAAGTACTCTATACAGCTCCGACAACAAATACAAGCATTAAGTAGCATTGTCTGAGAGTTTTCTCGCTTTCCTCTCTCCATTCCCTCACTTTCCCAACACTTTCCCCTCTCTAAACAGCTATTATAAGGCTATTTAAAGCCTTCAACAAGTTACGTGTGCTAACATAATGTTAAAACACGCTATGTTGCAGCTAATTTTGCCACATTACCTCTAGCTTTTCGTTCGTTTAGCTTTTTAACATTTTAAGTAATTTCGACTTAACTGCACCTCTTGAAAACGATGTTTGTAATCGATTTTTTAACATTTATTTTACTTTTAACCCCTAAACTCTCATCTTTGAAACTCGTCTTTTATTTTCTCTTCATATGTTCAATTAGATGTCATAGGTTCAACCTTAGATGTCATAGATTCAATCTTAGATGTCACTGGTTTAACCTTAGATGTTATAGGTTGGACCATTTTAGAAAACGAGTAAAATGCATTTACCTTCCTTAGTGATAAAATTAGTGTGTAATTGCCAACATTTTATTTTTACTGTTCCCTGTGTGTGTGTGTTATAGTTGTCTTAGAATAATACTAATATAGAAGGAGCATATGACCGTAAACACAATGTAATTCCACTGATAACACGAAAGCCGGTTGACTGGTGCACCTAAGTAATGCTGCCAACCTGACAACGAAACATTATTTTAAATATTTGTCATAAATATCAATTAATGAAGAAAGATCGTAAAGAACAAATATAATAACTTAAAACACCTGCTGAGTAAAACCAGTCTTAGATGGCAAATGGATCGCGGAATACAAAAATCTCTATTTAGTTGGCGAGGACTACTTTTAATATAATTTTAATTAAAAACGTTAAACTACAATTTAAAATACTTAAAATATTGTAATGCACCGATATTTATATCAGTATTTTATGAATAATCAATCATTAATTAATAATAGATCATAATAATTCAGCAACCGGAAGTATTACCAACTTTTTTAAAAAAAAATTGTATATTGTTAGGATGGCAGTTACTTAAGACCACCAGTGAACCGCCATTCGTGTTATCAGTAATGCTCGTTCCATAGTATATTCTAATATACTATATAGTATATTAGTATTATTCTAATACTAATAATATACATATTAGTATTATTCTATAATACTAATATACTATATATTCGTATATAGTATTATTCTAAGCAGTTACCAATGTGGCTTAGTAAACACTGTCAGGCTTTCCTCAAAATGATATTGTAACAGCTTCTCGTTTTAGCGTAAATATGAACTCGATGGCGTTGATTGATTTCGATTAAGCACAAATGTTGAATTGTACATGCAAGGAGTATTGAGGAGATAGGAACTTCAAACCTCACTATCATAATGATAAGAAATAAACTTTTCTCACAATCTCTCTCCAAAGAGACAATGTGAAGAGGGTATCAAGACTTCTTCACTCCCGCCGCTAGATAGAGAGTAGAGTGGGATCACTGGAGCTACTTTACACTCCCCCAGACAGTGTGGAGCAGAAATATTGTACTTGTCATGACTGAAGATTCAAGCTAGTTTACTACCGGTAGTTACATTATAGCGAATTGTCGACAAAGAAATAACTTATGAGGTTAGGGTCAAGGAGGGGGGACTAAGGGGAGGTAGGTTTTTTTAGAAGGAGGGGGGGGGGGGGTGCTGTAGACACACTGATTGAATACACACACACACACACACACACACACACACACACACAACACACACAACACACACATATATATATATATATATATATAATATTATATATATATATATATATATATATATATATATATATATATATATATATATATATATATATATATATATATATATATTATATAATATATATATATATATATATATATATATATATATATATATTTATATTTATATATATAATACTCTATTCATAAAGACAAAATATACATAAACACATAGAAAAAGAAACACAGAACGATGCACGATGATCAGCTACCGAAGAGCACTTCTTGAAATCGGAAAGGGAATGGCTCTGGTGACTAGTTAAAGGTAGGTGTCAAGCTGTAGACGACCAAAAGTTATACTCTGACCCACGGGCTTGCGACCGGGCCTTGATTTAACGGAGGGTTAAAAAGGATCCTTTAGCGTGGCCACAAACGCTCCCCTCGCCAGAGTCTATAGTTACAAAGTTAGAAGATCTGAGATGGCAGGTATGTGAAGATCATAAGAGATATGATACCGTGGAATAAGGCAGATGTAGGATGAAATCAGTAGATTAAAGTAGAACTAATCGGATAATGACAATAGAGAGTGGACGTAGACACATGCAAAACATAAATGTTGACAAAACAAAGATTAAAGATAATTGAAGAGCGAAGAGGTAACAACAGGTGGTGAAAAAAAACACATATACACTCGAAGAAAAACAGTAAGGACTCATTGAGTCAGGTCACATAGTACATAAGAAAACTAAAGTCGCACGGCGATCATATAAAACTCTATTCATAAAGACAAAAATATACATAAACACATAGAAAATGTTTTTGTTCCTAGACAGACATTTTCTTTTCTATGGGACACGATAATTTTAAACGATTTTTCGGATCGAAATGAAGCATTGTAAAAGATCTAGCCTTGTTAATGTCTAGAACCTTATTGTTTATGAAATATGTGTGACGTCATTAACCCATAACAATGACCCCACACATAATCAAAAACACCCCAAAATCTTCAACAAGTGCTTAAATCGGGCTGAATTGTTTACACCTGTACTGCTTCATATGGGTTACAAAAATACGAAGCTACGTTATATTTTTAGGACTAAATCCGGTTTCTTGTTTGGTATGTATAACATAATGTAAACAAATCAAGTTTTCTGACAATACATTGGTCAAATAGCGGCAAAGAGACCGAAGGCCTCTTGGTTCTGTATTAGTAGCCTTGATTATCATAGTTTTCCCAAGAGATAGTGTAGTTGAGTTGAGTCCCAAGAGCGGGATTAGTGTAGTTGCTACTGTTACTAAGGATACAAGCTACTTTACTCCCGAGACATAAGACAGAATGGAGAGGAAATAATTTAGTCGCCTGGCGACTCAATCTACTTTATCCCTGAAAGTTATTTTTTACATTATAGATTATGACTCGAAATTAAAATTGCAATGCTTTCCGCTACAGACTACAAGATGTAAAAAATCACCCTCCTGGATGTACAGGATATTAACTTAGCAGTAATTGTCCTAACAATCCCCATCTAGAGCATAGCCATGATAAACCCTAACCCAATTCCTCCGCTAAAAGGAAACGCAAAGGATACAACCAACATAATCCTAGCCATTAATCCTTCTCATATTGTACTCGGGAAAATTCAGATTTCCCATTAATAATTCAGAGGATGACGCATAGGAAAATCTGTGGGATAAAAGCGACATGTCAACCAAATCTACCTGATACATTTTTGATATCACAAATATACTTCTGATTTTCATTTCATACGTAAACTCTTTCATATTTCAAATGAAACGTTAGTTTTGAATTAATTTCCTCTCGGGTTTCCCTTGCAGTTGATTTGGAGGGTTTTAAAAAGATTAAAGTTACCTCAGTTTGACAAAGTAATCGGAAGCCTTAGTGTATTTCACTTGGAATAATAGAATACATTAGTTCAGTGACAATTATGCATGACTTATTATCTTTCTACTTTTAATCATTTAAATTAATAACTATATATATATATAAATATATATATATATATATATATATATATATATATATAATATATATATATATATATATATATATATATATATATATATATATATATATATATATATATATATATATATATATATATATATATATATATATATATATATATATATATATATATATATATATATATTATATATATATATATATATATATATATATATATGAGTGTGTGTGTAAATTTGGCTAAACCTTTTTACGACATTTGAATCGATTTTTTGCCACAGTTCGAAGCCACAGTCGACTTTTGTCATGACGCATACGCCGTTAGCAAACTTTAAAAAAAATCGCTAACCAAGCATAAAAATTTATAGCAAAAGGGTCTAATAGACAACCTCTTTACCGGAGGGTTACAAGTGGCCTAACCTGTCGACCGCCCTGTTTACCACCCAACCAATGAAATTGCCTTTCTATCAAGAGTATTGCAATTAATACGTTATTCACAATAAGCTCTTTTTGACACTATTGCGTCATAACCAGTATTGAAGCATCAAGTTATCCGATAAAACATGAAATACATCTCGACGTAATATTGAGATATTTCTCCAATTTCCAGACAGAGGATAATATTATATCTTTTTCACGTCCCATATAGTTTTATTCTTTAGCAAGTCAAATGCAATTTCTTCTTATTCTTCACACTAGATTACCAAGTGAAAAGTTTTCTTCTTATGTATTCTTCTTTACGGTGTATAAAGATGGCGGATCATTTGTTACAAGTCAAGTTAGTGAGGGTTTAGCATGATTTTTTCTGACACTCTAATATGAATACCTAATTTCTGCAAGTGGAGCCTTTATTGCCAAGTTTCACCCTTTGGATTGAAGTGGTATTTTTTCGGAATATATCTTTTTATTACGTGATGGTAATTTTTTCCTAAGGACTTGTCTCGAGTATGACATCATTTTTCCCTCTTTTACTATTTTTCAAAACGTGGGAATGATTAAAATTTTCTTTTATCCCTATTAATGTCTTTCTAAAGAGAACCAATTGATAAGTGGAAATTATTTAACAATGGTATTTAAAGAGATTCTGGGTTGCTCCCCCCTAAGAGGAAAGGAGAAACATTGCATTAACAAAGTTCTAATCCTCACTTTTTCATCTAATGTCGACGTTTTAATACCTACAGATCCCAAAAATCGAGAACAATTGAGGTATGTATGAATGAGTGTGTGGATGGATGTACGCGTACGCGTGTCTTGTAACGGACTACAGCTCTAACGGCTTATGTAACTTCAATGAATCTTGTCATAAAAATTAAGTTCTGTGAGAGATTTTGGGGTTAATCTTATAAGACGTATACAAATGACGTTTCTTTAAACTTGTTGAAATCATAAAAAGTTCTAAAAAAATATTTGTTGTGGTTTAGAGATATCAACCAAATCCGTGGCTGCTATTTTGAAAATATCGAATTTTAAATTTTGAAACTCTCATCGCCTATAATTTTTAATTTTCCTATTTTTTTTGACGAGCAACAAAATTTCGGTTAACTTTAGTTGTTCAGTTATTGTCGAACATATATATTTATTGGTGGGATACTTTAATGTTTGTCTACATATGATAAAATTATGAATTTTACATTAACAAAATACATACTATGTAATATAATAATAAAATATAATGCTTTTATTAAATAATTGAAATAAAACAAAATCTTGGCTGCCAAGTATTACCGCTAATATATTTAGGCCTTCGTGAACCCAGGAACGTAGTTTTCATAATTTTCTTAACATTAATTTTTCACAAGCTCTAATTAACATTTAGTAACGCCCTTAATAATTGAGTTACATATTGCATAATAATTCTTAGGATAAACGTAAGAAGTTTTCTTATGGTTTAAAATAATACCATCATAAGCTTTTGTTGATCGTGACATTATGAGAACGTGCGAAGCGAGTCCGAAGTCATCCCCCCACTTTTGACCACTATTTCATTCTGAGGATGAGCGTTCCCATGTTTTATTACCTCAGACTATAGATAACCATGACATTTTGAGGACAAGCATGGCAAGGCCGAAGTTGTGAAGAACAAAATTCCCATGTTCTCCGTACTCTATTTTTTCACTCTGTTTAACTTCTCATTAAAACGATTTAATTATCAATATTGTATTTTAGACTACATATTTTCACATAATTATAGTTTGAGGGAAGAACTGGTTAGATTTTGAAAGTATCTAAAGCATCGCATATTAAGAAAAATTTGAGATACTAAACAATGAAAGATGTGTTTCAAATTAATTATCAAAATGAAACTAACATAAATAATAATTTTAATAACATTGATATACATGAAAATTGTTTTATAATAAATGTGCACTATCTTGAGACAGGACCCTCGCTCTAGGAGTTTAACTACTGAGGGCCCTCGCCAAATTATTAATTAAACACAAATGTATTTGTACAATATGTTTTTAAATAATCAAATATTGTAAAAAAAAATATTTATGTAATTTGTATTTGTATTTTATTTTGGTGAAATAAACAATTTTATTTATTATTATTATTATTTAGTCGTCAAAACTTTAAATAATAAATATGAAGATAATATTTTTTTTATTATTCGTATCATTTTAAACTTTTTAAAATGATTTTAAAAATTAAAAATATTTTAAAAACTTTTAAAATTATTTTTGATTAAATGACTTTTTAATAACGTTTTGAAGGTTTCTGTATTTTTAAATTAATATAATGAATGTGCTTTTTTTTTCTTGTAAACTCACAATTATATATGGTCCTATAATATTAAGCTAATAGGTAGGAAAGCCTTGTTCCGTGACAGGCAGCTTATTTTTATATTATAAATAAAGTAAACATCAAACATTTGTCGCGCTTAGACTTTTAGGTGCTAAAAAGTAGATACTGAAAAAATTCGGTGTCAAAATGAGTATTTTGCAATGTTTTCCCTCCTTGTATTGAAAAGGATTGGAAATAATTTGGAACCAATTATTTCTGCTTTTGTTGCTGTGTATATTTCGGGAATACCTTCTCTTATTTTCTGAATACTGATTGCAACAAAAAATCCGCCTTCAATTATTGCTTATAGAGCCAAGTAGATGCATCCCATCTAAGGTGGTTTCTGAAGGCTAGATCCTCTAGTTGCCTGAGGGTCCTAAATGGATATTCATTTATTAACTTGATATCTCCTTATTAAAAATTACTAACCTAGTAGTAATGAAGGAGAGGAGATGGATCATCCAACATGCAGGCTACGTCATTGGGGCCTTTAAAATCCCATCAACACTTTTATAGAGCTTAATATACCTTTTTAGCGAATTTTCTAAGAAAAATGATCATATGAGGTTGGAGTCATGGAGGGGGAGGGGTGGGGTAGGCTGGGGCTGGATGTTATGGGGGAGAAATTACTAATTAAGAATTTATATATATAAATAAATTTGTGAATGTATGTATGTACGAGATATTTGTCCCTACACGTTTCTATGGGACACTATACCATTCGAACGCTTTCTTGCATCGAAATGAAACTTGGAACAAAATGAACCGTGTACATGTCCCCATTAACCTTGTCTAACCCTATTATCCTGTTGCATAAGACATATGTGTGACGTCGATAACCAAAAAATTATTTAAAAAACCAAAACATTTATTGGTTTTGACTTTTTAAGTTTGATCTAAAAGTGTTTACATTGGGTTGAAATGTAATACACATGTACTGCTATGCATGGTTAACAAATATACGAAGTTACATTATATTATCAGCATTAGTTTTGGTTAATCTGATATATGTATATAACATAATGTAAACAAATCATGTTATTTAGTTAATATATTTGAATATTCGCTTTTATCGTGGCGTTATGCCACTTATATAAACTATTCAAATGACAAACTGATATAGGACAGTAGACAAGTGCCCGCGAGATATAAAGACTTGCACCGTCTAGGCAGTGGAGCGGCCAAGAGACCGACGGACACTTTTTATCAGATAGTTCTTATAACTTAGTATAACTTAGTGAAACATATGTGACGTGTAAATGTTTTCTATTCTCTTATGTATAACCCTGTCAAGGTTCTGTTAAAATTAATATTAAGGAGAGGGAACAGTACTATAATAAGCTTTACTCCTGCCAAGTATATACCAGTAATATGCCAGATGATACCGACGCGTCGAACCCAGACTTAGTTTCGCCTATCACTCTATTCGAAGTTACCGAAGCGCTGGGGAAAACCAATAAGAACTCAAAGTAAAGTGATGTAGAAATTCATACAGTAGGGGTGAGGGCGGGGACACAGTGGTCCAACTCCCTGGTTTGTGGTGATCCTAAAAAACAGGGATTAGTTGCATCAACTACCGCACCGAGCGCTAGTTTTCACCTTGTACGCTTATCACCATTGTTATCAGTTTTAAATCAAGACTTCTATTTATGTTTATAAAAAATGTAAACAAGACAACAATTATCTTATTCATTAACTTTTTTTTTCTTTTTTAGTTGCTTATAAGATATTTTTTTAGGAAATAGGATAACGTGTGTTACGAAAGTTGTGTTATAATGAGACAACGAAGACGTAAATTAAATTTATAATTTCCCGGTTTGATGTTAGTTTACAAACATTTTTGTTGTTTTGTTTACAAACATTTTTATGTTTGTCTACAAATCATGGTTATCACGATATCAGATCTACATAAAATTAACACAGCGTTTATATTTTTATAATATTTTATGAAAATTATACCTTTAAAATAATTAATACAATTTTTAACATTGTTAAAGACTCTTCAATAATTTTAATCTTGGAATTGAAGAAATAATTATTTTTATATGGCGTACAAGGTGAAACCGACCTGCCACTAGTGAAGAAAGGGTGAACTTAAGGCAGGTCCATCTAAACCAGCTTATTCAGGGGGAGTTAGACTACTGTGTCCCGCGCCCCCACCCCTACTGTATGAATTTTTACATCACTTTAACTCTAAGCCTGATTCCGATGGTATTGGGTTTCAATTTTTGACAAATTTACCAGGTAATTGGTTGCTATATCTAACTAGCTTGTGTGACGTTCGATTTTGACCATGATTTGACTGTAAACAACTTAGTCAATGAACCATTTAAGGTTCATGGAAAGATGCTGAATTGTCCTATTTATTAAATTAAAATGTTAACTACGCTAGAACTGAGTGTATTGAAAGAGGGGTATGGGTGAGATGGAGGGAGAAGACTCAGGGAGGCCGAAGTTAGAGAGAGGGGACCTCAGAGTGTTTCAGGACATGGTACTAAAATGAGTACAGGTAAATTCTCCATTTTGATTATATCCTAGGGTATCCACCTTAAGTAGGTACCAATATTCTTGTCAAAATGCTTAACCAATATGTCTGTTTATTCTTATTTAATAATTAATTAAACGTCTTGAACTTACTTATCTATATTTTTTATGATCTATGCCTAACCCTTTAGACATGCAAGGTATAATTTATAGTAAGATCATAATGAATATGTGAGAAGCCATGTGTATGCCAAAACTCATGAAAGTGGCCCTCATACTGTTCGATAAAATATACGACACTGGTGGTTTGCCGGAAGACTGGTCTGATATAGTAACCATTTTATTGTTTAAGAAAGGTGACAAAGAAAATATGAACAACTACAGAGGGATTTCCTTAGTTAATTATTGCTTAAAGATTTTTACTTTTATACTGAATACCCGCCTTTCTTACTGGATGGAGAACATAAAATGATACTAGATGCTCAAGCTGGTTTGCGGAAAGGTAAAAGTTGCATTGATAATGTTTTTATCTAAATTGCATCATACAACACCATTTGAAGTTGCCTAGAAGGAAAATCATTGTAGCTTTTATCGATTTCTGGAAAGCGTTTGACACCATTATACATTATATTTTATTTAAAAAGCTTAAAATAATGAGTTTAAGTAAAAAAAACACCTTCGAGGCCTTGGAGCGTCCAAGATATAGACGGTCTCTTTTATCAGATTGTTGTTCTTATAACTTAGTATAACTCAGTGAAACATATGTGAAATGTAAATGTTTTTTATTCCCTTATGTATAAATCGTGATAAACGAAAATAGGCATGACGAGGAAAACCTTTAGGAAAAGTATAAGGTTATTTTCCGGTTAGACTGACTCGTGACAGTAATATGATTGATAGGAAGGTTACAAACATTGTTATAACTGGATTATAATCCGGGTTTATAACCTCGAGTCAGTTATAACCTCAAATCGATTATAACCTGTTAAAAGCTTTATTTTCCAAGAGTTTTTATCCAGTCGGTGGAAAACTCTGATTTTAACGTTTTCTTGATACATTGATTTTTAACAGACTTGTAATATTTCGTATTTAAAATTTGGAAAACTGCTACTGAAGTTAAAATGGATTTAAAATTAAGAATAATAACTTGTTTTAATACTTTTTAATAAAGTGAAAATATTAAGGAATGGGTTTAACAAGTGAATTTATTGCCGTGCGTCTGTCTGTCAAAATGTCTGCCTCGGTCACGAAGAGACAGTTTTCTCCAATAGAGTGGAAATTAGTGTTATTGGAAGTTTTATGTGTTGCGTGCTGTCATACCTTCTGTATTTGAAGGAGAGTGTTTTGTCACACACTTGTTGCTTATAGTTTTGTTTACATTATTTTATAAACATTGACAGCCAATCAATTGTAGCTATAAATGTGTCACGCTCTTACGCTCCCAATCTTTATAAAGTTTTGATGAAATCTGACAAGAAGTAAGATTATCTACGAGTATCTAGATAGAACAGTGAGATACTCTCACTCATTTGAGTAAAAGCGAGAGCTGTATTCACTCATACTAATTATATTTCACTATAAATAAAACGTATCACGGAGGGTAATATAAAGAATCACGGAGGGTGATGTAAAGTATCATGGAGGGTGATAGAAAGTATCACGGAGGGTGATTACCTACTTACAAGATACACTTTATAAAATTCTTTAATTAAACGCAAGAACTAAGGCTAATAATAGAATAGTTAATAGCTATCTTTCTCAAACTGGGTTAGTTTGATAGATTACATAGTAATACTGGTATGGAAGGAGCACTCAGGACCGAATACACAATGAAACTCCATTGATAACTCGAAAGCCGGTTTATTGGTGATCTTATGTATGGTGCTCATTTTGCCATCCTTATATATACTTACCATCCTAGCCCGCCATTTTTGATTTATTTACTTTATAAAAGAGTAAATTTTTTGGACTGGTGTGATAAATAAATAAGTAAATAAAGGTCTCCATAAAATTTAAATTATGCATTTATTTATTTTTATCATTTTTATCTTTCCTCATTTATACCGTAGGTATATGGAAAAATAATTGTGTTTACAAATTCGAAACTGGGATAACACCGGCAATATCTGTTTTGGGTGCTTTTAAGACCTCCTGACTAGTTTTCACAAAGTTTTCTATCTGTTTGTGTGTGTGTGTGTCTGTTATCATCGTAGCTCCTAGTGTATTAATGCTAGAGAGTTGAAAATTAGTACGAAAATCAATCTGAAGGTGCAATCTTACTGCTTTGACGTTTTTCCAGGCATTTACAGGTGTTTTAAAACAATTACAGGCATATACATACAAAGTCATAAAGATAGATACATACAGACGACATATGCATACAGACATATACATTTAGATATATACATACAGACATATACATACAAACATATACATATAAATATATACATACAGGCACATTCCCCAGGCAGTACCTGAAAGACACATTAAAATGCTTCTCTCTCATAGTGTATGAGCTGGGCAATCAAAATTGAAAATGTTTTATTCCACATCGCCGAGGCTGGTTTGATTGTTAATTCATTGTTACAAAAAATGGCTTTAATTTGATGGTCTGAGTATTAATACTTATAAAATATCTAATTATTTAAAAATAGAAGTAGCACAGGAACGGAATGTCCAATTAAGGTGTGCTAAGGAACTCTAATAAGTATAAAATAAAATGGTGTCTGATTGACTGAAAAGTACTGTAATGTCAAAGAATTAAAACACTATTAAGGCCGTTAATTGATGTAATTGTATTGTATGGGTCCCAAAATGTAAACAAATTAAGAGTATATTGTATAAATCGGGATTAAGTTAAGTCATATGATCTGGACGCCCTTGTCTCTGCCAGATAGGTATGAGACATTCTGTAATAACCCTAACATCTGGTTAATTTCTGTTCTAGGTCTTGATGGAGGCGTAGTTCCCGAACCAGACAACGACGTCAAACCATTCAAGCAAATAGTCCAATCACTAACTTCGCGATCAGATCACAATGTTAAATCACAAGATAAAAGATCTAAGACCCAATCAACGTCAAAACCTACGATCCAATCTACGACAAGATTAAATAGTGTAGATAGTAGACTAGATTACAGTGGAATACCAGTCGTAGGTCACTTTCTTGAAAAAGAATCAATCACATCGAAGAATAGAAATGATAGAGTATTAGATCTATTAGTAGATGAAACCAAAACAAGGTCGTTTCATCAAAAGCTTCAAATAGATTCGCATAAATTGAGATCAAATAAGATACTTAATAAAACTATATTGGATAAATCGTCAGATAAACGTATTAAATCAACGTTTGACGACGTTTTGCAAATCAAGACAAAAGATAAAACTATATCACATGAAATAAAATCAGATGAGTCACTTACTCTACAAGATCGATACGCAATCAATTCAGATCAACCCTTAGATCGTGTTCACTCTCGAACGCTTCCCAAACACGAGCGATCTTGGTTAGATCACTCCGTGGACAGGTATCAGACAAAGCTGGAGGGTAACAGCGATGACAGACTATCTCTAGATCTACCGGATGATAGTCTAGCTGATACTGATCTTCACGACCATGATTTGATTGATAGTGTTATGTATATCTATTTTGGAGCGACTCCTTCCGACCAAAGAGCCCCTGGCAGGCAGGTGAGAAACCATTATTAATATAATTTACTTCAAAGTTTAATGCAGCTTAATTATTTTATTAAGTCAAACATAAACGTGTTTAAGTCAAACATGTTCAAATTAATTTACAGTTTGAACTTGTCTGGGTGTTTAATGTAGTTTAAGTTAATCGAAATATCTTGTTTGAACTCGATTTTAATCAATATTCTCCTGTAGCTATGTTGGCGACACTGATTTTTTTAATTTTTGGTTTTTTTTATAACCGATGTTTTTGTTTCCATTCTATCCATAGAGATATGTACTAGAGGGGGCATAGCCTATCTTAATACATTGAGAGTTCTGAAACATTTTTAGTGGGGCTCTCAGGGGCTCTGTGTAACCTCATTGAAACCTCCTCTAAGAGGGAGTTAAGGTTATAATTAATCAATTGTTTTCGGCTTCCCGCAGATTGTTTGTGTTGTGATTTGTATTTTAAACATTCTACTATATAATTTACTGTTTTTTTGTTCTGTTTATTTGATGATAATGATAATCGAATGTGGTCAGGTTACTTTTTCGATGTTTCTAAGTTCAACCAATAGGACCCCTCTAGTAATATATCTCTATGATTTTATCCTCTTCTTGTAACATTTTTTGTTGTATAAAACAAAAATGTTGACTAATTTGATTTAAAATGTTAAAAATACGCCTGTAATATTCATAATTTTCATGACGATTCATAGTTCATTATCAGTACGATTATATTTTGAGTAAGATTTGTGTAATATAAATCGAAATATCTTGAAAAAATATTTAGTACAAAAATATACACACAGCAAACATTACAAGTGAGTGATATCTATTTGGAGATGTAAATTAATTTATAACTGTCTAAAAATAAATTTTAATGTTTATTATACATTTTTGTGTAATTAATGAATGTGAATTTGAGATAAACTTATATAAATAATTCCTAAAGTTATAACGTATACAAATGTCGGTCATTATTAAAAAAAGTAACAATATCCAGGCTCGGTGAACTGATTCAAATTGAAAAATAATAATCTAGACAAGGCTGCGTTCATATTCTATTGTTATCAAGTTGCTGTATCGAGAAGTATGTGTGAAATATCAAAACAGTAAAGAAACCAAAAACATTGGAATTGGTCTATTGCTGATGAAGGCTGTAAAGTTACCATTTCTTTACTTATTATGATTGGTTTATTGTTATCAGGTTATCGACCACAGTGTATTCGTATCACGTCTAACCTTCTAAACCAACATAACCTTTCATCAAACTCAACCTTCTCTTATATTCCTCCTATTTCTCTCGGGGGTTTTATTTCTCCCGGGATACGTGTTCCAATTCCTCCAGGTAATTTTTCAACCGAATGGCAAAAGATTTTTTCAAGAAACCAGCCGAATGGAAGTTACAAATATAACTCTCGTTTTAGATACATAATTTAACGATTTGTATATCTTGGAATAGATAGCAATAGACCCTTAAGGTGATCAAGTACTTCTGAAGTAGAAAAATAAAACAGAAGAAGATACTTCTACAAATTTTATCATAGAGATAATACTAGAGGGGGCATAGCGTATCTCATATCATTGAGAGATCTGAAACATCTTTTTGGGGCGCTCAGGGGCTCTGTGTAACCTTATCGAAACCTTCTTTATGAGTGAGTTGAGGTTATAATGAATCAATTAATTTCGGATTCCCGCACATTAATTGAGTTTTTATTTGTATTTTTAACGTTCTACTATAAAAGCTATTATAATTTTGTACTGATTATTTGATTGTGTTTTTAGCAAAGGTGGTCAGGTTGCATTTCCGATGTTTCAAAACTTAACCCATAGTAATATCCCATAGATATTACCTCTAGTAATATCTCTATGAATTCTATAATCCATGAACTAGGGACATACATTATTACATAGATCAGTTAAACATCCCCATAGTGTAAATATGTTCTTTCCTTACAAAAAAAGATCTTTAAGAAATTCCAGACAAAAAAAAAACAGAGACAAATTTGCACTGCATTTGGCAGTAATCATCACGGATTGTCTTCCTTATACTTGAAGATTAAACATTTTTAATAGGTTGTTTATTATTTCGAGAACTAATTGTTATTGCAGGTGGTGGTTGTAGGGTGTATTGTGGGTCTATTGGCTCAGTTCCTGACTCTAGCAGGAGGAATAAGAAGAATGAAAACAAAACCAGATTCTTCTCTATCAGTTCTTCTTCACACAGAGCTTGCACTTACGCTTACCAACCTCCTATTCATACTCGGTGTACAGGTAAGACTAGGGAGTTATTTACTTATTAGCTACCTGAAGTCTAGGTAATAGGTATTTGTTTTGTTTTATGCATTTTGTGTCAACTTTCAGGTGACTCGGCAAAATGTCGGGTAATTAGTCTCATAAACTTTGGTTTCCCAGCCAGTTAAACCTGATCTGAGGGTCGGTTTTCGTTTCAAATGATTATCTTTAGCTAAACTTGTTTTTGTATATAGTGTGCGACCTAAGTAAGTCTATTAGGTAAAGTTACAATATCATAACCATTATTAGTTAAAATAAAACAGTTTGCCTGATAAAGCGATAAATTTACGTAAACAAGTCTGTTACAGGAAGGAAAACCTCTGTTACAGAAAATAAATTTTATTTTCACCCCGAAATATCCCTCGCAAAGAAGCTTATTGTATTTCGGTAATAAACTCAACAAATTTTCTCTGACACGCTGGGAAAAAGGTGAAGGGGTGTGATTTGGAAATTTTGGTTTTCCAAGGTTTAAATTACTCACATTTTAACTTGTATTTTAACACAATTAAAACTTTTATTCAATTAACTGTTACATTTATTTCAACCCAAATATTCTCACCCCCCCCCTTACATATGAACATGTTTTTTAAGATTTTCTTTCCGCTTTTTATTGCTGGATAAATGTAAAGCACGGCAATAGGATGAATTTTAATTTTCTTTTGCTTGCCTTGTAGTAAAGCGAAATTGAAATTAAAGGTTTTAAATTTCATAGTTTGGTCATCTTAATATTTCAGTTTAGTTTCATATAAGTTTTAGTTCAAAATATTAAAGTATTAATACAGACTTTAGCACTACCAGATCCCTGGTCTGGTTTACAGGATGTTTACACAAAGGCGTCTTTTAGAGCGGCCTACTTCAGAGACCATACGCCTAGTTGACAGTAGATGCAGAATTATATTGGCTTTTAAGAGCAAATATGGTAAGATTAGCACATAGTCAAGTACCGTGGGACTTGCCACAAGCCAGGGTTCTGGGGCCCTCGTGGGGGGTGCACGTCATTAAGGGGTGCAAGTATTGGTGTGTCTTTAACACACCAATACTCAAAGGGGACTTGAGGGAGAACTATAAGAACTCATGTCCCCACCGCTAGGGAGGGTAATAGAGAGTTGGTGAGAGATTCGGTCAGAGTTGGTCAGAGAGTGTAATTAAGAGTTGGAGACAGATTGTAATTGACATTATTAGATTATTGTGATTAGTGATCAACCGTTGCTTAGAGATGTGGTTCCTGATCCCAGTTTGGATTATCTTATTCATCAGTATGTAAGATCACTATATTTTCAGTCCCACTGTTAAGGTTTTTTAAAAGATTCCAAGGTTAGGTTTTACACTCTGTACAACCTCTCAATTAAAGTATTAACCAAACCAAAAAACCAAGAGAGAGAACGTTTCAATGGTAAATAGTGTTAAGGAAAATTAATCTAGAAATTAAGGTCATGGGCGTAGCCAGGGTTGCCTTTAGGGGGGCCCATCATATATATATACATATATAATATATATATATATATATATATATATTATATATATATATATATATATATATATATATATATATATATATATATATATATATATATATATATATAAATATAAATATGTAATGTGTGTGTGTGTGTGTGTGTCTGCGTGTATGTAAGGTTTATTTTTTTTTAAATAATCTGGCGCGCGGTGGTCCGCATTTTGAGCGAATTTCTTTTGGATGCGTGTTTTCGTGCTTAACAACAATTCTGGTTGGAATGATCATTTTTATAGTTTTTTACATTATATAAGTTTACAACTACTCAATAAATAACTACTCAATTTCGGCGCGGTGGTCCGCTGTCGGGCAAATTTAATTTAGAATGCGTATATCTGTGCTTAAAAACCCATTTCTTGGTTAACGTTCCGGTTCATGCTTTAAAACCTAAGCTGTTACTCAATTGTCAAGCACTGCTCGTAACTCATTTTGTCTGTATTTTTCAAAGAAAATGCGCATAATTATCCAGTTACTTATACAAAACTATGCCTCTAAAGTTAGCAGTACGCACTATTATTTGAAATAGTTTAAAGCTTAGTTACTTATCTTTAAGCTTAGTCAGTTATCTTTCAAAAGTTTTAGCGCATTTCCTTTGAAAAATACAGACAAAATGAGTTACGAGCAGTGCTTGACAATTGAGTAACTGCTTAGGTTCTGAAGTATGAACCGGAACCTTAAGCAAGAAATGGGTTAAGCACGGAAACACGAATTCTAAATGAAATTTGCCCGACAGCGGATCACCGCGCCAGAATTATTTAGTAGTTATATACATATATAATGTAAAAAAAGAATAAAAATTAACGTTCCTACCAGGATTGTTGTTAATCAAGGAAGCACGCATACCAAAGGAAATCTTCCGATATGCGGACCACCACGCCAGAATTATTTTGTAGTTATAAACTTATTTTATGCAAAAAACGATAAGAAATATCGTCCCAACCAGGATTTAAACCCAGGAGAGAGTTTGAGTAATTGTATCGACTCCGGACCACTGCCATTCAACACACAGGCCCAAAAAACATGGAAAACGACTCCCCACTTGAAATATGTTATTTAGGGTTCAAAATTTAGGTTTTCCTGCATTAACCACCGTGTTTTGACTTTATGGTCACTTAGAGTGGCCGTATCGACTTCAGACCAAATTTAATCGATTTGACGCCAAAAAATACATAGCCAAAACGACACCCTACCCAAAAGTTTTTGTTCATCAACCGTAATTTTGGTTTTCAGTAATTTGTTGTGCTTTTTCGACTTTTTGGTCGTTTAGAGTGGTCGTATTGACTTCAGACTGGTTTCATTCGATTCAGTGCCCAACATACATAGAAAACGACACCCTACTCGAAATTTATTTATTTTTATCGACCTAAATTTTGGTTTCCGGTAATTTACAATGGTTTTTTTCGACTTTTTGGTCATTTAGAGTGGTTGCATTGACTTCGGACCGGTTTTATTTGATTCAGCGTCTCAAAAAACGTATACATTGACCTTTTTTTGCGGCGAAAAATATTAACCCTGAATTTTGCCGATTTTTTGAAACTTTTGCTGACTCAGCAAACTGGGTTAATGATGTTACAAAAACCTTGTTTTCAATAGGGTTTGTGTCCTCCCAAAGGTTGATTTTTGTACCAAGTTTGATTAAAAAAATATCCGTTCGAAAAGATAGTGTTTTTACAAGAAACTGATGCCTATCCCATAGCGAATTTTATTCCCAAAGGAAATTCGCTAAAAAACAAACCTCTTAGAGGACAAATCAAAACAATTTTTTTTAAATAGTCTTAATGAAAAACAAAAAACAATCCCCTAAACAAATATAAATTATTATGAACTGAACTGAACTAAATATGGTTTTTATTTATAATAATAATAAAACCACAAAGTTAATATGTCGAACTAAAAAAACAAATTTAATTTTTAAGACAAAAGCTACCTTTAAGCTCTAAATTATTATAAATAAAAATTATAAAATTAATTAATTATTTTTATAAAATTAAAATTTAGATTAATTTTATAAAAAAAAAATGTTTTTCCTTGCCTGAACCATAGTTTTATATATAATTTTTGCAAACAACCCTGCTCGGCTAGGGGGGGGGCCCGGGCCCCCCCCCTGGCTACGCCCATGATTAAGGTGTTACTTGTATAAATAAAACTAACAAGATTTTAAACAAATAAGTTTATTTTTTCCCCCGTTCTGCCTTGCCGCCTTGTAAATCGGGACGCCTGTGAAGGATTCCCTTCTTCGTCCCGATCGGAGCTTCTGGTAACGCCCAAGGGCGAGAACGCTCCGGCACACGGTTACAACCTCTACCTTTTAAAGGAAAAGACCCCCTCCCCACTTACACCAATGATTCCATTAGCAAAATATGTAACACCCACTTTTTCTTCGACACTTTATGTCCCCAACTGATCCTATAATTAAAAAATCGGGTACAGGGTACCTCGGAACTTTTCCTCGTCACATCGGATTCGCTGCGCTCGTCCTTCCTGCTTCAGACTCGCTTCGCTCGTCCTCAGATAGTATGCAAATAGAATGAGTAAATGCATCTGTTTCATTGTCAGCGGTCACCTATACAGCACTGACCACGCTCAATACTGCTTTACTTTTATGATCCAACAAAAATCATAGATATACTTGTCGTATTGAAACGAAACTTAGTTTACTTATTCAATAAGTAAAAGTATACACTTGTACTAAATATCTACTCAATTAAATCATTTTTTACAATTTTTAAAATGTACACAAGTCATTTAATAAAAATTTAACGAATGCTGGTACTTAGGAGAAAATTGTCGCATATGTTACTCTTATTCATATCTACATACGCATCATTTTTCCGCATTTTATGATTTTTTGAAATTTCCGTTAAAATTTGTATTGCGAGTTAGTGACGTTATAAAAAAATATTCTTCGACTAGCACAACTACAGCAGTAGACTGATTTTTGTACAAGTTTCAACTCTCTAACATAATTACACTAGGAGCTACGATGATAACAAACGCACACAAACACACACACACATACAGACTGAAAACTTTGTGAAAACCACTCAGGAGGCCTTTAAAACTCCTTAAACGGATAATTCCGGTTTTATCCTGATTTCGGATTTTTTTGCTAACACAATACTTTTCCTATATACCTACGGTATAAATTAGGAAAAGTAAAAAATGGTCTATGTATATGTATGTATGTACGTACGCGTAGGCGTATGATGAACACGTTTTTTTATTTTGCTACGGCTCAAACAGCTGATCCAATCTTAATTAAAAACTTGGCAGAAAATTTAAGTCCTTTGAGAGAACTGTATTGATTTAATTAATCCTACGATCCGTATCATAATGTCGTCACGTCTAACTTTATAAAAAATTATGAAAAATATTTGTTTGTTAAAGAGTGTTTCTAATGGTGTTTTAAAGCTTCCTGAATTGAAAACTCAACTACATCCGTGTCTGTCGCTATTCGTAATATATAGACTTTTGAATGAGCCTAAAACTCTTAATTTTCTTACTTTTTTTTCGACGTATGACGTATTTTCATAGATCGCAACACAAATAGAATTAGAGTAAATTCAATAGGTTTATATTTTAGTTTTAGGTTATTGGGAAATAGATTTTATTACTGCCATTCTTAAAATTATATAAGAAAAGTTTCAATTATAAAATTGAGTCAAATTATGATTTTTTACCTCAAAAAAATCAAATGAGAAAACATATAATATAATAATGAAATATATATTGCTAATATATATTAGCAATATATATATTAAGATGATATATGTTAAAGGATTGAAATAAATAAATAATAATAAAAATAAATAATATAAATAAATAAATAATATAAATAATAAATATATAAATAAATTTAATAACAAATTGCTGCCAAGTATGACCGCCGGTATGTTTTGGACTTCGAGAACATAGAACAAGTTTTCTTATCACATGATTGGATGACTGCATTTTCTGAGCTTACATCCAATCATGTAAGCTTTCATAAGCTTATACAAAGCTTAGACATGAAACATGTGGCGTCACAGTATCCATATTGGCTCGTTACTAAACAAATCTCGTCAATCAGCTTAATTCTTTATTTTCGTAAGCCTAATTATGCCAAGACAGTTGTTTCAAAATTCCAATAATGGATAACTTTATATTAAACCTTATTAATGTGAGTATTTCAGGTTGTAAGGTAAGGGTCCCTGAAAATATATTTAGATTTATTGCTTGACATTTCTTTATTAATGTTCAAACTCGAGGACACTACTGTAGATTTGCTGAATTTTACTTACGTTATTAAAAGTTATTTGATTGTTGTTTCTTTCTTGTATTTACAATTGTTTGTTGTTTTTGTTTGCATTTTGCTTTGTTTATGTTTAGGCTAGGGGTAACTACTGCGAAGGAGTTGCTGTCTGTTTACATTACTTACATCTGGTTGTTTGCTGCTGGTTGTCAGCATCTTGTTTACATTCATACAGGAGGATAGTTCACCCTAATCGAACTAATTCTCTCTACGTTTACACAGCTGTGTCGTGGGGTCTACCTGTTCTTCCCACATTGGTTTGTTTCCTTGATTATTCACATTTCCTTCTATTTCTCGTGTAAAAGGTGGGAAAATATTGCAATAAGAATAAATCTGAGGACATTGTATTTTTATTGAGTGTTCACGTTTAAGTACCTACTGGCACCACAAGTGTGCTTTTAGTAAATGTACATTTCTTTTGAAAACAACAAACGTTTCAACTGAAGTAGATTACAACTTGGTACAACAATTAAGGCTTAAGAGAAAAGCTATTAGATTTCAGACTTAATCCAATATGGCTTCTGAAAATAGTAGCCATGTTATATTTTGAAAAAATCCCAAACTTAAAAAAATCCAAAATATATATTGTTTTGCAAGTTTACGTTGGCACGAATCCAACATGTCTTGAACCACATCAGAGGCTCAGTTCTTGAATTATCTGATAGAAAATGGGCAGAAAGTTTAGTTTCAAAGTTTGTTACTTTTTAGATAAATTTAATATTAATAAAACATTTAATTTATTATCATCAAATTTAGGATAACTAAGCTCTGTAAGACTAGATGTAAACATCCAGGTTTTTTTCAGCCTAATTTTCCTAAGTGTATATATAGATAAGTACATAGAGATGACATTTTTCTTCATTCCACTGACTAGATGTAATTTAAAATTGGCATTGCCTTCCTCCTATCACTCTCTGGTCTAAAAAAGTGAGAAAAGGTCCTGTACGATTAAGGGACCTCAACAACCTGTGAAGTATTCTTTATAACTTGCTTGACAAATTTAAGTAAAATTACTTAAGATTGAGTACAAAATAAAAACGTCCGGTTTCACAAGTTCGCGCTTATGAAATGATTAAGTTCGAGTTTGAGACTTATCGCTTTATTTTCGCGCGAAGTAGCTAAAAACCTACCACTAGAGATGTATTAGATTCTCGAAATCTCTCATTTGAAATATTTGTTTGGTTATGTATTTTACTAAATGACCTAACTATGTTGTAAATGAACTAATGTTGCAGATGTGCTATTGGTTAGAGAGAGAAGCGTACGAGACGAGAGATTACTGTTGGATGTCTGTTGAGAGAGGAATGATGCTCTCTTTCTTACTCCCCACCTCTCTTCTCATCATGGTGAGCCATCCAGCAATTTAACAGAAAATGCTTAAGATAAAAATGCTTTACTCGTTTTTCATGAAGTAATACGATTGTTAGAAGTGACCAAGTGATGTCAACTTTTCCTGAAATGGCCAATGGATGTATTTTGTAATCGCACAAGTGTAATTTTCACTCCAGTTAAGTGTTTATAGTTTAAAGTCCGTCTTGGCAGGTGAAGAATTTATCCTTCAATCTAATCATTAAAATACGTTTTCCCAATAGCGTTTTCCCGTAGAAATGTTCTCTTTCTACGGGAGAACTAACTTACTTTGAAGAGACGAAAATTCTTTCTACTAATGAAACTGACTGACTGAGAACTATGCAGGAAAGGTACAATAACAGAACAACTGACAGTGAACAGGTTGGCTCTGGTCCCATGGCTCAGACCTGTACTCATTCATAAGCAAAGACGTTTCAAGGCAGATTAGCAGTCAACCAATCTACACAGGTCATCAAGGTACAGTAACAGACAATGAAGAAAAGGGACTCTGTTCTTAGGTATGAGACCTAGGCCCGCCTTTAAGGAAACAAAATTTAAGTCATAGCAACAGGTAAGGACATTGAGGAAATCAAACCTAAAACAGAACAGCAGGAAACAAGAAGACTGATTCTGTTTTGAGTTTTGTTTTTATCGACTGTTCAGGCTTCAAGATGACCTGCAAAGTGACTGTTACTGTTCCTAAATCATTTTATAGTGTCCCTTTTTATAATTAATTCATGAGGTCTTTCATTTAATTAACTTCAACGAAGGTATTTGATTGATTTTATATTCTAAGTTTGTTTAGAAACAATGTACAGTGGCCCCCTGTCAAATTTTTAAGTTGAGTTTCAGCATAATGTAAGAACTTTGTCTGACCTGGCCGGTTGCATTATTCGACATTAAAAGAGACAAACAATTCTACCAGCAGTAAATACTTATTTTTAAATCAGCAAATCCCCCTACAGCAATGGCGTCTTCTATACTAAAGTTAAAAGGTTATACTTACCGAGTACAATACAAGAATTGGCTACCGCTGATCCTTGCTATTGAACATTAAATATCTTGATCGAATTTAGCTTTACGTTATGATCACCTGTTAAAGATCAGTCATCATTTAAACTTTCAACTAATAAAGTTATATTTGTGAATAAAGTTTTGTCTTAATAAGCAAGACATGCATTCTAAAGACAAGAAGGCACATGAAGGGATTTATATATAGAATTGTGTCAGGGGGCGTGATATTGAGTCATTATTGCTGTCATGATGCTTTGGCACTTAGCCAAAGCCTTTTTCATTGCCCATTCCTTGGGCCCTATATTGAATGAGAGGCTGGGATGCGAACCCCAGATCTCCGTGGTGTCAAAGGTTAGTTTACATACTAATCCATTAATCATCTCGACCATAAAAGAGACTTATGCTTATAATAGTAGTATTAATTAGACAGAGAGGCAAGACTTGGCAAATAGACCATGTTGTCGGGCCCTTCTTTCAATATCCGATTCCTTAGCCTATACCACCTCTACCTAGAGTCTTTTGAGACGTTGATATATTCGTGAATATCTTTTATATGCTATGAGTAGAAAACTCCTCTCTGTACAAGACGCCAAATCTAAATATGCGAGTAAAGAGAGAAGTACAAGCAAATAGGTAAAAGGCTGTCTCTATTTATTCGATTTGCTTGAAATTTAATGCACTCATTATTGATGAGTGCATTATTGATGCGGGATGAACTACGCTTGTTTGTAGTATCGTTATTATGCTTGATTTGTTGCAGACCTTTGAATGATGTTTTATATTTATACAATGAACAAAAGTTTTACAATAGAGAAGGTAAAATAAAGCCGCAAAAAATCTATAATCAGCAGACGTTGTCCTGTTATAATTAAAAAGATTAAAAAATAAAATAAAAATTAGAAATAACAGCCTGAAAACATAATCGGATAAAATTGCGTCGAAAGAATTAATTAAACGGAAAAATGAGCTCACAAAAATTTGTCCACGTTCTTTCGGATTATGAAGTAGAGCCGGTGAAAAATACCCCCAGTAGAAATCCCCCTTCTCTGGGCTTGAAAATATCCGTGGAAATGCGATCTGGGAATTCCCTCCTCTCCGGTATCATTTACTAGAGTTTAATCCCCCCTCCCCCCACCCTTGAACGTATTAATAAAAAGCCGGGAAATTATAAACGTATTATATCCATATGCTTATTATTACTCGTGAAAATTGATCCGATTAGGGAATTATATCCTAAATTAAAGCTTTAATTTTTAATATCGATTTTTTTATTTTTTCTTGTCTACGAGTATAGTTAATATAAACTTATGCTATGCAAACTATTAAAAATAATTTATTTATAATATTTGCTTTAACGTTTGATATCTACTGTGATGAAATGATACTAAGAAAAGTAAAAACACAAATGGAGTGTTAAAGGTTTCTGGAACCCCTTCTCTCTTTGACTTTTTTCATTAATCAATTATTTTGCAGATACTTAACTTTTTCTTGGTTAATTACAGCGTAGGCTTTTTGGAAAATCATTTTTATATTTACTTAAATTAACCAAGATTTCCCCTTCCCCTGAGTTATACACTTTAGAAGATTTAAAGACCCTCTGACAGGTTTGTACTAAGTTGTCTGTATGTATCTGGGTGTGTGTGTGTGGGTGTGTGTATGTGTCTGTTATCATCTTAGCTACCAGTGAGTTTTATCCCGAGAGTTAAACTTAATACAAAAATTAATATTTAGGTGTAGCAGTGCTTTTCGCAGACAATGACTCATCAAAAGTTTTATAAAACTCGAAAAAATCATTAAATAGATTTGAATTTTTTGGTTTATGTGAAACCAAGGAATCCGTTTAGCCTAGGTGAAATCAGTGTTCTTTGCTAAGTGACCGATGAGATTGCAACTGACCCTTCCTGTTTGGGGATATAGAAGAGAGTCCGAAGATATACTAAATCATAACGTAGGCTGTTTTCATATAATACGGACGAGCGAAGCGAGTCTAAAGTGGTGAGGAATAGCGTAGCGAATCTGGTAAGGTGAAAGCAAGTGTCAAGGTACACTGTCAATGACTATTTCAATTTATTTTTATGCTGAAATTAAACTTATTTTGATGAAAATGTATTTCATTTGAGCTAGCGGGTTTTAAAAAACAAGTAGAGTTCCCAATATAATTGTGGGATTGTACCAAGCGAAAAGTTAAAATACCCCGCTTAGTCAGTAAAAAAAATCAAAAATCCACTTAAGCTGCCTGTGTATATAATACTGTACTCAACAAAGTAGGGTTTTTGAGGGGCAGTATCGTAAAGAGAGCTATAGGTGCATAAATAATATTATACTATTTTTAAAGGGCGTGCCTAGTAGACCATAATTAATTATAAATAATTCAAATCGGCCAAGTATAAAAAGACGGAAAGAGGTTTGAAATAGTTATTTACATACCAAGGGAGAAAACATTGTCATTACGCCCTAGCGTTTATGTTGGTTCCAAAGGCGTTAGCCGTGGGAACCATAATGTTTAAACCCCGAGGCGAAGCCGAGGGGTTTATAAATTTGGTTCCTGAGGCTTTAGCCGAGGGAACCATGCAATTTAATCCCGAGGCGAAGCCGAGGGAGTTAAATATAGCGGGGTTAATGACTAATTTCTCCCGTGGTAGTACAAGGCTTTTCCCCTAGAAGGGAGAAAATAAACAGAAAATCAACAAAATAATGGTAATTTTATTATTAATATATTGAAAAACATAACATCAATATGTTTGGAAATGAAATATAAATTAAAAATGGCATTTTAATGGCATTAAATTAGATCTTACAATACTTGCTTCATGTGAAAGATCATTTTACGTTGAAACATTATCATCCGAAAGAAACAAATCGTCAAAGTCTACAATGTTTGAATCGTCTTTCTCAAAATTCATTTTTGTAAAATAATGAAAAAGATACAATATATTTAACGGTACCCGTTATAAACTACAACTGAATATAATATGGATAAATGAATTCACGAAAAGTAATTGTTTTAATTAACTGATAAAAAAAGGTAAACAAATCTAAATTGCAAATAAAAGAGAATATAAAACAGCTGTTATTGCAAAGTCATGGAGGTAAACAGAGTAGCCAACTTAATTTTCGTTAAAATCCAGGCAACACTGATACATTTTAAATAACAACAAAACAAATTAATTTTCAATATGGCGGCTCTGAAAGTCTTCAGTATTTAAGACTATTTCTTTGATTATGTTTATAAATAAACGTTTTTTTGTATAATAAGCCGAAAATAACGTGTAGCTACGTATAAAAAATAATTAATTGAAAGAAAAAAATTAAAAATCGCTAAATGAATAATAGTAAATTGATAAAAACAAAGTGCGTTTTGTTGGAATTGAACCATGAGATTTTAGTTGATAGCCGAGTGTGCTATCAAAGGGCTAAATAAGCCGGGAAACATGAAAGTTCATGTTTCCCTGGAGGGAAACATGAACTTTCATGTTTCCCTCCTTTTTAGAATAGGGTGTAATGATGTACTTTTCGCTTAAAAAAATAGGGAGAAAAGTTCACTTTTTCTCCCTTCTGGGGGAAAACGACATTTTTGCCGATTTCTTATTCTTCTTCTTATTAGTCTAAGCGCCAGGCCTAAAAAACCCCCTGCCAAGTCTTCGGTCCAAAAAAAGTAGGGAAATCAACTTTTCTGTCCAACAAGTTTTACTGACGCGACGAAGTTTTAAAGTAAAGTTGCTAGGTTCGCAATACATAACGCCCTTATTTAAATCGAAAGGTAATCATCAACTTCTTGTCAACCAATCGAAAGTGTATCAACTTCAGAGGTAGTGTTGGCAAGCGTTATTGACTGTTCTTCCTGACTAAAATACTTCCTGACTGTGAAAAATACTCTGCCAGGCATAGTACAAAGCTATAACAAATAAACACACAGTGAGACAGCTTGGCAAAAAAACCAGGTGATCATAGTACCCCTGAAACGGATAATTAAGTTGAAACCGAATTTTTCCGTGTCCGAATATCTAGTGCAAAAACTTTTCCTATATAGTGAGGGTATTGATAAGTAAAATTAGGATATAGTCTTAAGTTCTTCTAATGCGTGTATATGTGTTTGTTAAGGTAAACACGGTTCTAGCTCTGGCAGGACTGAAGCAAGCGAAGCTAGACGACCCGGAGCGTAGATCGTTGAGGATATCAGCATCGCTGTTACCAATGTTCTCTGTTATTTGGTTTCTTGGAGTGGTAGCTCTGGAACATTCCTCTTCTTTAGTTCTGCCTCTACTCTTCGTCGCCACTAGCGGTTTCTTGGTGAGTAGTAATCTTAGCCTACATCTACTTTTCTCTTATATACAGCTATAGACTCATAGTACGTGCAGTACCCGTAAATATCATTTATGTCCCAAAGCAAGGGAAAATACTGCTCTCATTATCAGGCAAAAGTCAGAGATTATTTAGAGTCATCTAGGAAAACGTAGCAGAGACGGTCTTTTGTCTAGCAAAACATAGGGACACTTTTGTTTTTTGAGCGATTTTTCTTTCCTCCCACTACACCCTTTTATGTATTCAAAATCAAAATAATCTTTATTGAATTTATAATTACTTATAACATTTTATTGAATTTGTTAAGAAAAATGAGCTTATGAGGTTGGGGTCATGGAGGGGGATACGGGAGGGGGAGGATGTTTTCAAGCAAGGATTTAATACATATATATATATATATATATATATATATATATATATATATATATATATATATATATGTGTGTGTGTAGGCATGTACGGGATTTTTGTTCCTAGACGTTTCTATGGGACACAATAACTTTCGAACGCTTTCTCGAATCGTAATGAAACTTGGTACAAAAGCAACTTTGTTAATCACCAGAAACTCTATTGTTTGTAAAATATTTGTGGATTCATTAACCCACAATAATGAACCCATTACGTAAAGTAAACAAACATTGTTTTTGATAATAATAATAATTCTTTATTTTATCTGAAAAAGTGAGGTCAAAAGGAACGCAAAGAAGCTAGGAGAAGTAGATAGTTCTAACGAAGTAAATGATTCTCAAGAAGACTCTATTCGCGAAATAAATGCGATATTAAAAAGCTCAAAATGTTCTGGAGCATGTGAAAATGTAATTAGCAAAGCGCTGTGGGGGAGGATTGGCTCCCTAAGGATAGAACCAACAAACAGTTTGAAAGCATACACTAATGTCGACAATGAGATATTAGGCAAAGCTGAAGTTACTGTAATTGCATTTGGGCAAAAAAATGTACTGTCAGTGTACGTAGTCAAGGCTTATGAAGTACCTCTATTAGGGGTTTTCGTGGACTTTTGAATTCGGTCTTCTTTTGCCTCCAGGGTTACGAGTCTGTAGAGTTGAAGGAAAAGAGATTGATAAAAGTGAAGATTCCTAAATTTAAAAAAAAATGTACAAAAAATTATTTACAGAAGAGTTAGAAAGAAAGAGTAAAAGGTTAAAAAAGCAAATATTCATACGAAGGAGGGTGTAAGTCTAAAAGTATTCAAAACATGTCTTGGTACAATTTGCTCTTAAAAATAAAGTAGAAGAAGAGTTAAAACGACTAGTGGATATCGGTGTAATTGAACCAGTGGATGAGACCACACCGATCCAATGGGCATCACCTATAGTGGTGGCACCTAAACCAAATAATAAGATACGACTCTGTGCTGACTTTAATGTCTCTATTAATAAACACATTATTGTTGACAGACATCCTTTGCCTCGATATGAACATATAATAGAAAAGCTAACCTGCGGACAAGAATTTACTTCAATAGATTTAAGAGATGCTTACTTGCAGGTGGAGGTAGAAGAAAAGTGTAAGAAATATTTCGTGATTGCAACACACATAGGGTGTTTTTGTTTTAGCGTTTGGAGCCTTTTTCAGGGCCATATGGATTCAGTTTTATCAGGAATATCCGGAGTTGCTTGCTATGTTGACGATATTACAGTAACAGATCGAACTAGAGAAGAACATTGCAAGAATTTAAGGGAAGTTTTAAGAGACTATTAGCAAAAAGACTGCAAGTAAAGTTGGACAAGTACAATTGGCTAGAAAAAGATATTACATACATGGGACACTGGTTGCTTCAACGAATGAGCACGTTGAAGCATTAAAAAAGATGCCAGCACCAAGAAACCTAAAGGAATTACGATCATTACTAGGCAGCGTAAAATATAATAGTAGGTTATTTTCTAATTTACAATCTACATGTTACCGAATACACCGTTTTCTTGAAAAGTACTCGTATGGTCGATGGGAGTGGAAGAAGGACGATGACAAGTGTTTGGAGAAAATCAAAGCGGCAATTATGATAATAGGAAGCTTGACTCGTTACGATCCAAATAAAGAAATTGTTTTTAAAGCTGATGCAAGTAAAAATTGGTTAGGAGCAGTTTTAATACAGAGAGACGAAGATAGGATGGAACGACCTATAGCTTCCGCATCTAGAACACGTAAAGAGCTGAGAAAAGGTATTCAGCATTGGACAAAGAAGCCCTAGCAACAATATTTGCTGTTAATAACTTTCATCAGTACACATATGGACGCAAATTTAGTTTAAGGACAGATCACAAACCTTTAACATATTGATTTGGTAAGAATAGTGAAATACCTAAGACAGTGGCAAACAGGATAACTAGGTCGGCACTGCAACTTGCAGCTTATTTATATCAAACTGAACACAGGCCAGGTAAAGATAATCAATTAGCAGACGTATTATCTCGGTTACCATATCCAAAAGAAACGACGGAAGAAAACGAAACAAACAATAGGGCATTACATTACAACCTGTTTCAAATGAGAATAGAGGATATGCTAATTACAAAAAGAATTTTGCAGAAATGTACATTAAGAGTCAAGCGATACAGTATGTGACTTCAGCTGGCCTATTACTCAAAATTGGAGTAATTTCACCAAAAATAGGATGAAATATCATTTGAGTATGGAGTTCTAATGTGGAAAGGAAGAATCATAGTTCCGTTGTCACTATTTAAAAATTTTAAAACTAATTGGAGCAGCAGTATAGAAAATTTTGTAATAGACAGTGGAAAATGTCAGCAAGTACTGCCCAAAGTGGCCGAAGAACCTCCTGGTCAATTTTACCTGAACTATGGTCTAAGTTGCATATTGACTACGCAGGGCATGTAGGAAGACAACGTTGGTTGATTTTGATCGATGCTTACAGTAAATGGCAAGAAGTGCTGCTAACTCAGTCAACAACATCAAGAAAAACGGTTGAATTATTACGTACATTATTTGAAAAATGTAGGGATCCTCGAACAATTGTCTCGGACAATGGCCCTCAATGTGCCAGTTTAGCATTGTTTAATTTTTTTAAGGAAAAGAACATTCCTCTCATTCTAGTGACGCCATACCATCCAAAATCTAATGGGTTGTCACAACGAGCTGTAAGAACATTTAAGGATAGGTTTCCAGCTTCAGGACCAGGTTAAAAAAAATGAAGACTAGCTCAACAGGTAGAAGTCCTGCAGACATTTTGTTTTGATAAAAGCTGAGGCCATGTTTGGATATTCTAAAACCAAATCTACTACTAAAACTAAAACTACCTCACTCAGTTAGGTCATTTGAAAAGATTAATTCTTTTATTAAAGAAACAAAACAATTTTTGATAGAAAAAGCATATCATTCATTGCAGGATTTTGTTGCATAATATAATCTTATATTATATATTGTGCTTTTGTATATTGTTAGCTATGTAGTTGTGTGTTATGTTTTTTATTTTATTATTTGACTTGTTATATACTTATTTATTGAGTCACTTAACCAATAAAGAATAATAAATAATAATAAATCTGGAAAATAAAATAGATCAAGAGCAAGTAAAACAAAAATTAAGACGCGATCAAAGGTCGCAATAAAGAAAATTTGAGGTTGGTGATGCTGTTTGGGTGCAGATAAGAGGGGAAAAAGGTTTTGTTGCAGGGGCAGTAACAGCTTGAACTGACATTTTGTCATATCAGGTTGAGGTCGATGGGGCTCTAAAAAGAATACATGCTGAGCAGATGAGGAGTAGGAATGGATCGGAACAGGAGCTTGAGAGGGGGATTAATGTAATACATATTGACATCATGTCAAAATTATGATTATTATTTAAAAATGTATTAAATTGTTTTTTCAACTTACTGAAAGAGTTATTATAGAATTTGCTATTATAAGGGGCTATCAAGATATTACAACACTGTCAGTTCAACACTTAGGAAGTCTTAAAAATATCTAAAACGGATAATTTGGTTGAAATTCGGGTTTCTAACTATGTGCAAACACAATGCTTTCACTACATATTTAGGGTATAATTGAGAAAAAGAAAAAATATCATCATAGTCTCTGTATGTGAAGTTGTAGATGTACATGATTGCGCATGTCAAACTTTTGGAAAATATTTAATTTCAAATTTTCTTTAAATAAGTGGTTCCTTGTAGGTATGATCTAAAAAAACTTTAAAAAAGAATAATACTTTTTAAATGTTTTCAGAACTGGTTCGTGCTCATTTGTTGGCTTCCTAGTGAAGCCGGTGGGTGGAAAGTCACAGAAGAAGATTTAGAAGACGACGAAGATGATCTATACGAACAGGAAATCAAAGTCGTCATGGACGATCAGCCCCTACTTCAAGAAGTTTCCCTGACACGACCCAATTACCATGTTCTCCACATGGAGCCTATATCTACTATCTCCTCTTGAATACGACACGATGATCTCATAGAACTTGATGGACAATGTCAACAATGCCCATCGACTTCTAAAAGATTTTTCAAATCCTCTGTCCTAGTTTCAACTGAGCAAGTAGATATCCCATTACTTCTCAGACAAACAAATATACCAATATCTGCCGATTAAACAGATATTTTATTACTTCTTTCAAAATAATATTCCCGATACCTGCCGATTAAACGATTACTCTATTAATTCGAATACCTTTCGAAGGAAAGGAAGAGATAGTTCTGACCCAATATTTCGTTTCTCTAAACGAAACGATTACGAATCTATAGTGTTGATACCTGTGTATTAAATAAGCATAATCAAATAAATACAAGAATAGCTTATGAGCTTGATGTTCCAAATATTTAGAAATAAATAATAAAATAAATAATGAAATAATAATACAAGAAAATAATTAAATATTTATATTTATATTTGGAGATACAAATTGTATGCTTGATGGAGGTGTATCACTTTCTATTAGCGCCGGTGCGCCCATAAAACCCTCCTTACAGTCATATTTTTTCAAGATGACTAATCAATTTTTTTTTTTTTTTTTAGCCTACGTTTGTATTTGCGATTACTATCAGGTCATATGTGTGCTTTATACACATAAAATAATTATTAAAACAAAGCAATTTGTTTGTAAAGTCAAAGTCACAAAACCAAAAATGCTGATGGAGAACCTGATGGTGAAAACAAAAATATTCTGTACTTTATTCCATCTCACCTACTTGAATTAAAAATTAATATAAAATGACTATAATATTTTATATGATATATTTTTCAAGGAATGCTTTGATGGTCTAGCTTTTCCTTTCATCATCACGAGGGTGCGGCCTGTATGCTCAAAGTATTATTGAATGTAATAAGCTATAATGATTTTGAAACTAATAAGTGACTGTAGTGATGTAATTACACTATACATCAACCTGTAAACCACAGGAAAGTACGTTTAACTAACTCGATTATACTATTGAGTACCCTCAGTATTATAGAGTACTTATAGCGTGACTTGACAAAGTATTTCAGAAAATAATATTTTTGAACAATTTTAAATTAAAACATTTTGCTTCAATACGTTTATTAAATAAATGTTATTACTTAATTACCAAAATGTTCGATTTTGTGAATATTTTATTATGATCACAATATTATATACAAATTAGTGCTATATAAGCCGATCTTTTCTGATATCTCCTTTATATGTAAATTACATCATGCCATCTCTGTTTCTTAAACCAATCTATGGTCTGTGAGGTATAAACTTTGGTGTTTTTTTTTCTTTATTTCTCTTCATTTCTCTTGTGCAATGACATAATTGTAAATAATTAATTAACATACTATTCGTGTCTTAACATTAAGTCTATTAATTATATATTGGTATTCAATTTAAGTTTACTGCAAACATAAGTGCTAACATACAAATTTATATTTGTAAGATAATTAATTAAAGAAGAAATAAAAATAATAAACTATAAGTAAATATTTGTATAAAGAAAAGCATGAGAATGCAAATGTAATACTATTAGAGGAGCAATTAATATTATAGTGTTGAGTCAATATGTTAGTTTTAGAACATGAAATCAGTTATAGCGTAAAGTAACTGATTTTAATACAGTATTTTAGTACGAAATACAGTTAATATAGAATGATGACGACTGTCAATCAATCATTCAATTTAAGAGTCAAGACAAGGTAGTCTTTAGTATCGCGACCTAAAAGATCTATTGTGACATACCCAAATAAGTTTTGAGTTAAGATTGAGGACGAAAGCTTAAACTTTTAATAAAGTTTAAAGTAGAATTTAAATTCAATTTAGATACATCAGTAGAATTAGCAATTGCTTTACTAAAAGCAATAAGCCTCTTATAAGAAAGTGCTCACAATGGCTGTTTCTTTACATTCTCTACAGAAACGATATAACCTAAGTAAGATAATACTAGAATGAAATGAGCATACCCCTGGTAATTAACAGATGACATCTCTGATTCAGATAGGTGTTTCACTGACCACACAATACCAACCCAACAAATATCATTTTGTATAACAATGAGTATTTAGTCTTAAAACAGATTTAGCATTACATAGAGCCAAGTAAGGATACTATTAAATGTAGTTTACTACATTTTCTCAGGCTTAACTCTAATTCACAAATATATGATAGATTATTAAATATTTGTTTAAAAATCATTAAAATATGCAATTTTTAAGTAGTGAAATAGTTGCATTTAACTTATTAGACCTGACTTATAACGACTTATGTGACTGGTTTGGCTATAAGTAATAATTTTATTCAAAATGTTGATATGAAGAAGAATTTGCACATATATTTGTAAATTATTGTTTGACTGTGCATAAAATCTATTACTAAACAAGTAATTAACTTGTTAATAACTTGTAATACTCCATTGAACCTAGTATTAATATCTTTTTACAATAAAAGAAAAATATTATGCTAGAGACACCTAATAATGGTCATTAGTTAGTATCCTGAAGGAATGAATGATGTACTAGGACACAGATTCTCGCTCTTCTATATTTCCAGCAAAGAAGTCCTTAAGGTTTACTTCAGAAAATGTGTATAAGATTGACAAACAAAATTCATGTGTAGCATTTGTTTTTTACTTATTCTATTTTTTTTATTATATATATATATTGTTGGAAAAATTCTTTTAGTTCTTGGTTTTACTTCAAGGCACACGTTGACTTTATAGTGCGATGTTAAAACAACAATTTGACGTAACATTTTACTTTACTTGGGACTTGAACATGTCTAATTGCTAAAGCTATAAAATGATACTTAACAGACAACTATGCGGGTGTAAAGTAACTATTTCTATTGTAAGAGATTCTTGAATGCGATACTGACTGTTCATAAGAAATGACCGCAGACTAGACAGAACTCAGTCAAAGCTACATACAAGGGTATTAATGCAACATTGTGTTCTGAAGCGCAAGATTCAAGTAAACGCAGTTTTTAGGACTTAAGCCTATTTCAATGACAGCATTTACTGATGTATATCTAAATAGAATCGAGGTTTTATCAAATATTGAGTTTCCATAGAAATCCTTAGATGGAAATTATTACTTTCCTTCAGGACACTACATTTTTCTTTTTTTCAGACAAAATAGTACGCAACTGTAAGCAATCCTCAATTACTAAAGTTTAAGACTAACTAAAGAATTGTTGTAAAAAAGTGAATACTACAGACAGTCAGATGATTAGAAGAAATTATACCAAAAACAATTTTGTTTATAAAGTATAGAAGACCAAAATTAAGATGCTCTTAGGTCATCTAAGTGGTCGTTGTTGGCTACAGAATCTCTTTAATACAAGGGGACTAATATATGGTTCTGTCTGTCCTAAATAAATCATTTACTTGCGTAAAATTAGCTAAATGAGTAGTTATTATAATAAAATGCAATTAAATTTAATTATTTTAATTATAATTCATAACTATACTGTAAGCAAAAAGTGCAAATATTAATAATTATGCAAACGTTTATGCAATTAAAGAAAAAAAAAACTTGTGTACAGCAGCAAATTTATTTATTTTTAAATTAAATTTGCTTTTAATTAAATTACTTATAAAAATTAATGTTAAAGTTTATGTTAAAATTTTAACATATTTTCTCTAATAATTGTTTAAATGGTGTTTCAAAAATTTCCAATAATATTCTAAAAAAAATTACGAAGAAATTAAAAAAACTTTATGGAAATAAACGTTAGATGTTTAAGTTTAATGTTAATTTTGTATAAATGTTGATTTAATGTTTTGTCAGAGCTAACTGAGGTTTACTTTTGTGAAACTTAAATTTTATAATTAATTGCTTTATAAGTCCATTATGAAAATTGGCGTTCAATTGTTAATTTTACAATGATTATATCTTGTTGATACCTATCTATATAACACCTTGGCAGGTTTTTCTTTTATTTATAGTTGTAATCATGGGATCAGTAGATTTATCATAATGAATAACTTTTAACAGTTAAAAAAAAATTGAAGGAGTAACTAGTAGTACACTGGAGTGGTAGAAGCATGAAACTATCAGACATTTATATTTATTAAACTGAGCTGGAAGGCTAATAAAATTTTATTAGCCGCTAGTCAGCGCCTAAAATTATGGGAAGACGATGAATGGGCCATGGCCATGACCATGACTGAAGAGGGAAAATATAAAATTTATACTTCTATGAACATCCTTACTAGAGGATACCGTCCCAACTTGGAGTCAAACCTCTAATGTTAGACTTCCAATATAATTTAACAATTTCCTTGTTTGTCCGTGTTTGTCACCCCAACATGTATAAATCAGATTCCGAATTTGTCTTTTTAAACAGTTTGAATCCTTTTAAATAATAACTTTCAAATGTTATAGAAATCGACGGTGCTGTTTCATGGGATAAGATCCTCAAGTGTTGTAAAACAAAAGAACACCGTAGGACTCCTCAACACTTTAGTGATGAGGCCCTTAGTAAGAAATAAGCACAATTGTCAATTAGGTTATATAGACCAAGAGCCAGGGGTTTTTGTTAATAAAAAGAGTAATGGCTGGAACCGGTCTCATTTTTTCGTAAATACCTTCCTGAACAAGGAATCTGCAAATTCTGCAACTCGCATCGGATGGAGTCCAGGCAGAAGCACTTTACAGTCAAAACCTTTTAAAAGTTAATTAAGTGTAATGGCTGAAAACGGTTTTAATTTTTCGTAAATACCGCCTGAACAAGGATCTGCAATTCTGCCGACTCGTATCGGATGGTGTCCCAGCCAGAAACTTTATCCCCTAAAGTGCGTTTGCTGCTGGGACACCCATCCGATTACGAGTCGGCAGAACTGCAGATCCTTGTTCAGGAAGGTATTTACTAAAAATAGAGATCGGTTCCAGCCATTACACTTTTTACTACAAAACACCCCTGGGCTCTTGGTCTAATACTACACATTAGTTGACTCACTTAAACACTCCCTAGTATTACATAACATCAGTGAGTGAATCATCTGTATTTAATGTTTAGTTGTAATTTAATTTTTCCATTTGACACTGGATTTTTTCAAAATCTTTGTCATTCGTAGATTTGGTTTTGTATTTTAATTTTTACTAGTCATCGCCGTATATATGGGCGATATATACGGCGCCTACCTACTCACCTATTCATAGGTGGGTAGGTAGGCCTAGGTGTCTAGGAAAAGTTTGTTGAATCACTTAAGTTAAGCTGCATCGAACATCGTCAGAATGTCGATGGGTAACTGTTGGGGATGTAATAGTAATTTAACAGTTCAAGGACGAGCGAAGCGAGTTCGAGGTGGTTTGTGTCATGAGTTAGTGATCCGATGAGGATGGGAAAATTCTGTAGTTTACTATCTGCAATATTTCTAAATTATAATAATAAATAAAATATCATTACTCGTACTTCATAAACTCTTTAGAATCTAAAGACCGACGTGGAACTAAAATTAGTTTAGGAGTCCGCTACTCTCGCTGAGCAATGCAGGATTTTGATACTCTGTCAAGTTATCACAGAGTATAAAAATTATTACTCTGTATAAGAGTATTAAGTTAGGTTATAACTAACCTAACTATATATTTGTTGTATATTGTTATTAAAATTGTATTATTACATTGGTCATTAAAAATACGCCTGCATGAGAAAATTTTATCACGTTAGGTCATAGCGACACAGCAAAAAGCTGATAATTAAAACAGAATGCCCACATTGCCCACATTGTAGCTGTCACTTAAAATTAGCAGACATTACTTGTGTATGCGGATACAACTTGAAGAGACGCAGTCAGGCTCGTAAGGTATTGACCTAAAACACTGAAGCTTTATCCACATTCACAAGTTAAATCGTCGTTAAGATTAATTTACGGCAACTATAAGACAATTATAAATAGAGACATGGTAGTGGTAAGGTTGTCTCGTGGGGTAATGGTTAGCTCGTGCATTTACCACACAGACAATCCAGGTTCGATCCCAGTCGTAGCCTCTGCGAGGAATGGAAATCTTGACACGTGACGCCCTTCAAAAGGGACGTTAGCCGATAGTTCCAAACCTGTACAATGTCAGTTACTTATAAAACCCTAAATAAACATGGGTTTAGGCATAATTTAGGATCCTTAATAAAGTAGCTCATATGAAAATATGTTTCTGCCTGTCTCATCTAGAGCAGGAAAGTTAAGTCTGGCAGTAGAGCACGGATGTTGTTATTAATTTAAAAAACTATTTTTAAAATTTCTATTGTAAAGTTTTTTTTCTGTGAGTTGGACGGAGAAATTTCCTCCTCTATGCCACAGAATTAAGGCCCGGCGTATAATTTCAAACATTTTCTAACTTTTTCCTAACATTTTTTCCTTTTTTTAACTAATATTTTCCTAACATTCTTCCTAACTATTTTAACCCCCAAACTTTTTCCTAACATTTTCCTCACCCTCCTAACTTTCTCCTAAAAATTTCCTAACGTTTTCTCTTCTATCGTGTTTTTTATTTATTTTATTATTTAATTTATTTTTAAATTTAAATTATTCTTTTAATTTAATTTATTACATGTTTAAAGTCTTAAAAGAGGCTTCGTCATTCTGATTTTATTATAGTAAGAACCTTAAGGTAGTTAAAGTCAAGTTAAAGTGATACCATTGTAAGTAACGTAAATATATCGCAAAATATCAATGTTATTAACTTATTACCTGGATTTACGACATTTACGACACACTTTGTCATTAACAACAATGCGGCCTTCCTTTGGCGAATGTTAAATATATTAGAAACTTATTTACATATGTTTTCAGTAAACAGTAGAGTTAATACAAACACAATGTTCAATTATTGTAACAGCTTTCAAAAATAAAGCAGTATCAAGCGTTCAAGTGAACGTGGACCAGGTTGTACGAATCCAAAGGTGTCTAAATGAAGATCTGTTAATCAGTGCAACACTGTTTTCATTTTGCTAAATCAATTACATTTCAAATTTTTGTTTTTCGTATTTTTGTCATCAATTCATTTTTTGTTTGTGTAACATTTTTTTGGTATATATAATGGCTGAATTATTTCACACCGGACCAACAGATTTTCCTCTTGATCGATAGCCCGCCACAAACAGACCATAGAAAATACAAAATTGATTGTGTTAAAAGAATTTCAGGGTAAACTCCCTAATAGTAAGGTAAGTGGATTAACAGTCTTATATTAGTAAATTTATGTAGATAGTTTATTAATACGACAAAGTGTGTCGTAAATCCAGGTAATAAGTTAATAACATTTGATATTTTGCGATATATTACGTTATTTACAATGGTATCACTTTTTTGACTTAACTACCTTAGTTCTCTTACTAAAAAAAATCATGCGAAGCCTCTAAATGACTTTTAAAAACACGGGAACGATCATTTAAATTTCGTGGCTTAAAATACATTTCCTCTTACCTAATAGGGAGTGGTTAGGAGAATGTTAGGAAAATGTTTAGGAGAATGTTAGGAAAATGTAGGAGAATGTTAGGAAAAATTTTAGGAGAACAATGTTTTAGGAGAATAAAGGAAAATGTTAGAAAAACGTCTTTGAATACGGCCTAAGACATCTTTATATTAGGAAAGGAAGTTTAGCAAAAAGGGTCCAACAACCAACTTCCTAGGTGATCTATTATTTCTACTAATTACTAACTCTAGATGTATGGCAATCTGTTATTAAAGCCTTGGCGTGACTGATGTATAACGCAGGCATGACATTATACTGAGTTTGATAATGCTCAGAAGAATGATGACGCACAAAGCAAAAAGTTTTACACATTACAATATAGTTTACAAAGTTGACAATACACATGACTAGTGACTTTTTCCATACTCGTCTAGTCTCTTATATACAGTGTTACAATGTAGGTCAACTATTTCTTCTTTGTTTTTTCTCTTTATATGTAATTATGTTTGTCAAATAATTTAATGAAATAAAAATATGTTAACTTTTTATGTATTTTATTTGTAAACAATACATATAACCTAATAAACTAGCAGACAGACAATTTGTAAGGATATGGTACGCAACGTAAAAACCGTATCAAGAAATATACTGATTTGGGTGGCAAATTTCATTGAGGACCGCTGCATGGCAAAGCCTGAACATGAGGCCGCTGCACGGCAAAGCCTGAACATTGAGTTCGCTTGCATGGCAAGGCCTGAGCCTGTGTAAGCTCTCTTCACCAAAATAATAGCTACTTATTTGAAATGAAAGATATTTTCTTTAAATAGGTTTAATAATTTGTAATTATATTGAAGTTTTTTTTAAAAAAAAAGGAACATCTTGTGGGTTTAGGGTAATTTGATATTTAAAACAAATTGCCAAGATTGCCAAGATATTTAAATAGGAATTATATTATATTATAATAGAGATAATCCATTTAAATTGTGTCAAAAATCCAATAAACAAATAAATACAAATGTTAAAATCAGGAGAGAAACAAGTTATCAAGCTGGAAACGATAGTAGCGTTGATTTATTGCGTATAGAATTAATATCTTCAAAATTATCACAGGTAAATATCACGTTATTAAACGTGGTTACGTCTTATGTTAGACACGCGTAAATAACATAATTATTTAACTTTAGTTAAATAGATGTCTTCACAATATAATTTGTGCGAGAGACACCTAGGAAATGTAACAAGCAAATGCAATGCATTTGGGAACTGTTCCATCATTCGACATTCGTCATCATTGATGGCTCGACATATGTCATGTCCCACTCTGTTTCGTTCCGTCTAACTCATCAGGGCGCCGACAGAGCCTAAACTCACTCTGACCTTCAATTAATCCCGAAGAATATAATAAGAATTATTTACCAGAGACTGGGAACTGTTTAGGCTCTGTCGGCGCCCTGATGAGTTAGACGTAACGAAACAGAGTGGACATGACATTATGTCGAGCTATCAATGATGACGAATGTCGAATGATGGAACAGTTCCCAGATGTAGCATTGCATTTGCTTGTTACATTTCCTAGGTGTCTCTCGCACAATTATATTGTGTCAACTATTTATGTTTTGCAAAACTCGGTAGTATCAAATGATATAGATGTCTTCATTTTCCTTTTAGCTGTAGTACTGAAGTAAGTATATAGATTTTAACTTAAAAATTTTCAGCAACTTTTCATAACAGCTTATTGCAATAAGCTTATCTTACAATATGACAACTTATTTTAATATTGGTGTAAAGACAGAGGTACACCGTTGTTTACTGATATTCCAAGTATCCCGATTGGGCAGAATTAGATACTCTGTAGTCAAAATATTTATCAAGCAATGGCTTACCAATGAATCTTCCATGAACAATCGACTCAATGGAGGACATTTGAATTGCGGTCGACGCTAGCTTGACGTTTTAATATGTATATGTATTTATATGGGCTTTTTGTCCATTTAAGTTTGAAAATAACTTTTTACACTTAGTATAGTAGAATTAAAAATAATTATATTATTACAATAAATGTTGCTGTCATAACCGATAGTTGCACTTGTGGTCATTTTTGGAAAGCTACCGGGGTTAGTTCATGCATTGTCTGCACCGGTCTATAGCAGCGCTGATTTCTAGTAGGTTGCAATAATCGAATACAAACTTTTCCTCATTTTGTAACCCACCTCTGGTTCCCAGGTTTATGAGGCATCCATGTCTTTTCATATTCCAGGTATTGACAGAACTGGAGCATGGGTTAATCCTTGGCCATAAATATTGTGAATATTTCATTGGACACAAAGGATATTCTTTTGTCCTATGCACTTGCTCCCAAATAACTTGACAACTTAATTATAAAATCAATTATTGGTGCTTAATAGGTTAAAAATACGAAAAGATGCAAAGCCGGAAGAAGTTATTAATCAGTTTGATTTTTTCGCACATGATATAAATGGAAAAATATATAAAGTATTACTTTTATTTATCGTGAGGGCTTTAGAGGGCGATACACCTAAGAAGTAAACTCTACATATAGGATGGAGAAAGCAGATAGTAAGTATAGTTTTTAACACCTACTTTACCATAATTACAGATTATGTGTCCAGTTGTAAAAACGCAGGCAGAGTGTAAAAATTCATTCATGGACAACGATATCAAGTAGCTTTAGGGATTGGGCAGATCTTCATTGGTTATAAGTAAACTCATTCTCATAAAGGAAGTCATCCTCATAGAGGGACTCATCCTCAAAGAGTAACTTATCCTCATAGGGGAACTCATCCTCATATGTGAACTCATCCTCATAGGGGAATTCATCCTCATAGAGGAACTCATCCTCATTGGTGAAACTACTATTAGTGAAAACACTAATAGTAGGTCTCTGTTAAGAATGGTTAGATGTGATGATGGCAGTAGTCTTTTCTTGTAAACTAAAAATGGATGAAATGGTTTACCTTTTTAAATAAAAACTTAATATGAAAATCAAGTCCACTTATAGGATTTTAAAATAGTAAAGAAGAACTCAAGACTCTGAAGAATACCCAACGTATTATCCTTGAATGACTATTATTTTTGTATTAAAACATATGCTCATATAGCCTTTATAAATTCAGTAATATTTAAAAATAAATGCTAAAAAAAATACTTTAAAAAGTTGTTGGCCCTAGGTACTAATGTTTCGAAATATTTACATTAAAGCGTTGGTGCAGAGCAGCTCGTGCTTGTTGTGATTTTAAGAGCTTAGATAGTAGCTTTAATTTTATATGTGGGACTCTAATAAGTTATCAGTATAAACCTATAAAAAAAATCTAAACGGTGCGAAGATAAATAAACAGACAAACTGATTTCAGCTCGTCTAGAAGCAACGGAAGGACTAGAATTACTGAGCCCCATCACAATCAGTTTTCTCATATTTATTCTAGTTCTGCTGTTCGTCACAGATGTGTTGGAGAAGATTTGGAAGCCTAAGAATGAGAACAACTGGAGGACCTTGTTTTTTGTTTTGTACGAGTATAATGTCAGGTAATTAAAGACATCTAAGTCATTATGTAGAATTAATACATTGAAGAGTGGCTCTCTGACAGCACAGAGTGAGCAAGTAGTAGGAGCAATAGATCTGTACATCGAAAATTAACTCACTAACTGGGTCTAAGTGTCAGGAAGAGTAGAGCAGTGGTTTCACTAGTTAATTAGTCCGCCGGGGTTTTATGTAGTCGCGAAAATTGATGTAGTTATATATATATATATATATATATATATATATATATTATATATATATATATATATATAACTACATCAATTTTCGCGACTACATAAAACCCCGGCGGACTAATTAACTAGTGAAAACCAGTGCTCCACTCCTCCTGACACTTAGACCCAGTTAGTGAGTTAATTTTCGATGTACAGATCTATTGCTCCTATTACTTGCTCTCTCTGTGCAATATTGTATATATATATATATATATATATATATATATATATATATATATATATATTTATAATTTCCATTCATTTAGTAGACTTTGTAGACTGTGTGTGTGTTTAGTAAAGTCATGCAAACCCTATGTTTTTTAACTAGGAACCTCTGAGATTGATTTTAATCCCACTCTTGGCCTTTGTGCAAGTCTCTTCTCTACTGGCAATTTAAAAAAAAAAAATTTTTGTCACAAAATGTGATTGGTTTGCAGGAGGTTTTACCCGAGTCAAGGTCAGAACACGCACGACACCCTGTATCGGGGTGTAGAGTCTATCCTAAGGCAAGGCGTATCTAGACCAAACATATTGACACTGATATCAGTAGGACGCGGAGCATCTTGCACAGCGTTTAACCTAGCACACAGTCTGTCGGCCGTCATCATGCAACTCCTGAATCCGTTCGGACCGTCATCTCCGAGTAGATACACTATGAGAGGATGGGAGTACACATCCGCCGACGATTACTGGGAGTTTAATAGCAAAATTGTAAGTGGTGGATTGAACTGCTTTTGACATTTCAACTCTCTTGATTGATATGTTTTAATAATCAATTTAAAGCAGAGTATGGTCATGATAGCTTCACACTTTGAGTTCATAAAGAATTTGAAATTGCTGTCTGTATTTGAAGAAAAAAATAAAAAATAAGTGAAATGACGTCACAGACCTTCTCTTTTGCAAAGTAAATTTTGTTTTAGCCAGAAAATCTATGGAGCTCATGCTTTTTCTAAAAAATGACGTTACCTGAACTTAATTTTCACCACAATATGGAAAAATATGATTTCTGCTTTTCTTTGAAACTTCAACTTGCTTCCTCTTCTTTAGATTAAAACAATACTGAAAGCTTAAATTCTTTTTATACGCCACTGAATCATTAATAAGAATAATCCAGAACATTAGCATGGTAAAAATTCAACCTTTAAATTTCAATTTAAAACAGTTGATGGTTTTGGTAAAAATTTCAACCTCAATTTAACAGTTGATGGTTTTGGTATAAATTCAACCTTTAAATTTCAATTTAAACAGATACTATAAAGCGGATTCATCATTTATCCTTTAGTATAAATATTTAAACTATTATTCGAGTAATAATTTAACGAAGTTAAAAATATTTGAAAGTTATCATTTTTCTTATTATACACTAAGAGATAATTATTATTATATTTCTTATATAAACAAAGAGATAATATTATTATATTCTATTACACAAAAGAGAATATTTTATTAATTTTTTATTATACACTAGAGATAATATTATTATATTTATTATTATACACTAAGAGATATTATTATTTTCACATTAAGATAATATTATTTTCTTTTATACACTAAGAGGATACATTACTTTTCTTAATTATACACTAAGAGATAATATGTTTAGCGAATTTCCTTTGAAAATTCGCCTAATGGGATAGGCGTCATGGGGAATTCGAACCTCGGACCACGACACAAATCCGTTTCAGAGGTCCTTATGACGAAAAATACTTTTTTTGAAACTTTATATATATATATATATATATATATATATATATATATATATTATATATTATATATATATATATATATATATTATATTATATATATATATATATTATATATATATATATATATATATATATATATATATATATATATACTAGACACTTTCTTGTAAACACTCTATCTTTCGAACGGATTATTATTTTTTAACCAAACTTGGTACAAAAATCAACCTTTGGGAGGACACGAACCCTATTGAAAAGTTTTTGTGACGTCATTAAACCCGGTTTGCTGAGTCAGCGAAATTTTCAAAAAATCGGCAAAATTCAGGGTTAATATTTTTGCCGCAAAAAAAGGTCAATATTTATGTTTTTTGAGACGCTGCTGAATCGAATGAAACCGGTCCGAAGTCAATACGACCACTATAAGTGACATAAAAATCGAAAAAACCATTTTAAATTCCCGAAAACCAAAATTTAGGTCAATAAAAAATAAATTTTGAGTAGGGTGTCGTTTTCAATGTAATTTTGGGCGCGGAATCGAATGAAACCAGTCCGAAGTCGATACGACCACTTTAAGTTACCAAAAATCGAAAAAACCACAAAAAATTATAGAAAACCAAAATTACGGTCGTTAAAAATTAAATTTCGAGTAGGGTGTCGTTTTCAATGTTTTTTGGGCCTCTGAGATGAATGCCAGTGGTCCGGAGTCAATACAACCACTCAAACTCAGGGTACCTGGGTTCACATCCTGGAAGGGTCGATAATTTTTTTATCGTTTTTTTACCTAATATAAGTTTACAACTAGGAAATAATTCTGGCGCGGTGGTCGCATGTCGGGCGAATTTCCTTTGATGCGTGTTTCCGTGCTTTTTACATTATATAAGTTTACAACACTAAAATAATAATTCCGGCGCGGTGGTCCGCTGTCGGGCGAATTTCATTTAGAATACGTGTTTCCGTGCTAAACAACCATTTTCTTGCTTATGCAAGAACCATGCCCATTGCGTGGTTCCGGTTCATGCTGTCAAACACTGCTCGTAACTCATTTTGTCTGTATTTTCCAAAGGAAATGCGCTAAAACCTTTAAAGATAACTGACTAAGCTTAAAGATAAGTAACTAAGCTTAAAACTAGTGCAAATAATAGAGCGTACTTCTAATTTTAGAGGCATAGTTTTGTACAACCAACTGGATAATTATGCGCATTTCCTTTGGAAAATACAGACAAAATGAGTTACGAGCAGTGTTTGACAGCATGAACCGGAACCACGCAATGGGCATGGTTCTTGCATAAGCAAGAAAATGGTTGTTTAGCACGGAACACGTATTCTAAATGAAATTCGCCCGACAGCGGACCACCGCGCCGGAATTATTTATTTAGTTGTTGTAAACTTATATAATGTAAAAGCACGGAAACACGCATCAAAGGAAATTCGCCCGACATGCGGACCACCGCGCCAGAATTTTTTAATTAGTGAAACTTATGCTTTTTGTAAATTCTGTTTATAAAAAATTGTATATAATTGTTATATGGATTATTATAATAAATAAATGAATAAAAAAAGTATTGAAGTAGAATACACTACATGTAGGCAAACTTACATGTGTAAAATTTATGACCAACATTATTATGTTAGCACAAAATTAAGTGTGGAATTATGATAGCGTTATGCCAAAGTATTATATACTAAATCCACACAACATCGAGACCCTAGTTCTCCTACTTGAAGAAAGGACTTCAAAGAGATGTCATCACTGAATATAGTTAGTGTCTATGAGACCCCGACAAAGAATCTAAATTTAATCTCCAAATTTTATTTTATTGATCTTGTTAAAAATTTGCAGGTGACTTTACTGAGTAAGTTCAGAGTGGCTGTTTTAATCGGTTTTGAGGATTTACATCCTCAAATTACGACTCAGCTGACATCATTGGCGAACGAGTCCAATCTTAACCAACCTCAGGTAGGTTGGGATGTGGGAATGTTCCAGTAGTAGATGTGAGGATAAGGGACTCACAGTTTTATCTCTAGAAATGACAATACCACTAAATTTGACCTATTTCTATTCTTACTCTTACTACACTATTGGGTTCATCATTGCTAACCATCTTTGAACTTCCTAGTTGCTAAAAGAAATACCGTCCATCCCGGAATTAATTGATATAGGTACCAAATTATGTCCTTTAATAGATGTAAGGGATTGTGCATAATATGAAATATAATATATGATCTGCCTCCGTAGCCGTGGTCGTATAGTACTGGACTTTGGCACCGGAGGTCCGGGGTTCACTGCCCGGGCTATGCTCTCAGTTTTTATGAATAGAATTTGATGTAAAAAGATTTCGCCAACTTTAGCTTTACTTTGAGCATAGTAGATGTGACCCACTCGAGGTGGTTCCCGCAGGGCGAATACCCTGAAGGGCCGAAAGGCCCTAAAATGGGCATTATTATTATTATTAATATAATATACGATGTGATAATATGTAATATACAAGTAGGGTTACGCCCAACCTGTTTGGATGGATTGTGCAAAAAATGCTTCAAGACATGTTGGCAAATGCATAAAGAAATTCAACAATGCTGTTGGATATGAATATCCCTGGAACGGTTTCGGCTTAACGCCATCATCAGCAAGCGGGGCAACACTCGAGCTCTCAACTAAAGCAGTGAGTTTTGAATAATACGTGTAATAGATGTGCAAACAAATTGAAATGTCAAACAAATTGAATAATAATTGCAGGGGTTCAATAATGAGATTTGAGTGAGTCTGAGTAAGTATTACCACTTTAGCAAGGTGACCGATGTATTAAAATACGATCTTTAGGTGACCCTCAAAAATGTAAAATTTTCATTCTGAACGTATTTGTATAATTTTTTTTTTTCAGGCAGTACTGTTTATAATAGTAAATACAGGAGAGAGGTTTACAGCCAGTGATATGTCTAAGCCGACAATGATAGGACAGATTGCTCTCAGGGAGTGTCTTAGTCCGTTTCTAGATCGGAGAGAATTGAATGAGCTTGTAGAAGTTTTAACGTGGAGATGTTGTTTAGTTTTCAATGAACCTTCTCATAGACCTTCGGTATGTCATGTCTGTAATCCACCAAGAGGACTCAACAATAGATGATAATCTACTATTTGCTATCTGTGGATTGAGAAAGCGTCTGGTCCCGTTTTGAGATCAGAAAGTGGATATCAGAAAGTGATCAGAAAAATCAAGTGGGTGTACCTTTGAGATATAGTTTGGTTCCCATTGAAACATCTAATGTCTATATGAGAAAGTATTATGAAAACTATATCCAATTAAGAATATGACGCAATAAAGTCTCCTTCATCTTTTGAGTGCCATCCATGTCTTTCATCCAAACTGAAGCCTTTTCAAGATGCTAATCCGCATGCAGTTTGCTTTCGCATGAATTTGCGTGATTAAAGAATGGTGTTACTTAGTTGAAACGTCTGAGAGCTCTGGGTCAAGATTATGAATGAACAAATGTCATATAAAAATATAAAGTACTGTCTTGAATTCTTGTTGTTTCCCTTATAAAAGCAGATCTGATAATTTTCTATATTAGTTGTAATATTAAAATTTGTAACGCGATTTCAAATTGAGGACTCTATGATATTAGAACATTATCATCTCCAATAAATGTAGACATAATGGTTGATATAGCAAGAGGTCGATGCTGATGACATCATCACGAGTGGTTCTCATAATGATTTTATTTCTTTAATCCAACGATTTTGGTTTTCAATTTATATTTTTAATTAACATAAAATTTTTCGCGATTTTTAATTCGGCGAATTTCATATAGAATGAGTGTTTCCGGGCTTAACAAACCATTTCTTGCTTATGCAAGAACCATGCCCATTGCGTGGTTCCGGTTCATGCTTTAGAACATAAGCAGTTAATTGTCAAGCACTGCTCGTAACTCATTTTTTCTGTATTTTCCAAAGGAAACGCGCATAATTATCCAGTAAGTTATACAAATTATGCCTCTAAAAGTAGCAGTTCGCACTATTATTTGTGGTAATAAGTTTGGTTACGCTTCGCACTACTCCAGAATAAAACAGTAATGTTGGCCCGAGAACACTTGCCTAGAAAAACACACTTTACTCCTCATATAGGACAATTCGACTTACTATAAAAACATAAAATGCTGTTTTTGCTAAAAACTAATCATCTTATTCATTCGTGTTAAACATAAATTTTAATAGCAAAAAAAATTTTTTTTAAAATTAAGGCACAAGTAGTCTTATATATTGAATAAATAGATAAATCTTTTATTTCTATTTAAGCACGAAAATTTTACTAAATAAAATACATATTATTGAAATAAATAAAATATAAACAAATTGACTATTTCGGTTGCATAGGATGAGGGCTCGTGTGCGCCACTGAAAATCCAAGAGCCAGGCCTAAAAAAATGTGACTCATTTTGTGCTACTTCAAACCAAACTTTTCTGACGATATACTTCAAATTATGAAGGGAAATCATAGTCTGCCTATCCTGTCTGTCTATCCTGTCTGCATATCCTGTCTGCTATCCTGCTGCCTATCCTGTCTGCATATCCTGTCTGCCTATCCTGTCTGCCTTCCTGTCCTGCATATCCTGTCTGCATATCCTGAGTGCATAACTTAATACTTGTTAACATGCATAGCATAGCTTCTCTTGTTAACATGATGAATATTGTATCGCTATGATATCCTACCGTTCCGTGTATCTCACATAGTTTACTCCGGCGCAAGCCAACCTAACAAGTTTTTGTCTTGGCACTCATCTATCTTTATATTGGTTATTATATTTTTATTTATATAGCACATCAAAATGGCTTGACCGTTTGGCGAATCTCTTTCCAATTATAATTGTAACCGATGGGACCCTTCTTATAAATACACTCGCTCAAAATATTAGATAGCACAAATTCCAGTTTTCTTCCAATAGGTTGGTGGTTAGGTGGTTCCCTGTAGGTCGTGTGCAAAACACGAAGAGACATTGTATTAAAGCTGATAAAATTTCCTATAAAACGAGTGGTTTTTTGTCAAACTGGGTGAAAAAGTTATACTTAAGTTATGACTTTTGTTAAATGACCAAAGCAATGCACAAAAAGTCAATATTTTTCAAATAAATTCGCTGACTTTGCATAAATTAACCAATTTTTTCGGTGTTCTAGAAAGAGCAATATATTTGTTTGTAGTCATCAAATTTCGATGATTGAACACTCGCTTTATTTGACATTTCATCAACTTTAAAAAATTTCTATTCATGTTTTGCATACAACCCACAGGGAGCCACTTTTTTTTATTGATTTGATTACAATATGTCATATGTATTAGGAATAAGAGCCTCCAAGAAGAGAACCTTGAAACAGGAGGCTTTTTTGTCACTGATTTTAGGTTTAAGGCTTTTAATTTTATTGGTTAGTTAGAATGAAAACAAATTAATGATATAAAATGAGTAGAAAGCTAAAACTAGTTATAACAAACAGTCAATAATAATAACATTAATAATACTAATACTAAGAAGAAAAAAATAAATAAATAAACTAAATAATACTATGCTAAGATATTAAAAAAAAAAAAAAGAGAACAACGAAAAAATAAATAAAAATAGTAAAAGAATAAAGGAAGAGAAACAATATATATATATATATATATATATATATATATATATATATATATATATATATATATATATATATAATAATAATATATATATATATATATATATATATATTATATATATATACATATATAAATAAAATAAAAAATAAAAATATAACTGAAAAACTACAAATTTGCTAGCCAGAGCTTTATTGCTTTTTCAAGAAAACTGAAATGTGTGTGATTTCATAAAATTTTGAGCAGGCGCAATCATATGAATGACTACACTCTGGATAGGCAGACTATATTCTTTCTTCATCATTTAAGAAAAATTCATCATTTATTTGTTAGACAAATTTGGTTTGAAGTAGTACAGAATGAGTCCTGACGGACCATCTTTCTTCAGATCCGGCTCTTGGGCTATGAGACTGCTTCTAATAACCTAATGCTTAAGACTAATGAAAACTGATTTTTTTTAAGAAAAATGAGTAAATACTTCATATTACGACTTAAATACATAGAAACAAACATAATATATTTTACCTCATAAGTATCAGGTAGCTGAAATGGATACGTTAATTCTGTGATGTGAATAATAACTGTTTTTAAACTATCGTCATACCCTATATGTCTTTAATAAAGAGATGACAAAAATTCAAAATTTAGTTGCTTGATATTCCCCTAGAATGCAGGAGAATCTCGTATAAGGACATACATATGACGGGAACTGTAAGTCATGGAGTTTCTGGTCTTCACACACTGCAAGCCAACACTGTAAATCTTTTTCTAATATTTTTTTCATATTTTTTTATTTTTTACAAAAATATTTCTGGCCAGATTAGAATTTGGCCCTCGAATCTAAGGCGATGATAGGCTACAGAATAACAGCGACAGGTAATTTACGATTTTTCTGAGGCTCAACCTATATAAATTCTTGTATAGAACTCAGGAATATTTTCATTCCTGCTCTGTTGCTTAGATTTTATCTCATCGCTCATGGAGGCCCTGACACCAATGTTTTTCTTTTGATGCACTAAATAACTTCTTTTGATTTAAAATATTTTTCCCGGACTCCTTTAAAATTTAAAGGGACCCCAAAAAATGCTGTAATTGTCTGTCGAGATTAAAAATGCCATGATTCCAAATTAATGATTAACTTTTTTTTAATAAATTTTTTATATAAAATTAAAATACAAATATAAAAGCTGCTTTTATTATTATTTATATAAGCCGAGTAAGTTATATTATATCATTTTTTTTTTAAAATAAACTAATATAATTATTAATATTTAAATAATTAATTTTTATAATAGCTGGTAAATACGTTTAATAGATTTAAGTATCCATAACTTTTACCTATTTTATTCTATTAATTTTTTAAAATTTCTTGAGACTTTTTCAAGATAATAGTTTTATAAGTTTAACAGATAATAAATAAGGTAAGTAATTATAAACATATAAATTGTAGACATAATAAATAGAAATTATTTTATGTAATCACCATAATAACTAACCATTTTGGTTTTTTTAACTAATTTTACGGCTATATATATATATATATATTTATATATATATATATATATATATATATATATTATATATATTATATTATATAATTAGGGTTATATAAATAAAGTTATATAAAAAAAATATATATAAGTATGGCCTCCTCCATGCTCTAAAAACTTATTGTTGAAGTTGTAAATTCTAGCTTGTAATAAAACCTTGGCTTTCAAGTCCAGATGGCCACTCGCTTTACTTTGAAGGAAATAAAAGTTACTTAGTATACTTGGCTTTTACGCTAAATATTTCATTATTAAACAGTAAAAGAAGGTTTAAGTGCAAAATAAACCACTCACAAAATCTAACCACCTCTAACCACGTCTAAAAGAATTTAAATTCTTTTACTGCTTTCTGCTGTTTTTGTACAAACACAATAACTTGTTACTTAAAAAAACTGAAATTAGGCTTTTTTAATACAATATATGGAACTTATATTTTTCCCTAGAAAATGTCTCACCGATTGATTTTTGGGCACTGAATTAAATGATACCAATGACATCCATTGGGAAAAAAATGTAGATGAAATGCGCATCAATAATTAAATAAAATCGCTAACTGAGCTTTAAATAAGTGGAAATAATAGTGCGCACTGTTTTTATGACCAGCTGCATTTATGCGCAATTCTTTTGAAAATTACAGATAAAATGAGTTACGAGCAGTACATAATTGAGTAACTTCTCAAGTTATAAAGCATAAACCGGAACCTTAAGCAAGAAAGGAGATATTGCACAGCATTCCAAAGGAAATTCGTCCGACATGCGGACCACAGGATTATTTTAACAATTTATTTCTTGCTAAGCAGTAGCTTTAGGGTCAATCCATTTCAAGTGATCCATAGATGTTGCTCGAAAAAAATAAAATTTATGATTTTTTTTTCTGTGTTGGTCCTACCCATAGGTAGTACAAAACGCCTAGTATTAATTTTTTCTACAGCCTCCTTCATTTTCAAAAATCACTTTTTAGTTCCCGAGACACCTAAATTTTGAGTTTTTTCGCCAATTTTTGAGGCTTACTATTTCGGCTTTGGCTTAACCTTTCAATAATTCATAACTTTCAATAATTCATTGACTCTAAAAGGTAAAATTTGGAACATTATAATATTTTTTTTGTTTGTTCTTGGTCACCTTAGTAACCAAGAATTATTTCAATTTTTTTCAATATCATCTTTCTTGTTTAAAAAAATAATGAAAAAGTGTATTTTCAGTCTTTGTGGTCAAATTTATAATACAAACTCACGAGTAGATTAGCAGCAGTAGAACAAAAAATATTGGTTCCTATATAAAGCCCAAAGAGGACACTTTCAAACGAGGCTTGTTTCATTAAGCTAGGTTAAGCCAAAGCCGAAATAGTAAGCCTTAAAAATTGTCGAAAAAACTCAAAATTTAGGTGTCTCGGGAACTAAAAAGTGATTTTTGAAAATGAAGGAGGCTGTAGAAAAAATTAATACTAGGCGTTTTGTACTACCTATGGGTAGGACCAACACAGAAAAAAAAATCATCAATTTTTATTTTTTTCGAGCAACATTTCTGGATCACTTGAAATGGATTGACCGTCTACTACTTAATAATTTTTTCTGGATGTTTCAAAGGAAATACACTAATAAATTTTAAAACGTATCATAAACTGAGCAAATAAGTGTTTATGGAGTAAATATGCGCATTTCCTTTGAAAACACTGGGAAATTTAAGAAACGAGTGATAATGTTACTGATCAGGTTTGGAACAATAAAATTGGAAAATCTTTACGAATATGTTTTAAATTTATGTTTGACTTAGGTTTATTTAATTTGAAATTCGGTGTGAGTTTGATATATTATGTTTTCGTTTACAATTTAAGAGGGTTTCAGGTGGGCTTGTATAGAGTTCCTGCCTTTTATATTTTATTTTCTTTTGTTTTATCTTTTTATATTTTTTGCTCGCTCTATGTTTAGAGAGTGTTTCGTTTTCCTTTTGTATCAATGCCTACAGGTATGGATGCTAAATAAAAGACAGCGTCTAAAGGCTTAAAATATTTGTAATCTTTAATCCAAAATTTGGGCCGGAGAATTTCTTTTGAAATGTGTGCTTTCTTAAAAGACGCCTCTAACCTTTTAGACAGCCTCTAAAGACTGAGTATTTTTCATACTCTATTCTAAATACTTAAAAAATTATACTTTTTATATATTATATACCTTTAAAATAAATCAATATTTGTATTAACCATTATAAATGGTTTTATAATGGTTATAATAGATTTCCGATGAGTCAACTACTGTCATTAGCATATAAATAGCACAGTTATGTATTTTTCTTGACATTTTAGTCGCAGCTTATTTTGTTGAAATTTTCATTATATTTTATCAGAGAGAATTAAATTTAAAAAAACAATTTCCTACCTAAATTTAATATGGAATATTTTTTCCTAATTCCCACTTATTTTTTTAGTTTATTTTATAGCCTATTTCAAATTGTATCAGGAAAAGCTAAAAGTAATTCGTATTACAGGTTATGAGGGGTTTCCTAAACCAAACGGTTTGGTCAAACCCAAAAAAGTAATAAAAAATAATAAACTAAAATAATTTTCTCTAAAAAGTAAAAATATGCTAATATCCCCGTACGAATTCGACTAATAGAAAAGAAGTCGATAATTCTTGGATCTTATATCTATCCTCTTAACGCCATATTTTCCTCTGATATGTTAAACCTTTTATTCATTCATGTGTTGCAAAATTGTTCATTATATAGTATTAAGATAAATGTTTTCTCCAAACTACCGAGTAAGGCTTAATCTATCAGGAAGGTTTCTTTTTAAACCCGTGACTAAAGGTTATGATTATAAAATGGCCAAACTATTCTTACTTAGTACAAAAATTAACCTTGAGGAGGACGAGAACCTTATTAAAAAATCAGTCATTAACCTAGTTTACTCAGAGAAATTTTCAAAACATCTGTAAAATTCAAGGTTAACATTTTTCGTCGTTAAAACGGTGGAATATGTTGAAAGGACGATATTTTTAGATGGTTTTTTACTTTATATAAGTTTATAACTACAAAATAATTCTGGCGCGGTGGTCCCTATGACGGGCGAATTTTCTTTAGAATGCGTGTTTTCATGCTTAACAATCCATTTCTTGCTTAAGGTTCTAGTTTATGCTTTCTACCTTGAGCAGTTACTAAATTATCAAGCACTACTCGTAACTCATTTTTTAGTATTTTCAAAGGAAATGTGCTAAAACCTTTTTGGAAAAACACCAACTGAGCATTAATCTAAAGCAAATAATGATGTGTACTGTCAATTTTAGAAGCATAGTTTTGTATAATCAACAGGAAAATTATGCGCAATTCCTTCGACAAACACAGAAAAAATGAGTTAAGAGTAGTGCTTCATAACAGCTCAAGTTGTAAAGCATAAAGTGAAACCTAAAGCAAGAAATAAATTGTAATATATGGAAACACTCATTCGGATGGAAATTTGCTCACCATGTCGACCTCCCCCCCCCCTGATTTTTTTAAATGCTGTAATTTTGTCATATGTTTTAGTTTAAACGATTTTTGTACCATCTGTACATTATAAAACATTTAAGTTTTTGTATGCATTACAATTATAATAAAGTCTATATGTTGCCGCGTTGAACAAAAATATATGAGAAGTAGTTTTAGAGTAAATTCTATTGCTAGAGTTGTAAAGTAAGAACTTTCTCTCGCCCCATATGATTAGTAATGTCGCAGCTAATCAACATGACAATGCATCGAGTGAGGATGCAGGTTAACCGAGCAAGGAAAGTAAAATATAGTAACACTACACAGTGGCAGGAAATATCACATTCAAATTTCTTATCACTGTATTGTTTGTTTCATAATAGACTTTCTACTATTGCATATATCCTTCACTGTTTTATTATTACTTATCCGCTTTCAGCATCCTATGTATATTCTAATATGATGAAGTTTAAAAGGTACATACTGAGTACCAAAAGTACTTCCCCAGTTCCTGTGCAATGTTTAGTTATATTTAGGAGGTAATGGTAACACTGTTAACAATGTGCAGGCGGTTATCTTGGGTATAATCATAACATGGACCACGACTGTTATCATAGGGTAAATCTTTCAAACGTTGATTTTGAGACAACGTATATATATATATATATATATATTATATATATAATATATATATATATATATATATATATATATATATATATATATATATAATATATACATCGTCAACTTTTTGTTTATTAGTAATCAAGTGATCAATATGAATTATAAAACGGTGGTTATAAATATTTTCGAAATAATTGCATTCGATTTATTATAATTTGTTTATTAAAATACTAATTTATAATACTAAATAAGATTTGTAGAGGGATACCAGTAAGGAGATAGAAGTTTATAAGTTTATTCAATTCGATGCAAACAAACCAAACGCATCCGGAGGTTATAACCTGACTTTTTAATGAATGACGTGTGACGTCATTGTAGGAATCGGTATAGGCGGTCAACATTGAAAATTTACTATTTATTCCTACAATGACGTCAATTTCGGACTATAACCTAACATGAAGAAAATATTGATTTTGTTCGTAAGAACTCTTTAATTTAACCTTTATAACTCAATATTGGTAATAAAATAATTTTAATAGATTTTATTACAGATATACTCGTTTCCTTAGAGATCTAAGATAAAATTTGTAACCTACTAGTGCTTTTTAATACAACTGTATAAAAACTGCTAGCGATATAAACTTGTAGCGGTAAGCGTAGTAAGCGATTTGTAATTGCAGCGATGACCTTAGAGTCTGCTTAATACCAACTATATCTCCCACTGCGATCTTAGGGTCCCTCCTAGGATTTTAATCCGAACCAAGAACTGGTAAAGTTGCTGTAATAACTTCATATGAGATCTTAGTTTGTATTTCTGTAAAACTTCTCAATATAGATTCTTCACTTCTCCTATAGAAAACTCTATCGCTATTGATTTAACGCAATTCGATGTTGCAAACTACATCAATCTAAGTTTTCAAGATCTCAAGCTACCCGAGATTTCAAGTACAGATACTTTCAATGATATCAACAACGGAAGCAAGTAAATGATATTTATATTATCAGTCGAATGGAATTACCCATCAGTTCATATCTTGTTAGTCATTCGTATTTCCTAAATAATTTTTCAAGGGAATCCGTCTATTTAATAATATTCTGAATCAGACGTTAAAGCTTATTGTTCTTTAGGTAGAAAAGACTTTGTCACTTGCCTGTGTGGTTTTTGTGGGGATTGGCTTTTGTTGTGTTTATTCTTTAATTTATGCAAGTGTGTGTTGGATAAACAAATATCGTTAATAGTAAGTTCGTACTATTCCACGGACCGATTGACTTTTCATTCCTCTCTGTTTGAACTTGACCTGAAGGTTTCAGCAAATTTCATCAGAAAACGTATCTCATTTTAAATCTAAGATGCGTCAAAAATAACTAGTTTGGAAATTCAAATCGGTAATAACAGACTAACCACTAAAATTTAGAAACTTTGTAAATACCTCTTCTAGGTCTCCTATGTGTTATTTAGCCAAGTTTGTAGGTGTTATATTAATGATCGAAACATTTATAATAATCCATTCAATAAGAAACAGAAGGAATGCGCAATATTTTTTTTTAAATTTCTAATAAGGAAATTCGCTAATACCATTAACTTTAATAACTTTAACAACAATTCAGTAGTAAAATATATATATTATATATATATATATATATATATATATATAATATATATATATATAATATATATATATATATATATATATATATATATATATATATATATATTATATATATATATATAATATATATATATATATATATATATATATATAATATATATATATATATATATATATATAATATATATATATGTATGTATGTATCTATGTATGAGGAATTATCAATTATTAGTAATAACCCTCTTCTTGATAACAATTAAATGCATTTAAACCATTTCAGCACAAAAATGCATTATGTAACACTTGAAAAAAAATTCATAAGTGCTATTAAGGGGTTTTAAAATTATTATTATTCCTGATGTAGTTTTATGGTGGATATAATAAACAATAAACATGTAATTTGCGAGGTATTAAATAACTGATGAAGCCCATATTATTGTATAAGAGGCTTGTTGACGATATCTTGACCTGAATCAACAAGTTGTTTGTTAAATCTTGTCAACCAGATCATCTTGAACAACAGGTGTCACCATATCTCTAAATGTCATATTATAGTATTCTAATTCCTCGCTTAACCAACAAGTTTTGGTTTGGATCAGGGGTCTTCAACCTTTGTTCCTCTCATCGCGGTCAACAGCTTGGTCTTATATTGGCCCAGGAAATATTTTTATCAAATGTCCACTCTTCAGCTTCTACGGATCCCAATTATTGAAAAATGTTTATGTGTATGTACGGATAATGTTTACATGTTATGGATAAATTTTGATAACCGGTAAGTTCTAAAATTCACCATTTTTTCAGAAATCTTGACCTTCAGCTGTATACCCAAAATGCCTATTAATTTAATTAAAAATGTCTATTAAAAATGCTTTTCTATTAATTTTGAAAATTTGTTGATGATGATGGGAATAAGAAGTTACAATTTAAAGGGTTGCTAATAACGAATTTAGGAAGGGGGTATTCATTTTTTTGTACTCATTCTCTTTTCCATTCCCTACATTATTTAGAATTTGTTCTGTGACTTTGATTTTATTTGGCATAAATGACTCTATAAAGCCACTGCACTTGATTACCATGCCTTTTTAAAGTTGTCACAGATGTACCTGTATTGGCAAGAAGGGTCGTTGACGTTCTACACTGGCAATGCTCTGTGTATAATTTAGGATCAGGGAGATTTAAATTGATGCTAGAACTATAAAACACGTTTACGGGACCAGGTCGCTACTTATGAAAACCAGATTTACAATTCAAATCCTAGGTAACAACTATTTCAATCTCTCCAACAATATTCCAAAAATATTCAAATTTGAAAGGTTTTCTATGCAGCTATTAGTGTTTTTTTGTGATTCACTGCGCTTTAAATAATACAGTTTCCAATTTCATCATATTTGTTGAGATTTCAAACCAAATATAACTGGATCTAGTGACGGATTCATAATAAATCTAAATTTTTGAATATGCTTTTGTATTGAAGTAAGAAAACCTAAACTAAAATAATCTACCTGCTCTACTAAATCATTGACATAAGCATTTCCCTAAAGAAATCCCTAACATAACTTCATGTTACCTAACTATCATGTTTCAAAATTTAAAAAACCATTCAGAATTTAATCTAACCTACGACATAAGTAAATTCTAACTTGAGTCAATAAGAAATGACATGTACTCACATTAGTCTTTGGTTTACACATCGCGATCAAACATGGAACTCATTTCTGTCACTCTATCATTAGTTTAGAGTGAACTACCTAGTCTCGCACTCATTCATACCTACCAGGCCTAGCTTTGCATCTGTATAGTTTGTTCTCTAGTAAAATAAATAAGCAGATATGTGTGTTACAAGATAGCTTTGTAAACGTAAAAGTTTTGAATAGTTTTCAATACTAACATAAGAAAGATATATATAGTAACTATTGTTTTTATTGTAGTGAGGGTTTAGCTGCATATTAATTAAGCTAATGTGAGATATACATAGCTTGACTGTGTTTTCATTACCATATTGATCTAGTCATTCATCTAGAAACCCCTTACTACGAAATATACGTTTAAAATTGACGTAATGTAAATAGTATTTTGGACTCAGAAACAAAACTGTTTACACATTTCATTGGAGTAAATAGTAATTATAATCATAAAACAATCCGCTATGTGTGTACAGAAAAATACTAAACTATAGAAAAATCGGGTGCGGGGTACATCGGTACATCGGTACATCACCACAGTATCGGACTTCACTTGCCCATAGAATATGATGACCCAAGTTTGATTGAAGTATATCTTCGGGCACAATGCTGTAAGATACACACAAACACACACACGTACATACATACTTAAATACTATTTACATTGCATAAAACCCCTGACTCATTCTGTACTGCATGAAACCAAATTGTTTCAGAATTGTACCTTAAGTAAAGAAGAAAAAACATAGTCAGACTATCCAGAGTTAAGCCCTTTATATTATTATCAGCGCACAGACATTTTAAGTTTCTTGTAATAAGTTGTTTAGTGTTATTTGGGTGCAAAACTTAAAAAGATCATTTTTAAATATAAAAATTTAAAATAATTCTATTATTTATTTATTAAAAGTAGACAATTACAACCAATGTTATTGCATTTGAAAAACGTCAGAAAATATGCACAAAAAGTAGACATTTATTGAAAGATATTCGCTGAATTAGCAAAAATTAAATTTTTTAGCGATTTTGCAATGGCCATAAGTTTGGTTTTAGTAATCTGACTTGGATGAATAAACACTTAAATTACTAAAAATATTATCAACTTTGAAAAATGTCCTCTTTAAGTTTCTTACACGACCACTTATTTCAAGAAATCAAAAATTGTGTGATTTTCTGCGTTTTTGAGTTTGTGAAAATATATGAAAGGCTCTACTCTGAATAGACCTACTGTGTTTTTTCACAATTTAAGGTATATTTTCAATAAAATTAGGTTTAAAGTAGCACTAAATTATGTTTTTTCAGGTCAAGCTCGTGTCTATTTAAAAAACACACACATACATATACATTCATATGTACATACATATGTATGTACATATATATGTACATACATACATATGAACATACACAACACACACACACACACACACACACCACACACACACACATATATATATATATATATATAATATATATATATATATATATATATATATATATATATATATATATATATATAAATTAATTTTAATAAGGCTAACCTAATAGTTATGGGAAGAGAATTGTATATTTTTGGAGCTTAAGATTCTCAGTCGTACTACAACCAGGCTAAGCATCATGCTGCTTAATTTTGGACATAGTAAGATAATTATGATTTATATATTCTTTATTGGTATATTTAACTATATTAATTGATGTATTTTTATTTTATTTTTGAATTATTTAATTTATTCTGTAGCCAACTTGGTAATATACCATTACATAAGTAGATCTCTAATACTAGTAATTTCTGTAAAGAAATGAATATCTATTTATCATTTTTTTTATCTCTGATAAATTACTCAAAAATTTTTTTTTTTGCTTAAAACTAGGAAAGTCTACTTTATTTATGTTTTTTTATTCTATTTGTACTTATTAATGTACTTGAGGTAGACAAGTTTATTGTGCAAAAACATTGCCACATTTTATTGTTGTAATTGCTTTTATAGAATATTATTTTTCATTTCATTTTAACTAGTAGTTTCTGAATTATTTATATAATATATATATATATATAATATATATATATATTATTATATATATATATATATATATATAATATATATATATATATATATATATATATATATATATATATATATATATAATAGAACTGATATTAGTCATTGGAAGGTTCCGCCCATGGTACAAAAATTTCCTCAAATTAGGAGATAAGATTCAATAAGAGACATCTAATCTACAAGCTACAACTAATAGCTAGTAGTTCAACTACCGCTTACCTCGCCGCGCTAATGGTGCTTAAATTACACTATAAAATGGCCGATTTCCCATCGATTTTTCACTGGATTTTCTTGTCGAGTTTAGTGTCTGTCAGTGTGTTTTGTTTGGTTCTTTACTTGGTGTTGATTTAGGGAGCTGGTCTAGTAGGAGAGAGTTGTGCAAAGCTGTCGACCTGGAGCCTTTAGACTATTTGGATTTTTTGCAGCGCTCTGGTTTATTTGATATTAGGTAGTCATATTATTTTGATTTTAAGATACAATAAGTAACTGTGTTTTGTTTATTGTAATAATAAACAAATTGTAATTGGTTTGATTATTAAATCAAAGCCAGGGTACCTGGAGTAAATATCTTGGAGTGCATGTTTCCGTGCCTCCGGTTAATGCTTCATAACTTGAGCAGAGACTTAAGTTATGTAGTATATTATCAGGTGCTATTCGTGATTGATTTATTATGTATTTTTCAAACGAAATGCGCTAAAGCCTTTAAAGATAATTACTGACTGAGCTTAAAACTAGTGTAATATTAGTTGAACTGTCAATTTTAGAGGCAAACTTTTGTATAACAAACAGGATAATGCGCATTTCCTTTGAAAATACAGAAAAAAATGAGTTACGAGTATTGCTTGATAGTTGAGTAACGAATATGCTCAAGTTATAAAGCATGAACCGGAAGCTTAAGCAAGAAATGGATTATTAAGCACGGAAACACGCATTCCGAAGGAAATTCGCCCGGCATGTGGACTACTACTTCCGAATCTATTAATCAAATCTGTACATTTTTACAAACAAGATTAACATAAGTGTTGGATAGGTTAGTAAAACCTTATTGGTCATAGTTCTTGTTGATTTATCGTTTACTAGCAGTGATTCCCAAAAATGTTAACTATTTCAAAATTCGCAAAAAACCCGTTCGTTGACTAGACTATGTACTAGTAGATAGTCTAGTAGTGTGTTTTTAGTGTGAGTCTATACCACAAAATCTCCATCAAAACAACTAATGATTTTTATTAATTATAGTATTATATTTAAATCATAGGTGAATTTTGTTTTTTGACTTAAGGCATTCTTGCAGTAAGTTGCTAAAACAGAAACAGTTAAAATAAAATAAAAACAGAAACTAGGTAGACGTCAGTTTTAGCAATATTTTTTGTCATATTATGAAAATAAATTCTTGGTGAGACTAGGAAATCAGATGCAGTGAAGAAGTTTTCTAAGATTAAACTTCGGACACCCTAATTTTTGCTAATTTTTGAATGCGAATCGTCTTTTTATACAAGTGGTCTTTATGCAAGTCATTATTATGCAATTAGTTGCAGTAATCACGCGATGCTTTATCTACTGCAAACACAACCATTATATCAGTGAATGCATTTGTACACCGAGTGTTCCGTGAAACACTTTAGTGACGTCAAAAGTGCTTTGTTACCTAATAATACTCGAGTACTTTACAAAGAACTCGAAATACATTTCCGAATATTTAATGGCGAATACTTCGGTCTCGTAACGAAATAATAAGTACACGCAACCAGTGCATGGGTACAAAGGGCGAGGGTAACCCTCTCATCTTCTGAAATAGTAAAGCATATTTTATTTATTTATTTATTATTAAGGTAAGTAAAGCATATGATTCAAATAAATTAAACCTGAGGTATTTATTAGTTGTAAAGGAGACTATATTTATGTTGTCCGGAGCCCTTCGAGTATCTAACCAATTTTTTAGACATTGCTTTACAGATACTCTGACAGCTCAGGGAAAGAACACTTAACAAGGGTATTAAACTAAAAATATATTATTAATAGTAATAATAATAATACTCATAAGTAAATAAAATATAAGTAAAATTACTGTGCGAACTTACAACTTCCTAGAAAACAAAACGTATAAAGTCTAGGTCTCAAAAGGGAGTATTCCGATTACTTTAATAAATTAAGTAATTAGTTATATCATTAGCTGTTTTGACGAAAAGTTTGTGGATTATTACAATTATATATTTTGTGGTGATTAGTTGTAAATTAAAGTAAATTCTACTGCACATAATAATAATTATAATAGTTTTATTTAATAAGGAAGTGCCTCCAACAGGGTTAGTCGGTTGGGACACCCGAATTAAAGACTGAGGAAGGTGGATAGAGTGATTACCGCTAAGGGCCAAGTCATCGAATGTTAATCCGAGCAATATATATATATATATATATATAATATATATATATATATATATATTATATATATATAATATATATATATAAATATAGTTTCGCACGTATTTTTTTGTGATCAGGGACTTTTGAAACGGATTTGAGTCCGAGGTTTGACTCTCACTATGACGCCTATAAGCAAATTATTTTAAAGGAAATTCGCTAAAAAAATTGTCATAAAAATCAGACGTGCGATGATTAATATAGGTTGGTAAGCTCTGATTTCTCACTCATCTAGAACTTTCATGTTTGAGGTTATTTCTACGAGAAACTTATATTTGCTAAATATAATGTTACACTCAGTTTATTGTGAGAAATTCATTATAAATGTTATACTCACACTGTAATCGATATTTCTAGGTACACATGGGTCTAACCACAATGGTTGTATTAGGTTTTCGATGTCGAATATATATATATATATATATATATATATATATATATATATATATATATATATATATATATATATATATATATATTATATATATAATATATATATATATATATATATATATATATATATATATGGGAATTCAGTATTTATAACAATTGGAAAGTTAATATCTTTGCTTCACATTATTAACAATTTTATCAAAACGTCGAAGTGATATATTATGCTTATAATGACTCTAGTATGGCAATATGAGTATAATATATCATCATAATTATTTAACTCATTAATAATTTAATTGTGAATGCAAAAAATATGTGCTATTATCCATAAGACCTGTATATGTATATTATACCTAATGTATAACTAGTGTACCTGTAGTTTCTTGATATTCTGAGCTAGCAAAAGTTTTTAAATCGGTGTAATAAGGTTTAAATTTAAAGGAATTGAAAGAAACAGTCTCTCCACTGATTTTAAAGATAATTTATAGACAGAGCCAGCTTTCAGTTTTAACAAACCATCATCAGTGCCGGCGAGTTCGTTTCAACATTTTGAACAACTCAATTATGTCTGTTACTTGACTCTTTCTTCTCGACTCGCCGGCACTGATGATGGTTTGTTAAAACTGAAAGCTGGCTCTGTCTATAAATTATCTTTAAAATCAGTGGAGAGACTGTTTCTTTCAATTCCTTTTATTGATTGACTCCACAGCTCAACTTATTTATTAAGGTTTAAATTTGTTCACCAGAAAAATGATCACTTTTTAGGTTTTAGCGCAGATTTGTATTATACTAGTTTCGAGTAGTTTTTAAGTTCCTAATAAAATCTAATAACTATTTGGAGTCCTAAAATACAGCAGAGGAAAAAGTTCAAGTAAGATGTCGTTTTCGATATTTTGGCTTTAAATTGAATGAAACCGGTTTGTAATAAGTACGAGCACTCATTGCTATGCAGATACCCAGGTTTAGATGTTAGTAAGGGCAGTATTTGTTTATAGTTAATTCATTTACAACGTGTAAGTTTATAACTACCTATATAGTAATACAATGAGTATAGTAAGACTGTGCAGTTTAGGTTTTATATAACCTATGAAATAAATGTTTAAATGTCCACTGAAAAATCAAGCAACAATTGAGTAACAAATAGTAATCCGTCTTCTCATGTTTTAAAGTACAGACCAAAATCAAGCTTGAAACGGATCATCAGACAGGGAGGTAAATGTTGTAAGAGAATTTGCCAGGCCTGTGGACTTCCGTGGCAGAATTGATTCAAAGCTTGGCCTTCTTTATGAAGGCATTATTAATCTACGCAGTTTAAAACGATCTTGAAAAGACTTAATCAACTCTGTACTAATTAAATCTTACATCATTTCTATCCTTCATAATTGATCTCTATTGGTTATTTTTACTGCGTATTTCTAAAACACGAAATAGTTCAGATTTACTAGTAAGGTAAAGAATCACTATCAACCCATTACACAACTCCATAACTTAATAATGGCGCCAACAACTTGCTTTTAAATTTAGCGGCCAACTTTGCAACATTCAGAAGGTTAATTTATCTCTTTGCCGACTCCGCTATATAATTAAATTTATATCTGTTTAAGTCAAATCTTTATATACTTTATACGTCAGTAAATAAAATTAAGTTGGTATACAATATAAATAAGTTAATTGTTTTTAAAATTGTTTAGACTTTGTTAAGACTTTTGTAGTATTAATATTATTACTTTGTTGTATTATATTTTATTCATAAAATATTTAATATTTGTTTTATTATTATATATTTAAAACTATTTTTAGTTAACTGGGCAACTTGTTTGTAGTGAAGCGAGTGCAAGTTGGTTAAGAAATCGTACAAAGTCATACTAAGTCGTGCAAAGTCCTTGTATCCAAGTTAAATGGAGTCCATCTCAAATTACCTGTTTAACCGTCAAGTCTTACAAACTTTCTGATTAATATCGGCTTCAACTGGTTTTAAGCAAAGACTTCAGTCTTAAACTTATATCGAGTTGATGAAGTTCGGACTTAGCTATGTTAAATTAAGTGATGAGTACAAGTAAATAAAATAATAGTAAATAAATTTATTACAACTATAGTTACTTGCACTAAACAGTGTAAGTAACATGTGTGAAAGAAAGAATATTAATGTAGAATACTAATATTATAAAAAAAATAACCCAAAGAGTTATATAGGATAAGTATAAAAAACTAGTAATGCGTTGCATCAAGAACTCACGGCAAAGAATACATAAAAAAAAATATTAATTTAAAACAAGCGAAATGAGTTTATCAAAAACATTCGGATGCTATACTATTTTAAAGTATAAACTCAAAAAGGCTCGCATCGCTTGCTAGTTTAGGTATCTTTAACATTTACATAGTAAAAAAGGCTCGCTACGCTCGCTAGATTGCTTATATTTATAATAATACAAAGTTAAAAAAGGGCTCGCTTCGCTCGCTAGATTCTTATATTTATAATAAAAATATTGTAAAAAGGCTCGCTTCGCTCGCTAGATTGCTTATATTGTAAATACAACGTTAAAAATAGGCTCGCTTCGCTCGCTAGATTGCTTATATTATAATAAAAATTATTGTAAAAAGGCTCGCTTCGCTCGCTAGATTGCGTATATTATAATAATAAATGGTAAAAAGAAGGCTCGCTTCGCTCGCTAGATTGCTTATTTGTAATACAACGTTAAAAATAGGCTCGCTTCGCTCGCTAGATTGCTTATATTATAAAAAATATATTGTAAAAAAGGCTCGCTTCGCTCGCTAGATTGCGTATATTATAAAAAAAATCGCTTCGCTCGCTAGATTGCGTAATAGGCTCGCTCGCTCGCTAGATTGCGCGCTATTCTATAATAGATTGCTAATAATTAATAAAAAAAGGCTCGCTCGCTTCGCTCGCTAGATTGCGTAGATTTATATTAATGCATATTAAAAAAGGCTCGCTTCGCTCGTTTGATTGCGTATATTTATAATAATAAATGTAAAAAGGCTCGCTTCGCTCGCTAGATTGCTTATTTTTATAATAAATATATTGTAAAAAAGGCTCGCTTCGCTCGCTAGATTGCGTAGATTTATATTAATGCATAGTAAAAAAGGCTCGCTTCGCTCGCTTGATTGCGTATATTTATAATAATAAATGTAAAAGAAGGCTCGCTTCGTTCGCTAGATTGCTAATATTTATATAAATATATTGTAAAAAAGGCTCGCTCGCTCGCTAGATTGCGTAGATTTATATTAATGCATATTAAAAAAGGCTCGCTTCGCACGTTTGATTGCGTATATTTAAAATAATAAATGGTAAAAGAAGGCTCGCTTCGCTCGCTAGATTGCTAATATTTATAATAAAATATATGTAAAAAAAGGCTCGCTTCGCTCGCGTAGATTGCGATGCGTATATTATATAATAAATGCTTCGCTCGCTGATTGCTTATTTTATAATAAAATATATTGTAAAAAAAGCTCGCTTCGCTCGCTAGATTGCGCGTAAAAAGGCTCGTTCGCTCGCTTGATTGCGTATATTTATAATAATAAATGGTAAAGAAGGCTCGCTTCGCTCGCTAGATTGCTAATATTTATAATAAATATATTGTAAAAAAGGCTCGCTTCGCTCGCTAGATTGCGTAGATTTATTAATGCAAATTAAAAAAAGGCTCGCTTCGCTCGCTTGATTGCGTAATTTATATTATAAATGTAAAAAAGGCTCGCTCGCTCGCTAGATTGCGTAATTTATATAATACGTTAAAAATAGGCTCGCTTCGCTCGCTAGATTGCTTATATTATAATAAAATATATAGTAAATAAGGCTCGCTTCGCTCGCTAGATTGCGTAGATTTATATTATGCAAGTAAAAGAGGCTCGCTTCGCTCGCTAGATTGTTATATTTATAATAATACATAGTAAAGAAGGCTCGCTTCGCTCGCTAGATTGTTATATTAATATTAATGCATAGTAAAAAGGCTCGCTTCGCTCGCTAGATTGCTATATGTTAATTCGCAAGTAAAAAGGCTCGCTTCCTCGCTAGATTGCTTATATTTAATATTAATGCATAGTAAAAAAGGCTCGCTTCGCTCGCTAGATTGCTATATTTTTTTAATACAACGTTAAAAATAGGCTCGCTTCGCTCGCTAGATTGCTTATATTTAATATTAATGCATATAAAAAAAGGCTCGCGTATATTTATAATAATAATGGTAAAAAGGCTCGCTTTAAATTTTATTTTTTTGAGTTTATTATTTTAGCCGCCATTTTTAAATTAATAAAAAATTTGAAATGTTGACCATGAAAATATATTTCTTTTTCTACTCTTTAAGAGCTTTTAAACGATATACAACACGATTTTTTGCTCAAAAATTTTTATCCGGTCCGCCATATTGGCCGCCATTTTGAATATATTTTTTGGAATATTACCAAAAACTATACAGCTCTGACATATAGTTAATTTTACTTGTATAAAAGTATCTAAAGTATATTACAATAGATCTTTATCTTGTAAATTCTTATAAATTAGTAAAAACTAATTATTATATTAAATTATGGCCGCCATGTTGAATTTTCGGAATTTAGTATATAACATTTTTTGTTCTACTAATCAAGAGCTTTACAACGATATATTACTCGAGTTATTCCTTCAATTTTAAATTTTTTGGTTCATTATTTAGCCGCCATTTTAAATTTTTCAAAAAATTTTAAATTTTGACATGAAACATATATTTTCTTTTTACTCTTTAAGAGCTTTCAAACGATATACAACACGATTTTTTCGCTCAAAATTTTTTTTATCCGGTCCGCCATTTTGGCTGCCATTTTGAAAATATTTTGGAATATACCAAAAACTATACAGCTCTGACACATAATTAGTTTTACCTGTATACAAAATTTTATCAAAATCGGTCAATTTTTACGGCAGTTATCGCGACACGTACAAACAAACACACAAAACACAAACAAACACACAAACAAACGCGCCGTCCCAATCTTCTGAAATGTAAGAACTCACTTACGTTCGTTCAAAATACTGTAAAACAACGAAGAATATATATAATTGGATTAAGAGAAACTGGACTTAATAAGAAGAATAATATAAAATAAGAATAAAATATAAAATCAAGTCTAAAAGATAAAAATATTTTTTTTAATTTAATGAAGGAAATAGACTTAAAAGAGAATAAAGGAGGATTCACAACACTGCCGTAGCGATGCGTCCATCCGTTGCGTGCGTAGCGGTTACTGCGATGCGGAAAATGATGGTTTCACAATCATAGAGATATATATACTAGAGGGGCATAGCCTATCTCAATTATATTGAAAGGCCTGAAACATATTTTGGGGCTCTCAGGGGCTCTGTGTAACCTCATTGTAAACTCCTATAAGAGTAAGTTCAGGTTATAATAAATCAATTCATTTCGGCTTCCCGTTTATTGTTTGTGTTTTGATTTTTATTTTTTACGTTTAACTGTATAAGTAATTGTGATTTTGAACTGATTATTTGATTTTATTTATAAGCGAAGGAAGAATTACTTTTTAAATGTTTCAATATTTAACCTCTAGGGCCTCTCTAGTAATAATATCTCTATGTTCACAATAACCAATGCTTTCAATTTCTTCTTTATTTAAATTGTTTTTAATCATGTTTGATGATAATGGGAATTTTTACCCTAAAAGATAATTCTTCTTCTTGTTCGATTTTTTTTCTTATTTAAAATTTCTTATGGTCAAGTTTAAATATTTTTTAACACAACAACCCAATCAAAACGGCAAATTATTATCATGTTTAGTTTAATATATTGTAATAAATAGTTTTGCTTTTTTAAAAATATTTTAACTCCGGGATCTATTTGTCAAATACTATTCAGGCCGTAAAACCAATAGGATAGAAATAATGCATAAAATTTCAAAACAATTGCATGAAAATAATAATACCATATATTTCAAATTGGGAACACCAAGAATATTAAGAAAAATATGATATAAGAATAGAAATATGAAAAAAAATATAAAAAGAAGAAATATAAAAAAGAAGAAATATAAAAAAGAAATATAAAAAAAAAAAAAAGAAATATAAAAAAATATAAAAAAAGTTTGAACTAATAAAAACACAAAGAAAAGTTGAACACTTAAAAGACACAGCACAAACAAAAATAATACAATATTTTAATAATAACAAGATAATATTCATTTTTTAGATAAAAGAATAACACGTATTAAAATAATAAAGAATAAAACGATTTTAATCGCAGCAGGAATCAAAACCTAAACAAAACAAAAGTATTCTTCTCTAATTCGGAAAAGGGTTTAAAAAGTATTTTAAAACTTTGAAAACGGTAAGGTTTCTTTCGCTTCAGATCTCTACGGTGTTTCTTAATCAGTCAAATGCTAATCACTGAATCATTTGTGCGGGTTTAGTCGGTTCGACAAAATTTTTATTTTCCTTAACTCTTTCGCAAGCTGTTTAAGAACGCCCTATACTACTACATAGGTTGGAATTTAAGCTGTCACCGCATGCAACGGACGAACGCAACGCTACCAGTGCATTGTGAATCCACTTTAATTAGGTGATATGCATGTATGGTGATACAAGGGTCTCTCAATGTTAAATTACTAAAGGGCTAAGCTCTGGCTTAAAGTTTAAATCGCCTCATTACATTAAAAACCATGAAACAAAAACATAAATTAAAATACTAACAATTAGAAAAATAATTGAATGATGCTAGAACCACGAGAAGGATTTGGTTGTAGCTTAAATCAAGTTTAAAAAAGAACTTTATTAAAAAGCTAATTATGGCATATGTGACTAACATGATGCATACAAGTTTTGCATCCAATAAATGTTCAGAAAATGTAATTAATTTATAATCACATCATATATTCTGGCTCATAACTTCAGTAGCCGCTCCGTATTATTCCACTGGCAGTGAAACCTAAAATTTTAACTTTTATCTTTGTACAATCTTATAGAAACGTAGAGTGGTCAATTGCGCTTTCCATTTAATCAATAAAGCTCCCTGTCCTGGGCAGGGTTCGAATCCCGGTCTGGAAGGTATGATTTCCACTTGTTTCAGCGGCACAAGGAAAAGTTGTATATAATCAAGACCCTTAATAAGTATACTAATTACTTACTATTTGAAAAATTAGTTCCTCCTCCCTCCCCAATATATTCAATTTCATTACAACATATCGGGTGTTTGTTTATAGTATAACACGTGGCTAAAATCAGTTGACAGCGCAGGAAAATAGTGTTAAGGAGCCAATGGGGCTGAGCCAATTTAAAATGGTAGGCGTGGTTTAACATCCAGAAATAACCTCATTGGCTTCCTAGCATATTTTCCCACGCTGCCAACAGGTTTTAGCCGCATGTTACACTATAGTATACATTATATTATGGTAGTTGTTATTATACAAAAGGACATTTTAAAACTTTGTGCTTTTGCGCTCTGTTTATAAACGTTATTTTATCAGATATATAATAAGTCTTAAATTTATTGAACATCTAGATCAATAAATAGTAAAAGAACAAATATATAGTATTGCATACAAGGATTAATAAATCAAACTAATAATTTGATTAATTAAGTAAATTGTACCAATAAAATATATTAATTAATTGGAATAATTGAATGAAACAAATAACTTAAAGTAGTGCAAAGAAGAAAACCTTTAAGAAAATGAGCTCGGTAATGGAGAAAGTCTACGAGAGAAATTATTCTCCACCTTCTTTTAACACAAAAAGGTAATTTTTTTAGTATTAAGTAATTTGTCTTTGGGAGGTTAAAAGGAAAATTTAAGGTTTATCTGTTGACCTTTTTTTGACTACGCTGGATGTTAAATTAAAAGTCGACCAATAAAACATCTAATTGCCTGAATCGACATTAAACTTTAAGGATTACCTGTTGCGTTAAGATAAGACAAATCATTATATTTCAGAGTTACTACAATACAAAATTCAAAAAATCAACTTTAAAACGTTTGCCACTAAAAACATAAAATGTTGTAGATCTGTTTTTAGTCAACAGAGGTATCATCTCTCATAGTTCTATACTCTATGGATATATCACTATTAAATTTAATAACATTGCTCAACTTTTCAATTCCAATGATTTTTTAAATTTATAATAACGATGTAAAATGATTTTTATCTCCAGACGGTATATATACGAAATTTAATGACTAGATTTAAGAGAGTAAAGAATAACTTTTTACTACCAAGGGAGTAAAAGTAACAGTTGCCAACTTAACTTATTTGTTCAGTATATAATATATAATTATATACTGAATAGTATATAATTATTTTTATTTGAAACTAAGATACCTATAAATAAAAGATATACAAGAATAAGATGTATAAAAAAGAATATAACATTAACAATCATTTTAAGTAGAACTAGTGTAAAAAAATAATAATATAAGAAAATAATTTAAAAAAATAAAAACTAGTTTCTTTATTTAAAAGTAAAAAAAAATAAGTTGGCTATCCTGAGTTTTAAAATAATTTTAAGATTTGCATACTCATTGTTTTTTTTTTTTTTTGACAAAATATCATTAAATCAAAGTTTTTTTAGTTTAAAACCTTAGCTTTAGCTGTTTAACCTGCTTAAACTTTTATAATTAGATTAAAAATATTACTTATAACTGTTCTAATATTCTACTCTAATATTTCAATTATGTCAGATAATATTGTGTGCGATATTGAACGAACTTTTTAACATACCCTCTGACAGAAGGTCTTGGTAAGAAGCGAACTTGGTAAAACTTGTTACCAACGAAATCGAAAAAGTTATATGACAAAGCATGTAAAATTTTAAAAGTTGGTGTATGATCATAATTTACAACAAGTAAGTGAAAATTCATTGCTTGATTATTTTAATAATGAATGAAAAAAAAACAAGCGTCAAGTCTGTGGTCGCTGTATTCAATGATCAAATCATCTTTGCTTGTGAGAGAAATTTTTAATATCAAAAGCTATGCATGCATTCAATAATAGCATTAAAAAGAAACGAAGGTTGTTGCAAAGAAAGCGAATGTTTTTAACTAAGAACCAACTTGAAGACTTTTTGCATAATTCACCAAACGAGTTTCTTATGATAAAGGTAAGATAATTTTCAGTTGAAAAATCTTGAAAAAAGACATTCTTACTTTATTTTTAATGTCGATTCTGGAGATAAAATTTTGTATGCACCTTGGGAGTAAATGCCATAAATAATTTTCCTCTTGGCTTCGCCTCGGGAGTTAAACAAATAAATCCTCGGCTTCGCCTCAGGATTTAAATCCTTTGGTTCCTCTGCTTTCGCCTCAGGAAACACATAATGCTCAGGGGGAATAATGACATTCTTTACTCCCTTGGTGCATAAATAACTATTAAAGCAGCAATTCATATTTTACAACCTTAAGAATCAGAAAAGTCAGTTTTTATTGTCATAAAAAAAATGTAAGAATAAAATAAACATATTTTGATTTATTTGCCAAGACGGAAAACAGAATTTTTTGCCTAAACAATACAAAAAATCACAAGCCCTAAAGTGTCAGTCGCATTAGTTTTTTTTTTTTTTAATATTAAATCCAAGAGGCACTAACAAAAAATTATGTGCGTTTCACTGCAGTTAAGTGTTTTATTGATTAAAGAATTAATTTTAAACATCACTTGTCAATACAGAAACTAATGCATACAAATAATGCAATTAAATACCACTTCACTGCCGAGTTATATAATAACTCGTAAGTTGTTACAACGCAACATGACTAGTATTCTTACTACACAATATTTTGTCTAGGTTGTTACAACGCACATGACTAGTATTCTTACTACACATTATTTTGTCTAGTGTTGTTACAACGCAACATGACTAGTATTCTTAATACACATTATTTTGTCTAGTGTTGTTACAACGCAACATGACTAGTATTCTTACTACACATTATTTTGCCTAGTGTTGTTACAACGCAACATGACTAGTATAATTACAATGCATTATTTTTTATTAATAAAATAACAAACTATTTTTTTTAAGTGAGTTGTTACAGTGCAACATTACTAATAATAATCTAAATAATTTAACATTGCATAAATGTCAAGTGTTAGTTACACAATGATTAAGAAAGTAAGAACAATAAAAAAATTTAAATTAAAAAAAAATTAAAATCCACTCATATTCCGTGTCACGCTCGCTAGAGATAAAATCACTTGAATTTCATTTCACCTGGTCGATAGCAGAGAGTCGTTAGTTTGCTTATTAGTAATAGTTGTGATATTGTGCGAAGTTTTGGCTCAAAATTGTGCCCTGTCCAAAAACTGTGCTTATATTCAACAAACTGACAATGTGGGGAAATAATTCAAACACAAAGTAAGCCTAATTTATTTATGTAATAAATTAAGGAGAAGTATTTTTTAATTTTCTTCACAAATAAAAAATAGTAACGGTGAAATGTCGGAAATTATACGTGATATAGACAACACACACACACACACCCTGACAGACAGCATGATCAAAACCACGCAGAACGTCATCAAAGTGCCGGAAACATTTGTTTTGAAATTTATTAAATTATGATAAAACCTGGCTTTTGGAATTTGGGTAACTTTTTATCATTACTATTTATATTTTGATAGGAAATGTAAGAATACTTGTGATGAAATGTCATCCACAAGCAATAGGCCAAGAGCCCAGGGGTGTTTTGTTAATAAAAAGTGTAATGGCTGAACGGTCTCAATTTTTCGTAAATACCTTCCTGAACAAGGATCTGCATTTCTGCCGACTCGTATCGGATGGGTGTCCCAGGCAGAACGCATTTAAGGGTCAAAGGTTCTTCCTAGGACACCCATCCGATACGAGTCGGCAGAATTGCAGATCCTTGTTCAGGAAAGTATTTACGAAAAAATGAGACCGGTTCTAGCCATTACACTTTTTATTAACAAAACACCCCTGGGCTCTTGGTCTACAAAGTTTTATCATAATAACTTTTTAAACGAATGTATCAGGCACTTTGATGTTTGTTTGTGTGTGTCTATGTGTCCATGTCACGCATAAATCCAGACTTTTTATGCTAGAGGGTTAAAATGGAAACAAAAATCAAACTTAAAGTCTATTTGTGTCGTGGAGCATGATAATATTTTTCCAGACTTAGATGACCTATTTTGAAATTTGACACACGTGTACAATCTATAAGTGGTTAATCGAACTACTGAATTCCATTATGATATCAGACAAAATTTTGTAAATATTTGACGTTTGACACAACGTAATTATAGTGTTACACATAATGAATTAGTAGTGAAAATTCTATAGATAATAAACAAAATTCTAAAAAAAAATCTTTAGATTGTTAGTTAACTTGTTGGTAATAAATATAAATTTATTTTGTTTTGATAACTGGGACATTATAAAAATTGTAATATATATATATATATATATATATATTATAATATATATATATATATATATATATATATATATATATATATATATATATATATATATATATATATATTACAATTTGATAATGTGTATATAATATTAACTATGAACCTAACTTGAATGTTCCTCTGCCTTCGGCCTCGGGAAGTAATAAAGTTCCTTCCTTCTTGTTTTTTCTACAAACTTGAACTGTAAAAATTTCATCCTTTCCTTGTTGTTTATAATAATATGTATATGCACATAATACTATCTGTATAAATATAGATTGTAATAATAATTATAATATAAGTATTGTTACAATTTTTGAGTATTGTTATCATAGAGATATATACTAGAGGGGGCATAAATAAATAAATAAATAATCTTTATTAATTACTTTTGACCCATAGGTATGTAGTATGTCAGTACAATAATTCAATAAATTTTATTAATAATTAGTTATGAAGAACAGCATTTAACTTACGCTATTAAAATAATACTTAATATCACAATAGAAATACTTACAACTACTAATATAACAAAGTAATACACTGTAATAAAATAAATGACATACAAATGTAACTAAAGACTGACAATTAACAAAGCACAACAATAAATAATAATCTAATTAACAATTAAAAAAACTTAGCTGTATAAAAAGTCATTAAGACTATAATAGGCTTTGGATAACAGCAACTTCTTCAAAGCTTTACTGAAAGGTTTGACTTCACTAACAGACTTAATATGCGCAGGTAACTTGTTAAAACATGAAATAGAGATATTATAAGGTGACTTTTTCAAGACCTTTCATAGCCTGTCTCAAAACATTAGAGGCCTGAAACATCTTTTTGGGCTCTGAACTCTGTGCAACCTCATTGAAACTCCTTCAAGAGTGAGTTAAGGTTATAATTAATAAATTGATTTTAACTTCCCGCACATTGTTCGTGTTTTGATTTGTATTATCAACATTCTCATATATAAGTTATTGTAATTTAGTTCTGATTATTTGATTATATATAAGCGAAGGTGGGTCAGGTTACTTTTTTCCATGTTTTCACAATTTAACCTATAGGGCCTCTCTAGTAATATATCTCTATGATTGTTACTATCTATTTAGATATAGAGATATGATTGCAAAGCAAGCCTTGCACTTTCCTTTAGTGTAACGGTTCATGTTTGCATATATAATGCGCTTGAAGCTATTATTCATCTCCGTGTCACAATTTGATTATGTACTACAAAACTGCAATTACAGGGAGCTATAATTATAATCAGAGGGATCGGTTTGTTTCAAGGTCCTGGCTATTTATATAGAATTACAGCATCTCAGGTCCTTTTTACATCAAGAGTGTAGCCGTAGCCGTTAGTCTTGTTATAGATTTTAACTTACAAAATACTACTTGGATCTCGCGTTGCTTGTTTCTAAACAGCCATGGGTAGTCAAAGCTTAAGGTAATATTACTTCGGTCCTGATACACTAGGACACAAGAAGTTATTATCAAGGACTAGTTATGATTACCTGAAACGTTGTACTTCGGGTTTATAACCCTAGCTACGGGTCTAGCTACGAGTCTAGCTACGGGTCTAGCTACGGGTCTAGCTACGGGTCTATAATCACGATTCCAGGTAAGGGTCTAGCAATGGATCTTACTACGAGTCCAGGTAGAGGTCTAGCTAGCATGTACTCATTAATATATTAGTATTACAGATGCATCCAGCATTCACAGGCCAGGTAGGAAAAATTTCCGACATTAGCGCGCTTTTCCTTTCGAAGTAAATGTTTCTTAACAAGTAGGGTACTTCTCCGATCTCAAGGGTTCGATGCTACTTATTGATTAAAATAGTTTTCTCTTATTTAGCAATTCAAACGAATAACATAGAAAACTTGATCTTAGGTTAAAGATACCTAAAATATACCCGTTTCTACGTGGCACCCCAGTTTCTATTTAATTTTAATGCTTTGATATATACATATATATATATATTTGAATTTTTTTTCTCCCACAGCTCAATTCAGGTAATCGGTTAGTAAATAAGAGACAAACTTCCACATAAGCCGACGTTTCGAAAAACTTTATTATGCTACCATCTTTCAGGCGAACTAACTAAATTATAATATATATATATATATTATATATATATATATAATATATATATATATATATATATATATTGTGATATCTTGTTTGCTTTATCTTTTATGATTGTAGGCTGTGAAGAAAGAACTTTAGAGCTAAAGCGTATAGCTTATGTCCATTTCAGCGCATTTTAAAAAGCAAATGACGCTTAAAAGAAATCTCTGATTGTTGTTGCAGTAGTGACATCAGATGGAGAGATTACGAAATAACGTCGCGTCATTACGGTAAGCAATGTCAAGTGATGCACATAAGAGACGAGGCAAAGTACACACTGTCAAAGAGCTAGAGGTCGATACCAAGATATCTCTGACCACTGATAAGGATTTTATTGTCGGTGATAACAGTGATATCGTTGCTACGGACAACAGAAAACATCGTCTACGTTATTAGCTAAAAAATACGGAGTAAGTATTAGTAGTTCTGTTTACTAATTTCTCCCAAACTTAACGCTTCTACTTATAACTTGCGGCTCTAAGGAGAGCCTAAAACCATTATTTAAGGCTCTTAAATTTATATCGTAAATTTCATAAAGTTTTTTTAATGAATTTGACTGGAGTTATCCAAGAGCAAGTACGCGTTTAATTTACAGGTATTCTTGGCTACACTTGGCTACCCTTTGCGTCAAAACTATTTGAAACGTCCATTGGCTAAATTGGTTGGCAAAAGTGGAACTAAGAAGACCAATTCCGACCTACGTGTCCTGAATGATTAAAGTGAGCCTATTTCTTTAAACTTTTTACTTTTCCTTGTAGAAGGTGGTTTTTCCTATCATGGAGGTAAAGATATAAGAAAACTACTTGTTTGCACCAAACATTTTCTACCGAGATTTCCCTAGAATATTCTATTGTAGGTGTTTTAAGAATTTCAGAGTGGGACTAAGTTGTCGGTTTGCATAAGTGTGTCTGTTATTGTAGCCTTATTCTAAATGATTTCAACTTGGCACAAAAATCAACACCACAGAATGTAACATCACTAACTGTGGGTTTATTATCACCCACCCAAGTACTGACAATGCTCTATGATGCTTAATATTAATGATCACAAAAGCCTTATGTATAGTGACCGGATAAAGTTGAAAATTATCACAAAAGACGTAGGTATAGAAATCGGATAAAGATGAAAATGGCGTATTAAATTATATCCTAAAAGGCATTGAATGGTAAATATAAACTGGAAACTAACATGACAACAAGTCCATACACATGCACGCACTCACACACACATACAGACATACAACTTGGTAAAAACCACACAGGAAATCATGCATGCATCTGTTATGATAATTCCGGTGATATTTGGGTTTTTCTTATCTTTATTTCTAGCACAATGCTTTTGCTATCTACTAACTCCTGCAATATACGTTAAATAACCGCATGTCTTCTATTTCTTGTAGATTAAGAATCCAGAAGTTTTTGGTTTAACAGTTGCTGACTTCCTGCTAAACCAGTATAACCACGTAACATCAGCAAGAGTAACTGTGGTTGAGTATCCATGGCAACGCATTATGTCTAAAGGTCGACCACACAATCATGCATATCTTTTTACTCCCACCGCGGAGAGATGGACCGAGGTCTTTATGCCAAGGAATGGTGAGTTGTGCTCTATCTGACGAAAAATTCCAGTATTATATATATATATATTATATATATATATTTATATTATTATAATATATATATATATATTTGTGTGTGTGTGTTTATGTGTATTAAAATATGTCTACGACCAATTGAAGCCACTAAAGTAACACTAAGTTCATATATTTATTTTAAAAGTATATACTCATTTTCGAAAAAATGATTTTTTTTAAAGTTTAAAATGACTGCTATTTCAAGTCTCTCGTTTTAAGATTCAATAATTCGGTTTGAACCATTTGCACGGAAAGTGCTCACATATCCAATTATCCATCCATCCATTCTTGCATGTATGAACCTATCTATCAATAATTAAATGCTACGAAAAAAATATTTTACTTACTGACTTTCACAATTTTCGTGATCTGTAGGTGAAAAGTTAATATGGAAGACATAGATTTACAGTGCTGCTCTGCAGATAATGTTCTCAGTAGTGAAATCAAAGTTACTGATAACACGTCTCGATAACAATCAAGTAGCAAGTGGAAAGTCAGTCCCTGAGTATCTGCTTTAAGATCTAGTTCAAGTATTGATTATACTTTCAAGTTGAAGTAGCTCTTTATTAAGATGGGCTCAATCCTCCTTGAATATTTTCTCTTAACATGATATTAAAGAAATGATTATCAGGATATTTCCCCCTCCAGTAGCCCTCGAATTTTCTTTCTATTGTCATCATGACTTCTTTCAAACAGAGCCGTATGATGGCCCTTAGTTCGCATCATTGTTCCCTTCTCCTTTGACAAATAATGACGTGAAATTTTTAAATCTTATTGTCTACTTTAGTATTTAATAAGATTTATACTAAGTGTACGAGTGTATGTTTTTCAACTGTGTCAACCTTAATTCTATATTAAGGCTATGTTACTTCTGCATTAAGTATTTGTTAACTCTGCATTAAGTTGTTAAGTCTAAGTTAAATCCAGGCAAAATCTACCTTTAGCCAAAAAAACAAACCATAATAAACGAACATTAAAACTTTGTTTTTTTTGTCGAGGTGCATAAGGGAACTTTCCAAGAAAAGAAATGAGCATATTTTCTCTAAATATTTATACATCCGGTACTGGAATAAGTGGAAATAGCTTAACTTATTGTGGTTTCGTGTGTCAGGATGGAGACAGATACGTCAAACAGGGTTTGATTACACTGTTGTGGACATAGTGATATATTACTAGAAGGGCCCTATTGGTTTAATTTTGAAACATCAAACAAATAACCTGACCTCATTCGGTTACCAAAATAATCAAATAAACAGAACAAAATTACAATGACTTATATAGTAGAACGTTTATAAATCAAATTAAACAATGTGTGGAATGCCCAAATCAATTGATTTATTATAACCTTAACTCGGTCTTGGAGGAGGTTTCAATGAGGTTACACAGAGCTCCTGAGAGCCCCAAAAAGATGTTTCGGGACTTTCAATGTATCGAGGTAAGCTTTGCCTCCTCTAGTATCCATCTCAATGGTTGTGAAACTCTTTCGAATTTCCCCATTGGTTCAAATTGCTATCATTCCATTTGTCGTTCTCATTTAAAATTATATCATGTTTTAGCGAATTTCCTTTGGAAATTCGCCTAATGGCATAGGCGTCATGGCGGAATTCGAACCTCGGATCACGTCACAAATCCGTTTCAGAGGTCCCTAATGACGAAAAAATACGTTTCGCGAGACTTTATATATTATATAATATATATATATATATAATATATATATATATATATATAATATATATATTATATATATATATATATATATATATATATATATATATATATATATATGTATGTATGTATGTATTTCTAGACACTTTCTTGTAAACACTCTATCTTTCGAACAGATTAATATTTTTTAACCAAACTTGGTGCAAAAATTAACCTTTGGGAGGACACAAACCCTATTGAAAAACCAGGTTTTTGTGACGTCATTAACACGGTTTGCTGAGTCAGCAACATTTTCAAAAAATCGGCAAAATTCAGGGTTCATATTTTTCGCCGCGAAAAAGGTCAATATTTATGTTTTTTGAGATGCTAAAGCGAATGAAACCGGTCCGAAGTCGCTACGACCACTCTAAGTGACCAAAAAGTCGAAAAAACCATTGTAAATTACCGAGAACCAAAATTTAGGTCGATAAAAAATAAATTTCGAGTAGGGTGTCGTTTTCTATGTATTTTTGGGCGCTGAATCGAATGAAACCGGTTCGAAGTCGATACGACCATTCTAAGTTACCAAAAAGTCGAAAAACCACAAAACATTATAGAAAACCAAAATTACGGTCGTTGAAAATTAAATTTCGAGTAGGGTGTTGTTTTCAATGTTTTTTGGGCCTCTGAGTTGAATGCCAGTGGTCCGGAGTCAATACGACCCCTTAAACTCAGGGTACCTGGGTTCACATCCTGGAAGGGACGATATGTTTTTATCGTTTTTTTACTTAATATAAGTTTACAACTAGAAAATAATTCTGGCGCGGTGATCCGCATGTCGGGCGAATTTCCTTTGGATGCGTGTTTCCGTGCTTTTTACATTATATAAAGTTTACAACTACTAAATAAATAATTCCGGCGCGGTGGTCCGCTGTCGGGCGAATTTAAATTTGGAATGCGTGTTTCCGTGCTAAACAACCCATTTCTTCCTTATGCAAGAACCATGCCCATTGCGTGGTTCCGGTTCATGCTTTAGAACCTAAGCAGTTACTCAATTGTCAAGCACTGCTCGTAACTTATTTTGTTCGTCTTTTCCAAAGGAAATGCGCTAAAACCTTTAAAGATAACTGGCTAAGCTTTAAAATAAGTAACAAAGCTTTAAACTAGTGCAAATAATAGTGGGTACATCTAATTTTAGAGGCATAGTTTTGTGCAACCAACTGGATAGTTATGCGCATTTCCTTTGGAAAATACAGACAAAATGAGTTACGAGCAGAGCTTGACAATTGAGTAACTGCTTAGGTTCTAAAGCATGAACCGGAACCACGCAATGGGCATGGTTCTTGCATAAGCAAGAAATGGGTTGTTTAGCACGGAAACACGCATTCTAAATGAAATTCGCCCGACAGCGGACCACCGCGCCGGAATTATTTATTTACTAGTTGTAAACTTATATAATGTAAAAAGCACGGAAACACGCATCCAAAGGAAATTCGCCCGACATGCGGACCACCGCGCCAGAATTATTTTCTAGTTGTAAACTTATATTAGGTAAAAAAACGATAAAAAATTATTGTCTCTACTAGGATTTGAACCCAGGTACTTTGGGTTTGAGGGCTCGCATCTAAAGGAAATTCGCCCGACATGCGGATCACCGCGCCAGAATTATTTAGATTTATGCTTTACTTTTCTTATTAAATAAAGTTACTATTGAATATTTTTCCTAAAATATAAAGTTTTAGCCATATTATAATTAAATATCTAAAATTCAATTTTCCAAATTTTCAAATGGTCGCCATATAAAAACGATAGAGAATATTTGGTAAACGATGAGAGCGTATTTGTGGCAAATACTTCTCCCATATATGTAACAAAATATAGGTCTAATATAGTCTAATATAATATTTCAGTATTGCATCTAATATTATAATCAAATATAATATCTAATCTAATATAGCGGCAACCAAAATGACATAAAATGTAATTATCAAAACATAAAGGATTTTTTATAATAATACTGCCCAGTTATAGCCTTGCGGCTCATCAGGAGTAAACTGATGAGCAGGAACAAACAGGAGTAAACTTGCGGAAACTAACTTAGATGGTATTGGCAACCATCACGCTAGAAGAATATCGAATGTTAATGACTGTTTATTTAAACAATCTTCTCATATATACTAAGATCGTAACTCAGGATGCGAACAACAGACCCCCACGGCTTCTAAAGTCAGTTTCTTCTGCTTTTTGAAAATTGCAACAAAGTGCAATTTCATAATTAAAATATTGACTTTAGCATTTAGCTGTTTACAAGTTTAGCCGCATCTGTATCAATTTTTACTTCTAATTTTTGTACTTTTGACGATTTGCCATTGTACTTTTTATTAGTATTTATGCAAATAAAGATTTTTATTTGTTTATTTATTCAAGTATTACTTTAATAGCGTAATTAAATTGTATTTTATTGAATAATGGTAATTATTTTCTCACGATGAATTGATTATCCTTATCACTCTATATTATAAGTTTTATTAATAAATAAAGATTTTTGAAGAAAAATACTAACCACCCTCAACAACGAAGACATTTTAATTACGTCGGATTAAAAAGTTGATTGATCTCCTTTTATCAATAACAAAGCTCTTATCACTGAGAAGATCTTTTATTGCTAAAAATATACCAACTGAGCTCTTCAAATTATAAACTCATAAACATACTTATTTCTAATCTGTTAATAACAGTAAATAACATAACGCTATTAAATAACATAAATAAATCCTAAGTCGTCTTAACCAAAGTTTATTGCCATAGGATTAATTCATTTTCTATTCATATATTTCAACCTTAGGAATATTTTTTACTGAGGAACTAAAAGTGGTTGTTAAAATGATTTCTAAAGGCTGCAAACAGAAATTAATAATTTCTTTATCATCACTATAATATTTCAAGGTTCTAAGTAAGCTAGAAACGGAGCGATTTGGGGACTAAAACAACCAACCATCATTACACATGACTTTTTATGACAGCGTCGTCTTCAGGTATTTTACCGAATACGTAAATATCTTGGTATTAATTTTTGCAGGAAAACCAGTTGTGTCGAGCGGTTTAAGGAACCTTCGAGTGCTGAAGACGACCCAGTCGGCGTTCGTTAATTTTCATCAAGATGAGTTCCGAACGCTGGAAGATGCCGAGGATAGGTGCTTTTCCACCATTGTCGAGTCCCAGTGGACTTACAATGACATTAATGACCTTGATTTTGATAAAGCTTGGTAAGCTGACACAGTAGTATAGCAGGTAACGTATTGAGTTTGAAATCTATCAGAGAAACGTATTGAGTTTGAAATCCATCAGAGAAACGTATTAGGTTTGAAATCCATCAGAGATCGAATAAAGAGGAGATATATGGGTCTGAATCTAATATCTAAAGCAAAATCATAGACTCACTATTCTCCTTTTTATTTTTTAAATGGTTTTGCACTGATGATGGCCTCCAGTGAATGCAACAACAATAAAACATTATTTTAAATATGTGTCATAAATATCTATTAATGAAGAAAGGTCGTAAAGAACAAATATAATAACTTAATCACCTACTGAGTATTTAATAAAACCGGTCTTAGATGGCAAAAAGGTGGGGGAATACAAGAATCTAAATTTAGTTGACGAGGACTACTTTTAATATAGTTTTAATTAAATCGTTAAAATACAATTTAAAATGCTCAAAATATTGCAATGAACCGATATTTATATTAGAATTTTATGAATAATCAATCATTAATTAGTAATAGAACATAATAATTCAGCAACCGGAAGTAATGCCATTTTTTTTTAGAATATTGTATATTGTTAGGGTGGCAGCATTACTTAAGTCCGCCAGTGAACCGCCTTTCGTGTTATCAGTAGTGCTCCTGATAACAATATTTACCACCGTTACCTCATTGATAACAATATTTTATTGTTGAAACGCCCATGAATTTGCAGTTCATGGGTTACCACTAAATATGGAAATATGGGATATATCTTTTAATTTCAACCAGCTGGTAACACTTATGCTATCTGATGTTTTCTAGGGAAACTGTAAAAGATTGTATACTGGAGAAATTCGCTGGAGAACCCAACGACGGACTTTTCAGTGCTTCTGTGCAAAATACTTTGTATGAAGCTGAAAAAATAGCTTTAGATAGAATTCCCCAGGTAACTAGCTTTTTAACACTGCTTATCATATTCACATTTATTGCAAACATTATGTGGAGGATATTTTCATATGGTGGAATGTGAATCACATTTTTTGGGTCCTAGCGAATCGGTTGACATATCAATCAACCTTCTAAGCAGTCCGAGTCCGTCTATGATGAAAAGTTTTGTTTCAAATCAAACAAAAATAAAAATAAAAAAATCAAATAAAAAAAAAATTCCTAAGAATTCAGTGTGTATTCATGAAAATGAGATAACTATAACCAAAGATATTTCATTGACAAAACCATCAAAAGGTTGTTTGCAATGTAAGCGAATTTCTTTAAATAAATGTCTATGTTTTGTGCATATTTTAAGTTATTTAGATAACTCAATAACTTTAGTTGTAGTTATCTAATATTAATAAATAAACACGCGATTTTTTGGAGAATTTTATCAGCTTCAAACAAATTTCCTCTCCAAATTTTGCACCCGACAAACAGGGAATTACTTTTTTCAAAAATTGGTTAAAAGTAGTACAAAATGAGTCAGGTTTTGTAAGTTCTGACTATTGGACTATTTGGGTTTATTTGCTCTAAGTTATTTATTTTACTTATTATTTGATTTTTTAATGCATTAGGCCTAATAATATTATGAAAAGCTTATTACTAGGCATTCTACATTCTCAAGAAAATAACTATTTCTTAGGTTATGAATTTTTGTTCCTTTTTTTTCGTTAAAGATTATTAATTATTTTAATTATTACCTTAATACATATTGATCAATAAAGTAATTAAAACGCGAAGTCTCATATGCTGAGATGTGCACTTTGTAGTTATTAGGTGTAGCACTAATTAGAGAGTTGGCACAAAGGATTCAATCACGTGACCTGGCTCAGGGTACTATCACCTCTTTTCTATCACTAACACTGCACTTACTAACATTTGTATCATAAATATTTCTTATTCAGAAGTAAAAGAAGTTTTTCACTTTTAAGATACTAATTGTAAATTATACTTTCTCAAGTGTTATTTTCCATTATGATTGATGTGAGGATATCTTACTTTCAGATGGAGCAGATAACCATGAATATGCCTAATAAGCATTATTTCGCCGTAGACATGACTAAATTTCCAGCCAAATGGGTCGGAAGAGAGAAGAACAAGACAGTTTTCTTGCCTGTGGACAAACCATCCGGATTTATTCATGCCACTACTTCCAGGAAACAAATCAAATCTAAACTTTAATTCTTTTTACAAAAAATTCGAAGACACAATAATTAGAATTAAATTGCGCGGGCGAGAAATCTAATCCTTTAACAGCAGCACCGAACTTAGTGGATTCAAGTTCATTTCAGCATCGGGTCATCATTTAGTGGGTGCATCAACAAACACCGCTAATATTACGGATCTAATTTAACGAACGTAGTAATCAATCGATTTTCAACGGATCAATCTAAAAATCTCATCCGATTTATTTCTTCATATCCGACTTATCTATCGGATATGATAATCTGATCGTCAGATCTATTGATACCTTGGAGTTTCACCTTTTATATGATCCATGGATAAATAGATCCGTGATATTATTCGTATACGTGTGTCTACACTTATTAATACTAAAGAATTTAATCTTTATACTGTTATTTCGTTGTCTGGCTATCTTCGTGAATATACACTTATTAATAGCTGTAGATCTAAATCTAGTAAGTCTCCTATAACGACAAACTATACCAACTTCGGCAATCCTCGGAAGTACGATTATACACGAAGCAAGTTTGTTACGCGTTATACCAGTTTTGTTATTTCTTGGTCGGACTCTAATAATTAACATCGATCTTATATTTTTTTGTTAAGTGGTGAATTCAATAATTATTATCGATTTTTAAACATGGGATTAGTTTTACTTTATATATTTTTAATTTACTTAATATTTTTTAATTAATGTATATAAACAAATTAATAATATATATTTTTAAATTAATTTTTATTTTACCAATTTTCCTCATATAATAATAATAATACCCGTTTAGAACCTTGCGGTCCATCAGGGATAACCCCTGCGGGAACCACCTTTAGTGCTTGTGGCAACCGTTACGCTCAAAGTGTTGGCGCTAAAGTTGGCGATAAGTTATTTGAACAATAATCTTATATTAACTGAGAGCGTAACCTGGGATGCGAACCCCAGACCTCCGTGGTGTCAAAGGTTAGTTTAATAACTGACGCCTTAACGACCTCGGCCACGGAGGCGGCTCATTTTCTCATATGTACCGCAGAAACTATTCTGTAGTTATAGTAGCAATTTTCGGAGAATTATCTTTTTGTGGGATCATTAATTACTTTAAAAAAAATTAAAAAATTCATAGCACAATTGAATTAATATGGATTTTGTCATGGTGTATCAGTCAATGAGACCAACAAGCATACAATGTTCCATTTTCATACGGTTAATATATTTAGGATTTTTGTCAGATAACTAGTGTTAATCAGCATCTAGTAAGGCTTGTACGTGGATGGGTACGTATTTTTACAGCCTAAGGACAAGAGAAGCGATATTGCAGTACATCTACGTACCGATTAGCATGACCACAAACCATAACCTTTGAACTAACGAAGTGAATCAAAGTCCTGAGCGTTCTTTTACACATTTTTATACCAAAATATTTCGTAAGTACTTCTGCGTAAAAAGATATCACAGATTGACATCAGAGATCAAACTGATACATCTGTAAAGGCAGACAAAATAAACATAAGAGAGCAGTAGTTAAGCCTGGTGAATAAACAGATATTTGAGTCGTTTTCACACACTCCTCAAAATTATCCACCTCCACTTTATTATCCTGATCAAACCTCCTGCTAAGACGGATAGAAAAAAGGAGGAGATCCTGCCTACTTAGAATCTCTGTTCCTACTCCTGCGTTCCTTCTGTTCCAAAGAATTGGGCCTTCAAACGCTTACACATTTCTTTGTTCTTCTTCGTGCTATTCAAATAAGGTCTCTCAAAAAATGCACAATAGTCCAAGGGCCAGATAAAAGAAACGGGATCGTCGGAGCCTGAAATGTTTTCCCCAGTGTAATAAATTAGTTTTTCTATAGAAAGAAAATAACTCAGTTCTTATGTATAAAGGGAAATTATTTTGTTAGATAAAAGATCCGGAACATGAATCTCACCGGAAATATCCCTTTCAGGTAGTTTCAGGACCTCCTGAGTAGTTTTCACAAAGTTGTCTGTCTGTGTGTGTATGTGTATGGTATGTGTGTATTCGTGTATCTGTTATCATCGTAGCTCCCAGTGTATTTAAGTTAAGTTTTAAGTTTTTTTTTTAAATTAGAAAAAATGGGAAATAGTGCTATTAAGTTAAAATTCAGTACACACGTATACTTTTACGCAATAAATAAGTACACCAAGTTTTGTTTCAAATCGACAAGTATATCTATGAAGTTTGTTGCATCAAAAGAGCGAGTCCGATGTGATGAGAAAAATTTCCTAATTACTCTTACCCGCTTTTTTAAAATAACATAAAAATAGCTCTTTAACGTTTTTTATAAAATCGTTCGAAACACCACGATAGGAGAAAAATTTAATTTGAGGCCATTTTCATGAACTGTCATGAAATGACAGACCACTTGATCCTTCCTCAGAAAGCCATTATAAGTCAATCTAGAAGTTTGAACCATTTGGGCTTGACGATTAAGTTTATTTTATCTGGGTCTTGCGGGCTAGACTTCTAGCTTAATTTATACAGCCTATCATAATTCCGACTACAGAATTAGAAAAGATGCCATCTGGATTTCCCTTTCACTTGTATCACATTTTCAAAATTAAAATTTATCCTACAGGATAAAAAGCGAATAGTAGCAGAAATTTTCGAAACAACATTTTCTTTTAAAATATAGATAAAAACCAAGGATCTTAAATAAAGAGGATGACGCATTAAGGAACATTTCTGACCCCATGGAAGTTGCATGAGATAGAGAAACAGGAGCAAACTCAGGTTATGTACCAAGGTTGTCGAGTTTGCTTCACAACTTTCTTTTGTGCTTCTCGTGATTGTTACATTTGTGGTGCTTGCTAAGTCATTTGTGCTTATTTAATTTCAAATTTTAGACTATACATATCATTCAGTAAGTGATAATTTAAGCGTGTTTATATCCTTCTCAAGCAATAAACAATGAAAACCATTGAGAGGTAAGTTTGCCTCTAAAATTTAAGACCTGCACTGTTATAAGAATTGTAAGCATGCGCAGTTTGTACCAAGCATGTGCAGTTGGTTTTTGACGTGCATTTCGTGTTGAATTTTTTTTTATTTTTTGATCTTCGATTGGGTCACTTTTTTGTATGGCAAATCTACTTTGACTGTCATCCCCTTTACTCAAGATCCTTGATAAAAACGAATATGTTAAAAAAATGGAAATTCGCTAGCTTGTTAATGTAAAAAATAAAAATATTCATATTTTGTTTAAAAAATATGAATCAAACAATTCATTTGAAAATATCTAAAAGACACAAAAAGTAAAAAAACTTTCATTTATTGACACTACAGTTCTTCAGACAGCCGCCTTTGTTCTTCAATTCGCCTTTGTTTCCAACTTAACTTTAGTTGAATTTACAACCAAAAATATTTAAAGAACAAAGGAAAGCAGAGAGGGGGTAGCCGGGCGGGTCATTGAGTTTTCCTCCAATAGTCTTGCTTTCTCAAACAAATACTAACTTCAAGGATATCTAATCATTTTTGTATTGATGCTATTTTGTCATTTTTTATGTTTGTTTTAGTCAGGTAACTAGTTTGTCCTGAGTGTGTGTGTAAATAGCATCCTATCCGTCCATGTGCTCAATAAGTTCATATTTAATTTATTAATTAGTTTATTTAGTTGAAATTCGTGTTTTTGGATAAAGGTATTAATGAATATTGTAATAAAACATAAGGTAAATAATTTGAATGATTTTGACACATTGTCATGATACTGTTATAGTTTTATCTCTATGAGAGTATCTAGACTCGGCATACTATGCGGATAGATAGTACATCAGATACGGCAAATAGACTGATGTACTCTTTTAGATAAGATGTACTCCTCTTTGTGCTAATATTCATAAATCACAATATAATAATTGACACAATTAATAAATGACAAAGGTATATAACCAGACACACACACACACACACACACACACACACACACAAACACACACATATATATACATAACAATGATTTTATCTGGACATGGAAAATTTAATAGTTATCTTAACCGATTCAAATTGTCAGATACCAATAGCTGCAAATGTAACATTCAGATAGAACAAACAGTAGAACATCTAATAAATGACTGTCCTTTACTCGACAGAGAATGGTTACCTCTTCTCCAACACATTATGTCTTTGGGATTCAATTGGCCCCTTCCATGTAAACAATTATTACATAAAGACATCCAGGAAAAATTCCTAAAATTCATTGAAGAAATAAATTTTGATGACTTACTTTAAGTAATTTAAATTCACTAACATAACATCATTTAAAGAAGATATCACGATTTTAATTTAAATATTAAAAATTAAATCGGACTTAAAAGAAACAAAATTTGAAGTATTTACTACTGAAACAACGGAAAAAATCAGTATGTTGGAATTAACATTTTCGAAGATCATTTTAACAAGATAAAGTTTCAAGATAAAAAGAAATAATAAATTACGAGAAATACGGAGATTAAAATACAAACAAAGTGTTTAAAACGCATGTAGTACATATGTGGAACATGCTAAAATATACGGCCCATCAGTAGGGATACTACTGAGGGGAAACAGAAAAAAAAAAAAAAAAAAAAAACACAAATATATAATATATGTGTGTGTGTGTGTGTGAATATAAATTGGCGTTTAAAAGAAGGTGTCATACCGTAAATCAACACCAACAACGTCTTTCCACTAAATTTAAACTTTATTAAGCAGAGTCAGCTTTCGGCAATAATGCCATCTACAGTGCCGTGTTGGGATGTTGAGTCTTTCAACTCATGGAATCTGACATGAATCCAGATTTTTGAATTGGAAGACTCAACATCTCACCACGGCACTGTAGATGGCATTATTGCCGAAATCTGGTTCTGCAAAATAAAGTTTAAATTTAGTTGAAAGACGTTGTTGGTGTTGATATAATTGGTTGTCCAGTCTAAACTCAAATGATGTAGACCTTCTTAGTTACCAACAAAAAAAATAAGTACATTCAAAAAAATATATCTATTTTATTAATCATAGCGAAATGTGAACTTCAATTTCGCAAACTTAAATCTTATGTCCGTAATCCATAGCAAATCATTGTCATCTTAAGCCGTATTGTATAATTTATCCCATATTATATACATTGCTTAAGTTACTTAAACATTAACTTTATTTACATATATATACGTAACTAAGTTGAGTAAGTCCTCATCAAATATTCCAACTTCATCGTAAAAACTTGTTTCATTCAAAGTCGGTATTTGTGTGAGCTTTAAATTCCTTTGTTTGTTTTTATATGTTTGCTTTTATCCTTTATTTACAGATAGATGCTTCGTTAAGAAAAGATAAAAATATACAAAGAAATCTTTACCAATCAGTCAGTCTCAGAACTCACGTCCAGTTGGAACCCTGAGAGACATCTGCCGGCAGCAAACTGAAGCTCGTAACGTACCGCCTCTCTTAAACTACCTCATCTATCACTGCCGTACAAATGTTTTAATTTAGTATCGCTTCAAAGTAATTATTTAAAATGTATTTATTATTAGTATTTTTACTGGTAATAAAATCAATATGTTGCTTCGAGATAGACGATGCTCCTATAATAAGCACAACTGAAAATCCATTCACTTATACTAGTCAGGTAATTTTTATGTTATTTTCACTATCATATATTTCAGGTACAAATACAGAATGTGTTAATGCTTCAGTACAAATACTCAGGCTTTAGTGATATTCCCTAATAATTGGTGTAATGGCTATAACAAAAATAAGCGATATATTCATGAAAATATTTTCGGAGGTACAATTGTTTAACGTATTTCGATATCGTCAGTTTTTATAATCGAAAAATTGCGAATCAATATTTGCCTCGATTCTAAGCAAAGTATATAATAAATCTTTAGATTTATTATGTTTTTTGCCTAAAAATCAACTTTCTTGTTAGCTCTGAGTCTTTTAACAGAACAAGAGAGTTAATGACGTCTCTTCCCAACAAACCAGTCTTTTCTTTCAGCAGTTTTCGAAAATATTTTTAACATTTTTTCGTTGGAAATTTCTTTATCCAGGTTCTGTGGGTCGCTGAATTGATTTAAACCGAAGACTATACAACTAAAAAACAAAAAACAGTGTAATTTTAATATTTGTTTCATATATTTGGAGCCACTCTAAGCATATTATTTGCTTATTTATTTAAAGCAATCTAGTGAGAGATGCGAGCCTCTTTTGCCAATAGCAAATGAAGCGAATTTTCATTAGCTTATAACCATATATTTAAATACAAATTAATAGGATCCTAGCGAGCGAAGCGAGCCTTTTTCCCAATATTCATGTTATATATTTATGGCAAGCCTTTTTAAGAAACCTAATTCAATATTTTAGCAATCTAGTGAGCGGAAAAAGCCCCATTTAGCGAAATTTCTAAGAAAAATGAGTTTATGACATTGGATCATGGAGGGGGGGGGGGAGTGCCTAACATAATAATTTAGAGTACTCTAGCGAGCGAAGCGTTACCTTTTTTAAGTACCTCATATTGTAGTATCATATTTAAGTACCTCATATTTCAGCAATGTTGAGAGTGTATTTCTTGTATTTATATATATATTTATAAAATTTTAGCGACCGAAACTAGTCTTATATACGAGAATCTCCAAACATTCTCGTATATATCTATAGCCATCTAGTGAATGAAGCTAGCTATTCAGAATGAACCTAACTTTATCTTAGAACTTTATAAGAAAAACCATTTCGCAACCTCCGTGATCTCTAAAACGGTAAAAAAATCCTAATTAATTTTAAATTGGTCTCTAATTGGTATATTCCATCACATAATAAGCAAATATGTAAATTTTCATTTTATCATGGCTTGTTGATGGTTTTTGTAGGTCATTGAGTGGGTTTAGCCCTTTTATAGGGTAGTGGCCATATATGAAGCCACCTCAAAAGTTCCCTGAATGTGCACCCCTAAAAATTTGAATATTTAACTCAACCTTTGTTTAAATCGCTGATAAAAGCAGTAAAAATCACTGAAAAAATGTTTAAAAAAATATTTAACACGATTTTCCATTATAAAAGATGCTTTTTGGGTGGCTTCAAATTAAGCCACAGACTGTTAATGTACGGAGAAAAATTTCAAGGTCACTAAAATTTTAATGATTAAGACTTTGTGGCTCATTATATAGCCACAAAAAATGTGCTGAAAACACTAAAATCAATTATTTTTTTTGTTAGTAAATTAAAAGGTCCTGGTACCTTGTTAATTATATTACTTAAAAATGCCTGTAATTATATTACAGGCAATATTATGTATGCACCACAGAACATTCATGAAACTGCATCGGTCTGAAAACTTCTGACTTTGACGTCTAATATTATCTCAGCGCAATTATTAAAAAATATGCAGTAAGTGAAATCATATAAGAGCAAACATTAAAAATGTAACCCAACTTACGATTTCAAGAATGCATGGTGTTTGTTTTTTTCCTAAAAACAAATCATAAAGCTTTGAAAACTAAAAATAAATGCTATAATTATCAAAAATAATATCTATAATATACTTACATCACATTATTATACGAATATATTAGTTAAATAACTATAAAACAGGAAACAAAGTGAGCACGATTACAAAAAAAATGGATTCTCGCCGGTTTTGTGGCCTGATAAGAAGCCACTATCGATTTATTTCTGATTAATCGATGTTTTCCAATCGATTCTTTTTTTTTATTCATATTTAAAGCGCTTTCAAATACACATCAAGCTGCTTTAGCACTAAATAAGTGTAATGGTCTTTGAAAAAAACGCCAAAAACGAAGTGGCTAATTATCAGGCCACAAAGCTATAACGTCATGTTTTTATTTTTTATGATTGCGCGTTAAAGGGTTAGACCTTTATAGGTGAACGCTTAGAATAAAGAGAGACCTTTGGAATCTTGGCTGCTACGCGGTGTCGGTGCGGAAAGGAGGCCGCTTCGCGGGCCCTGCGCTTCTCGAGGCCACATGATTGTTATCATACACCAGTTCGTCTTATTACTAGTTCATATAAGTGGCTGATACTGCCACGATATACGCAAATTTTCAAATATATTAGACAAAAATACTTTTTTACATTATGTTTTATGTGTCAATCAATAACACCAGAAATAATACTGACTACAAAATGTAACTTCGTATTTTTGTTAACCACACATAGCAGTACATATGTAAAAAATAATAAAGATTTGTGATTTTTTTGAAATGTTTGTGGGGCCATTATTGAGGGTTAATTTGCATTTTCTGAGGACAAGCGAATCGAGTCCGAACTGGTGAAGATGAGGTCAATGACTCCGACAAGACGAGGAAAAGTTCCGAGGTACCCCGTACCCATCCTATTAAAATACCCTAATAGCGTGTTATACAAGAATGTTGAATAAAGGGGATGACGCATTAAGGAACATTTCTGACCCCATGGAAGTTGTATAAGACAGAGAAATAGGACCAAACTTACCTTCTCTTAGGTTATAATTAAAAAAGACGTCAAACGCAGGTTATGTTGCTAAGTTGTTATACAATTCTTGGTTGTCGAGTTTGCTTCTCAACTTTCTTCAGTGCTTTCGTTATTGTTACATTTGGTGCTTGTCAAGTCATTTGTGCTTATATTTTTACATTTTGGACTCTAGGTAGCCACTTTAGTGAGAGTAATTGAAGCTTTACCGTTTACTTTCGTAGAGAGTAAGTTAAATGTGTTAATATTTTGTCTTTTTTTTTAGCCTAGTGAAATGTTTTGCTAGTTTTCAAGATTCAATTTTGGTTGTAATGTTCTTAATTTTCTTTAATGTTTTTAATTTTAAGCAATATTGACAAAAAACAGTTAAAAAGTATGAACTTTTTTCAATTTGTTTATAACCTTCGCAAGCAAAACAATGGGAAACCCATCGAGAGTTAAGTTTGCCTCTAAATTTTAAGACCTGCGCTGTTATAAGGATCATAAGCATGCGCAGTTCGTACCAAGCATGTGCAGTTAGTTTTTGACGTGTGTTTCATGTTGAATTCTCTATGTTTTGATTTTCGATGGGGTCACTTTGTTGAATGGCAATTCGACTTAGTGCGTCATCCCCTTTATTCAACATTTTGGTGTTATATAATGCTACTGAAATGAATATCTTTTTACTCAAGAATATGACCCAGGTTTTCAATCATTTATGTAAAACATTTAAATTGTAATAGGGGGTACTATTAAACGACACACGGCTAAGGTCAGTTGAGAGCGAGGAAAAATAATGCGAGGAAACCAATGAAGTTAGTCCTGGATGTTAAACTACGCCCTTAATTTCAAATCGGGCCAATCTTATTGGTTCCTCAGCTCTATTTCCCCGCGCTGTCAATCGTGTGCCGTACTATAGAGGCCAACGGCCCTCCATATTAATTATCTTTAAAGATCTAATAATTTCATGATAATTTGTCCAGTTTGGAAGATCCAACAATCAAACAGATGACATAATATCAACTATATACTCAACAGTAGCCAGCGTGTCCAAAGATTTGGACGACAGACTTGTCTACAACAATCTCTCCGACTTCAGGTACCTGCTCTGTCAATTGTTTTAGACATAATGCACCGGTAAGTTCAGTTACCATAAATAGGACCATAGTCTTGTCGTTAATAATGAAAACGCAGTAACTAACGAAAAAACCGGTTTGTTTTAACTGTCTTTTTTCTATTAATTGCCAAATTAAGACTAATTGGTTTATATATGGTCTTTAAAGATCTATAATATAGTAGATGTAAGAAAGAAAAATAAAACTTTTGATACTTGTTTAAAGAATCAATAGTATGTTTAAAGAAGGAGCTTAAATGCGATATTGCATGTTTTCTGGTGGTTATAGAATGTAGCTTGCACTAAAATGTCCAAAATGTCTAAATGCTAACTTATAAAGATGTTATTTTTAATTAATTGGTATTACAGGAATGAACCGGATTCAGTAGAGTGTCGTAAATCAATTTCTGATTTAGAATTCAAAGTCCGACCATCTCGGAGAATCTGCGATTATGTGGTAACGAGAAACCACAGCGAAATTTGCAGCCTGGATGTAACACTGGTTAATTGGAACGGAGAATGCAGAGATAGTTGGCTGGAGGCGGCGGGCAAGTTGGAATGCGGATCCCTTTCTGGAACAAGAAGGATCAATTTTGATAGAACGATAATTTCATTGAGAATGAGATCACAGGACGGCGTTCTGATCGGAAGACAAAGACTATGTTCGGATCCTCAAATTACGACTCCAACTGTGTTCATTGATAACTTGACCGTTCCTCTTTCAGTAAAACCATCGCACCAGCAATTCCCCGAACCTTATTTTCCACCAAATTTAAGGCCATCGACAAACCCATCGGAGTTCGGAACCAATTCCATAACTACTGATTCTTATTTCCCGTCAACTATTGATAATGAAATTTCACAGAATAAAATCGACATAATCAGTCCCGGATCTAAGTTACCTGTCATTTCTCAATTGGATCAAGTTTCGGCAAATTATCGTCCCAATGAAATTTATCGACCGGGAATGGAATACGGTCCTCCTGAATGTGACAGAAACTCAGGTGTTGTTATTTCGAACCCTAACTATCCCGATATTGTTGAGTCCGAGTGTTATTTAGTTATTTATCCAAATACAAAATTGTGTTCTCCTACGGTATATTTTGATAATTTTGAGTTCGGAAGGTCGTATGGAATGACTTGTCAAAGTTCACGTTTAGAAATCGGTAGTTGTTCGTTTTGTGGATTTTTAACTGGTGTTTCGTGGAAGATACCCCAAGGTATAATTTCTTATGATGGCGCTATTAAAATGCGGTTTAAAGGGAGAGGGAGGTTTTTATTTACCATATATTTCAATACGTGTTCGCCTTTTAATCCTTATCCATCGAATCAAAAGCAGGAATGGAGGTGTGTGCAGCCTTCTCCTTCTCCTCCTCCGTGTACATGCCCATGTTCACAGCCATGTCCTTCTCATTGTCTGAGAATGCCATGCCCGTTACCTCCCCCACTCCCATCACCATGTCAATGTCCGTGCCCAGAACCATGTCCTCAACGTTGTCGTGGCTATTGCCCTAATCCCAATCCATATCCATATCCACCATCACCCCCGCCATTACCTCCATGTCAATGTCCATGCCCTGAACCATGCCCCAACCATTGTCGTGGGTATTGTCCTAATCCACAGCCATACCCCTACCCTCCATCACCACTATTACCTCCATGTCAGTGTCCATGTCGAGAACCGTGTCCACAACATTGTCGTAACAGATGTCCGACAATAGTCTTACCACCAAATCCCTACCCAGCTGAAATATACCCATATCCACCAAAAGGTCCTCCACCAAATCCACCGTTTACTTACCCACCAAGACCATTTCCTGTTACGTCCCCTAGGCCAATATATCCTAATCCAACACCTATTAACCCTGACCCTTACCCAAGGCCCCGCCCACCAGTACTTCCAGATCCAACGCCTGCTTTTCCACCACCTCGGCCTATTGGCCCTCAACCTTATCCACGACCGCAACCTTACCCTCCTTCGCCATCATCATGTGAAGTCATCAGAATACCACAAGGTTCTATAAATTGTTCACCAATGCAGCCCCAATCATACTGTTACAGGTAAAATGTATAATTTTACTGTTATAAATATTTATAGTAAGTTTTACTAAAAAAATCCCGTTTTAGGGCCTTTCGGCCCATCAGGTCATTTACCCTGCGGGAACCACCTCAGGTGGGTTGCATCTACTACACTCTAAGAATTAATTAAAGTTGGCGAAAATCTTTTTAATACAAATACTATTCATAAATCTAAGAGCATAGCCCGGGCTGCGAACTCCGGACCTCTGGTGCCGAAATCGAGTGCAGTTTTAACTCCTATAAAGTGCAGTCCGAAAATAACTCCTATAAACAATACCTTTTCAAGTTACATCTCCAATGATTAAAAGGAAAATTTTTTCATGCTTTTTTTGTTTCTTTTATTGGTTTGTTTTTTGGTCTTTTGTTTGTTTTATTGGTTGGTAACCCCATGGTAATCCCAACATCACAATAAGAAATTGTATTTTTTATTTAATAAATAACAATTTGTTTGCAGGTTTGAGCCCCCAACGGGATATTGCCAAATGGTATTACAACTGGAACAAGTATCCATGAAGCATGATCAGAACTGTAATAATGAATACATAACTACTGGCATAAGAGATCCAAGAATATGTCAACGTAATATGGAAAATATTCCTCGTAAGTATACATAATTTTATTTTTAAGTAAGCATAGTTCATTCTCTTCGCTCATTTTAAAATGTATAACATAGCCGTCTTTCAAATGTTAGAGGTCATCATTAGTGTCGTTGAAAATCAGGCTAGAAGTAAACTTGAGTGACTGCTAAGTACGCGATTCAAGAACTTGGTCTTTATGGGACTCATGTTCATTCCGTGACATTCGCCACAGAACTCTTAATTGTCTACTGCTTTGTTTTGTAGGAGCTTTACATCGATTAGTATTAGTTGACTTGGTCTAAGAAAATCAAGATGGTAAGAGTCAAACCATCAGGTATATATTAGGCTCCTCGTCCCACTAGTAGGACGGAGAGGCCTAAGTTAATTTGCTACTAATAGGCTGACTTGCAATGTCATATTATCTGATGAGACTTTTAATTCTTTTAATTTATACTTCGGGGATAAGGTTTAGTGGGTTTCCGTTGGTGTAACGGTTAGTACGTTAGCCCGCCACCCGTTACTGTACAGGTTCGATTCCAGTCAGAGGCCTTAAGATTTTTATGCATGAAATGGTAATCCTTGTGTATCCTTGTAAATGTGTTAACCCTCTGATAGAAACTTTAAGCCAAAAGTCAGGTACTCACAAAAGATCCTTACTCACAAATGCAGGGCCCTTAGTAGTAGCTTATATAATATAATCGTTTAAGCTTAAAAAGTAGGAAACCTTAGTCTTACAGTTGGGCTAAGATTATAATTGAAGCTAAGAAATATATTTTAGCTATAGAGGTCTTTACTGGTTATGACACAAAATGCGTTCAGTAGGACTCGTATGGTATAAAACGCTATTTTTATATGAAGTTAGCAAGAATGGCTCTACAATAGCTTATTTGCTAGGTGACCTGTCATCCCTAATAAAAATCACAAGGTTGGATTATGGGCTTGGAGTAAAATGTATCTTTTGTTTTAGTTTACGTTGACCGAGGCGGCTACCTGCAGGGAAAGCTAATGCCTGGTTCCAGAGTCAGGGCCAATTTCCAAGGATTACCCTGCTCCTGCAATGTCGACTACAGGCAACAAGAATTTACTCTCAGAGGTACTCCGTCACAGGATAATTGTCAATATACCATACATAAATCTAATCAGGTATGTCAACTAGATATCCACTAGGAACGTATTTTATGTAATTAAGGGCGTAATAAAGCTAAATTTATCGTATTCTCCAAACTGCTCTTTTTCAGATTTTTTATATCTTACATACAAACTCCATTTTGGTATTCAATAAAACACTCCAATGAAATTCAGTCAATAGGTTTAAATATTACGTATATGGAACTAAATCCGGTGCCTTCATAGTATGTCATTCACCGTGTTTCGGAGAATAACATCAAATTTCGGTCACAAGGTCACATGATATATAAAATCAATAAAAACAAGATAGGATTACGAGCTCGATGATGCAGAGTCAATTCAGATTGCAAATATCTGGTAAATTTGAAAAAAACTTCATTTGGTATCTAGGTCTGTGTCTTATTGTGTTTTTTCCTTTTATTGGGAGTACAATTTTTCTACTTTTTTTTTTATTTTGATAAGTAAAAATCTTCTAAATTTATTTTTTTTCAATATTCTAAAATTAGTTGTGAATAATTATTTGCTCATTCATCTTCCCCAGAATATTGGACGGATCTTTCTGAAAATGATTCTCTATAAGTTATTATATTTGGTACAGAAGTATACTATATTTCAACCAATCAGCTATTGCGCGGATACGTATACACACTCTAAAATATTCCACAATCTTGTCAATCAAGAAGATACTGATGACAATTCTAACATCTCTTAATGTTTGGACGGGATATGTTTGATTCCAGGGAGTGTGCAGTCTAGAGATGACAATTGAAACTATCGACTTGGAATGCAGCGTTGAATCTCTGCTTATTGATGGAAAATCTTACTGTGGCTTCAGAGCAAACGAGCAGCGTGAGTATTTAGCCTTGGTCTAAATTGGTATTAACATCGTAAAGAAATAGATACGTAGATACGAAAGCGATCAGTAAAGAACATGGACTAAAACCAGCATATAAGTTTGCATGAAAGATCACTGTATAAAGTCGATTTAAGTAAGGAGTAGTAAGGAGTGTATCTTTAAACAGTCTTTAAACCTTGCAGCAATGCCTGTTTTGATAAGGGTACAAATCGCCTTACGAAAAGTTTAGATTTTAGTTATGCCTCACCTAACTTATTTCTACTGCAATAATAGAGTCAAAATCTTAAACTAGACTAAAAGGTGTTCCCACTGATCATAATATGTCTACCAGTACTTCGACTAACATCAATGAACCTATCTGGCGAATTACATGTTGGGCACTTCTAAGCCGCAAGTAAAATTTTGGGGTGGCAGGTAAATTGTTAAAAATTAAAACAAGTACAAGCTTATGGTTTTTGTCACTAAGTGTCGCAGCCACGAACACGGCTTCTAGATACGACTAGAACATAAAGCAGTGACAAGCTCAACCCCCGTTTCTGCTTTTGACTAATTCATGGAGCAGCCACGAGCTGATATAATCTGTGTTCTTATTACACACAAATCAGCCAATCCCGTAGTAGTAGCCACTAATAGCTAACTAGTCACTAATTTTAAATACGCTAATAACCAATTCATTTATAATAAATAAATAAATAAATAAATTAAATAAACCATTTATTTGCATTAAATATTTTACAAGATACATTTTTTTTTTATACTAAGCAACTTACATTTCATTTATAATGTGGCTTATTATTTCAGTGGAAATACAACTAACGGATCCAAGCACAGTGATTCAATATCAGAGGTCAGGACAACCTGCAAAGCCAGGAAGTTTCTCTATTCGAGTCAAACAAAGCAACAGGTGTCTTCAGAGTTTCTCTTCTGCCAGTAAGTGTAATGGCCTAAGTGCTTGAAATAGTGATGCTACCATAATAGCTTACGGGTATGATATATGATGGGTAGATAAACACGATATCATGTATCATATGTTCAAAAGTTCACTAAAAAGAAGACTTATAATTATCATGAAAGGGTTACATCTCATAATTTTCCTTTTCAGGGACTTATGACGTTCTGAGTAGTTTATATTATGTTGTTTGCCTGTGACACGCATAACTCCTCATGATTTTCCACAAGGAAGTTGAAACTTAAAAGAAGAATCAGACGTGAGGTCCAGCTGTGCTCCCCGGAGGTTTTCAACCACACTAACAAATTTTGCTGTGTTTTTAGTAATATAACCTGAACATCGAAAATATCAATAATCAATTTGAAATACAACGCAGGCAAATATTCTACTCATAATCTTTTCATTATTAGACTATCTTAGTAGTTAATTGGTCAATCTCTTAATATTAGCCAAACAATTATTGTTTTTCTGATAATTAGTCAGATCATATGTTAATTAGTTGAACCATCTGTTAATTTGTCAATCTGTTAATAGGCAGACTAAGGAAGCAAGATAACTTTTCATTCCAAAATGTTCATTAGTTACTATAAATATTTACTTTCATTTTCAGCTGGCCGAGATATCAAATACAGAGATAGCAGCTGTATTGTGCCGTTATCTGGTATATATGGTAACATTGAATTCCCTGGCTCTTATCAAAAGTCTTATCAGTATCTGACGTGTTCTTATACATTCCCTATGAGATCAGGTATGTATGCACCATTTTTGTTCATTGCGATTTTTGTATGGATCACCTGATGATGATGACAGGAATACCATGCCTAATCAAAAAGCAAAGCAAAAATAATTGCTAATTTTATTACCCAAATTAAATCAGATACATTTTAAAATTTTGAATTCCAAAATTTTGAAAACATCATAGTAAATTAGAAAAGCTATTAATTATGCTTAATCATTCTGGTTATGCTTGCAGCTACTGCTTATACTCACAGTTATTAAGAGTATGTATTGAAGGAAGTTCGTGGGGCAATCCTTTGAAATACGTACTTCTGTGCTTAACCATCCATTGCATACTCAGGCTTAAAGTTTATTCTTTTAAATTGAACCGTAGAATTACTACTGGTTATTCTAATTTAATGGATTTTCAAAGAAAATTTTCATGTTTATCCCGGTGGTTATATAAAATTATGCCCATTTTCCTTCAATCATTGGCACAGCATTACCCGCACAAATTTCAAGCTTAGTATATGTTCATATTTAACAAATGTATGATGAGTTCTACGGAGCACGACACCTGTCATGCCAATCTTCTCATTAGGAGGATTGGCATGGCTCATGGAGCAAATTTGGTAAAGGTTTTGGAACAAGCTGCTAAGTATAGAACAATGCATTCCTGTTTGTTTTATCGAGTAATATAAAAACTCAGGCAGCTTAGTGGCCCAATTTTTCACCCTAATATTCTACGGTCTGGTTAAGCCACGAATGCGGTTAAGATCTATTGGTGGTCTCAGAACTCTTCACTTCAGCACCAGGCATTAAAACCCTCCCAAACTCGGTCTGAAATGGGATCCTAGCAGTCTAGGAGGTAGGACCATGTGCTATTTCACCCAGTACCTGTTGCTAACAGTATCATCTCTTTTTCCATGTGTCATGTGATATTTCACCCATTACCTCTTTCTAACAGTATAATCTCTTTTTTAAGGTTACTGTTACGTGAGAATAGATTTCGATGACGTAGATATCCCTAACAGTTTAGACTGTGATAGATATTATATAGAAATCAATAATATCAGGTACTGTGGAAACACGCTTTCTACCAGCACTAAAGGTAAGTTTTCTTTTGAAAATATCTTACTACGGATCTTAACTTTCCTTGCGACTCCATTCTAACTAGATTGATAAAACCAACAGGATAATTTCAGATGTACCAACAGTGAAGCTTTTAAAATTACGGTAAACCCATGGTCCTAGTGTTTTCAAAATGATCTCTAGCCCCAGGGAGTCCACTCATGCAAATCTAAATTAACCATACTATCGGTAACTAATGTCCAAATATGGCAATTTCATTACAACTTTTGTCAACTTGAAAGTTTTATTAGGCCACATTATAATTAAAATTGTTTTAAACGAAAACCTAATTTTCTACTGAAAATTAGATTTTCTTAGAAAATTAGCATTGAATTAAAATTCGATAGCAATATCACCAGGTTTTGGTAATGTTTCGTCAGCTATTGATTATTGTTAAACTTAAATCATAGATTATTGTTCAAAATTACAAGAAACAAGCATTTTAACGAAAAAATATCTTACAATAATAAAGTGAGAAAATACAGGACCATGGTGATGTTTGCACCATATTTTTAAGATCCAATTTAGCTTTTCAAATTTGCCATAAAAGTAGTAATAAAACTGCTATATTTGAAGAATAGTTAACAAAAAACGCAATGGTTAAATTACAACTCGCTTGGACGGGGGTAGAGAGACAATCTACAAAACTATAGGACCTTGTTTTCCTGTTGATTTAACATCGGTCAATCTTAAATGTTCCACCTGATATAATTGCAAAAAATATAAATTATAATTATGTTTACTATTGTAAAAAGAAAGGCTTTTAATTCTACAATATTTTTAGTTAAGATGAATTAAATTCCTGTAAATTAAATAAAGTCTCTCTTAAAAAGTGGGTAATATATTATTATTATAAGATCAAATGTGATAAACTACGCTAGATTTCTACAAATATACAAATTTAATAAATGCATCTAAAAAAATCTTTCTTTAAATTACTATTTAGACTTAAGTGCTCATATCGATTTCGGACCAGTTTCATTCAATTCAGAGCCCGAACTTTATTGTATACCCATCGAATTGTGGATTTTCTTCTTACTTGTTGACTAAAATCAACATAGATCAATAGACTTCGATGTAAAGCTCAGTCTACATTGATGTCAGTTTCCAATAAATAAAACCATGAAGTTGTCAAAATTGCTCACAATTTTTATTTCTTTGCATCTCCTAATACTGTAAGCAAATAAATTATGACAACAGAATTTACTTACTTCTCCATTACTCGCAATTAAATTCTCCTGCGTTTTTTAACTTCTCCGTCAGGCTCTAACTCTATCTAAGAAAATATTAGAGGCAACTTTAGTATTTTAAGAGGAAAAATGATAAGGAAAGTAAAATATGTAAAATATGATAAGAAGACCCATTAATAAAACTAATATTGACTTTGTCCAAGGGTTGCATTAGCGACATTGTAGTTAAGACGCCGAAAGAATTATTTGCTTTTAAGTAGCTTTGCGTCATTGTTATGTTATAGCATATTGATTTAGATAAAATGCTAATGAGCTACAACGTCAAATGAAATTAAGAGGAAAATTGTTAAAACACTGTCAAGCAATTTGTTAACATGGCCCATACGAATTATAACGCTGAACTTGATTAAGTTTTAGGTTAGTTGTGTATAAATATCACACGGGGAAACTCTAAATCCTGGCTTATTTTTGGGATTTTTGCACATGTTGAAGGTAATGGGTATTTACAACTAGTTAGACAGATATTTACCTACAAGTGAGATACTTATCAACAGCTAATTATCCTCAGACATTCTAACTGAACTTTAGCATGTCTGGAACTTTTTTACTGGAGAAGTAAAAAAGTTTATGGATTGCGCTTGACGGATTGAACATAAATAATATACAATCCATATATGTTTTCAAAATGGCTCAATCTCTCAAAAATATTTAAACATTTCAATTGCATTTTCTCTTTAAGCATTAATTCAAGATGAATTGCTATTGATGTATACTGAATGCATACTATACATTAGTATTAAAACATTATTTCGCCATCTGCAATGTTTACTATTTTTTTTTAATTTTTCAAAGATACGTTTAGATGCCCTAATCACAGCAAAAGTGTCATACAAATTGGACAAGTTTTAGATTTGATATCGCAGTTCACATGATTAGCAAAAGTATTTTGAAATTTCCCCCCTCATGAAAGCAACAGAACTGACTTTCAATTAAGATTAAAATAAATATTGTTTTAATCAGCATTAGTGTTGAATCGAAAAGTTTGTTCTGCAAGTTATATTATACACAATACGATAGTAATAAACCTTTAATTAATATCAAACGGTATCGTTGATTATTGGTGGAGCACCGCAAGGTAATATTTTAAGCCTTTGTTTGTTTACACCCATGATATTCCAGAACGCAGATTATAAAACCAAAATGGACTAGAGTACAATCACTTGATTTTTACGCTTAAAGGTCTTATTTCGCCACTACAAGTAAATTAACTCTAATCTTATTACAAGTATTTTTTTGTAACAATATAATTGATAATATTATACAATTGATAAAAGATTTAGCTCCGTTTGATGACTTATTTCGCAACGAACTTTACCTTACTTACTTCTTACATCTATTTTGATTTTAGTTCTAGAGTTAGACGAAGAGAGAGGAAGCAGGATATCCTACAAAGTAGACAGGAATTCCAGATGGAAATTCACATTCTCCCTTCTCCCCTGTAAACAAGAGATATTTGCCAGATCAATGACACAAATGTATTCGTTACCTAATTATTCCAATCTGCCATCCATCAGCAATTATTTTAAAAGAAATGCAACAGCTTGAACCTAATGTATAATGCGCTGGAAATTAAGTTTACCCACAGCAATAATTGTGGATTAAAATCTTTGCATATGAATAGAGATGTAAGGATATAGAAGCTATATTGCCTTTTGTAACAGGTTATAACAATAATTGTAGGTTTGCCAGAATTATCTATTCCTTTTAATATCATGTATTTTTAAAACTTTATAAAATTCCCATACAAAGTATTTTCAATTAATTCATTAATTTAAAGCTTCGACTGAACTCTAGGCATGATATGTAAATATAGTTTAAGCTTTATCTACTTTTATTAACGTAAGAAAGGAATGCGAATGTAATATAAATCTATGTGAATAAAAACACAGCTTTGATATTACAAAATATAGCTTGTGCTTACAAAACTTGTGCAGACAGGAAAGATGATGGATGGTGTTTTAGGTTAGAGTCGGAGGAGTCTATAAAGTTCTTCGTTGATCGAAATGATTGATAGCCATTTACTAGCTATCATCGACTCTTTCTTTCCAGCTTAAAGTCAGCTTTCCAGCTAGATAGTATACAACCAGCTTACACCTGAAGTCAGATTATTGTCTTTTATCAGGTTATCATCGGAGCTGTTAGCCTAGATTTATGTTATATTCCTGAACCCCATTTAAGTTTAAATAAAATATTTTTTTTTTTCAAAAGATAAATTTGTTTGTTTACCTTTATTGATGGAGAAGTTTGAAGTCATTTTTCTTTAAATTTACTCAAATAATAAGGAATAATTTGACAAAACCGATAGGAAAAATGTTTAACATATATTATAATTATACAGACAGTCTGATTGATATATTTACATCATTAGAAATTAGAACGTCTAAAAATATTTGTACGGTCTCAGTACTGTTAGGTATTGGAACGGAACCACCTTGTTTCGATACACTATGTAAACATAAACCGATATAGTGAAGTGGTTTAGCTTGAATCTCTTAAAATACAAAAACGACTAGATAAGTTCTTCCATTTAAAATATAACTGTTCTCTGCTTTCCTGCTATGGGGGTTGGAGTATCTTCTAATTACTTAGACCCGTAATACGGATCCTTTGTAATTTAAAAGTACCCTTTGTTTGCTCAATTTAGATCAGCGTGTTACGTTTTCTACGCTTTACTTTGCTGATACTGCCAGCAAACAGATGCAAGCTTACTGCGAGCCAATAATATATTTTTGAATTATTCATTACATTAATACTTTATTCATATTATATTTTAATTTGCAGATAAGAATTTCTAACGACTTACTGCTCAGAGTATAAGTCAGTCTCTGACTTCCTATATTATTTTTAAAACAACTATTTTGCCTATTTAGACCTCTATGCTATGAATTACAAAAGGTCCACCACCTTCCTATCTTTTCAGCATAGTTGGAAATTTTCCGATCTATCATAGGTATTTCGATTTTTTCTACTCTCAGTCCAATCTGTTGATTTGTATACTTTCTTTTCCCACTAGTCCCGCTTCCCTTAATGGGAACCTATATCATTTGCAAGAAATTGTGTTCTTGCTCTGATAGACCTTCTTTTACATGTATTTCTACATTTAAATCTAAACGACTAACACATGAACAATGACATCTCCCGCCCGCAGAGAGGGTATCTCAGCTAGTATAATTAATAAACTATCAATAATGACGTTTCAAAAAATATTATTAAAGTTCGTGAGCAAACAAAAATAAAACATATAAGATAATATTATTAAAAGATAAGGATAGGTTACAGGTACATAGGTATGCGTTTTATATATATTTTAGGTATATAACGTATGCAGATCTCAAAGCATATGGACCACATGGTCCATGTACTTCATGTAGGATGAAGGTATGCAGGTACTCATAATTAACCTCGACGTCATTATTTTGCAAGACCGTAAGGATACTTGTTTGAAATATCGGGTCTTGACGGAGATCTTGCCCCCAGCGTTTCGTTATGAACCGATTGTTAGATTGCACTTCTAACGACCATGTATTGCATTCGATGCTGTTTAAATTCCCATGTAACGTAGTAAATATTTTGGCAAACTTGTAGATAATAAAGCTAGTTACTTGCAAGTAATCTAGTCTCTTGTATGAAATGCATTCCTTATAGTCTCGCTTATTCAACCTTACTCTCGAATACTAATAAGTAAAGTATCATCATTATGTATTTCTCGAAAGTACGAAAGAAAGAAAGTACTTATCCGTAAAAGAAAAAACCATTTTCAGGTTATATCCACACCATCTAGTGTCGATAGTAGTTATATATTATTACTATATTACAATACCAAGGGCAATCCAAGGAAACGACCAGTCCTGTTTTGTGCGCCACGTTCAAGGTACGGGTATGGTCTAAATTCTCAGCAGTTGGAATTAAGGAATTAGCTAGGCAAAGGAGTGGCGGAGGTTTTTTAACGGTAACCCTTGGGTGATGAGTCTCTATGGTAATGTAAAAAGTTGAAAAAAATATAGACATTAAAAGGAAATAAAAATCGCCGCCCATTGGAATTTCTTTATTATTGTTTTTGTTTTTTTTTTTTTCTATTTTATATCTTATTATTGTGTTTATCTTTTTAGAACTTATTTTATACATAATCTTTTTCGGCCGCAAGCGCTTTTGGTTGTAATATTGTCGTTTTTTAAATATTGACGATCTGGATAGGAGCAATAGAGGGAATAATAAAAGTGTACAGGACTCCGCTTCTAGAAGAGTACCGAGAAGACGAATATCGCCTCTCACATTAATAAAACTATTAAATTAATTAACATTTATTTTAATATTTTTAAATAAAAAGAGAGGATATTTGCTTTGATCTAAGGCTTAAAGTTGATTTGGCAATTAATTGTTATAAATGGCTCTAACGGCGTTTGCCCAGAAAACGCATGTTCGTAAACGGCTTTAGCTGGTCTCTCGGTTGCAGAAGTGGACGTTTTTATCTTGAGAACCGTTGCGGACTTCGTGGAGAGCCATTAGTAATCTGGAAAATATTAGATGTGCTATTAGCTCATTAATAATTAAATAATATTTATTTAATATTAATAGTTGTCAATTAGTTAATTAAAAAACATATGAGTAATCTTCATCCAAAAAGAAACATGACTCATATCTATATCTCTATATCCATCTATAATATCTCTATCTTTATTATTTTTTTCTTTATTTATATGTGTAATCGAAAGCTAAAATAATTTAATTTCTCAGCGACAGAGAATTATTCTATCTTTTGTGAGTATCTCTTTATATATATCTATCTCTCTATGTTAAACAAATACATAAAAATAGTTAAAATAATATATCTACAATTAATACAGTAATGTATATGCCTAATATGGAAACGATTGGATGGGAAAATGATATATAATAAATTATAGAGAAGATAACGGAGAAATAAAAAAGAGATGATATATCATATATATATCTTAAAATGAACTTAAGTATATATGAAACGATAAAGTGAACCAAGCGTATCTATCAAGTTGAGAAGAGATAAAAAGATTGAATATATATATGATATTATGTTACGAGGATGTATGCTATATCATATAATGCTGTAGTCCTAAATCTATATAAATAAATATGACGTTATATATATGATATATCATATCTCGGTCTGAGGAGTGAGATATAGAAATATATTATTATCTATATATATAATCAATATATGCCGAACGGATCTACAAGTGGTTACTATTATTAAGTAAATATGTTCACTTAGGTAACCCTTTGCGTGGGTATCCGTCGTACCGCCATCTCTTCCCATGTGTACATTTTTAGTGGTCATAATACCTGTAGACATCTCTCTGTGGAGAACATTAATAGGTGATCTAATCTGGTCGTTGCCGTGTACCTTGCGGTAGTACCCGATCTCTGTAGACCATACGCTGCGCTTATATTCTTATCCTCCTCTATAATAGGTAAATATTGTTTTATAGTTGTTTTTCCTTGTAATGATTACATTGATTACATATTTGGATTCAGAAATCAATTTTGATTCGACCCCCCCCCCTTACTCCGCTCTTAACTTCCGTCAGCAGAACACTAATTTCTGATAATGCAAAAAACTCTTCAATAATCACCTAGGTGGTGGTCTGGTAGAGTTAGAAAGCCTGATATGACAAGAATTGGTTCATCCATTCTATAACCGTCATCGTCAAATAAAACAATGGGAGGCTCGTCACCCGATCTTATCAGATCTGACAGTCTAGTGAAATCGCTCCTCCGATAGTCCGTCAGAGAGCATTATCTAAACGTAGAATCTATATATACTCTTTACTACAAGTCAGACTAGTGCTTTTACTACGGAGACGTGTAAAACACCAAGGTTTAATCCACTAGATTGTTTTATGTGACTTCCAGTTAAAGGATAACGAATCAAGTGGTCCAACCTTGATAAAGTTTATAAAGTGATTCAATTTGAGGGTTTTTATGAATGAAAGCACATTTTTTGACATGTTAGGTTATAGTCCAGCGTTACGTTCATTGCAGGGATCAGTATAGACAACTTAAAGATTATAATATTACAAATATAATACGACACACGGCTACTATATGTATCTATGTCTCTCTATCCTCTGCTAAATGAAGTCTGGTTGTGAGGGAAATAATTCTATTAGTTAGAAACCGACGCGAAGCCTTGCCCCTCCACCTCATGCCAACCTTCGGTATTAAAAATATACCTTTTTGTCGTAAATGAAAATCTTAAAAGGCAACACTGGTTGTAAATATTTATAACGCCGTGTTGTGTTGTCGCTGTGTATTTGCATATGATTTGTTTGAGTTGGTTTCGTTTCATTCCAATCTGTTCAATTCATCCAATTGCGGAGTTTTAATATGATCTGATCTTTGACGCTTATGGACATTGAGCGTTCTGCAGCCAACCAAAAGACACATTGTTTTGGAAATGCCATTCTCAATAGATGACTTAAGTTATGAATGCATATTGGGTCATATTTATTTTTTTTAATATGAAAGCAATACGCATTCAATGTAACGAATTTACAGCAGAATATGATACTGTAAAATGTATAGCTGACGATTTATTAATCGTCCAAACTACAAGAATATATGATCCATTGCATTATTTATATTACTATATATATAGCTATCTTATAATACAAAATAATTCCTACTTAAAAAGTAAAACAAATATTTAAATATATATATATCTTCTTATATTCAATAACATACTTGTGTTTTGCCAGAGTACGGGATTTATTATAAGTAAATTATGAGAGGGTGAAGCATTTGAGATTTTGCGCCCTCAATTGATTTTAGCCGTTGTGTCGTATATAGGCCAGTAGAGAGAAATGTTTTGAAGTATTTTTAAGTTATTCCTCAGGATACAGTCATCGAGATTTAATCCTCAATTTTCATTTAGACATGTTTGAAATAAAATAACTGGTGTTTTTATCGTTAACCTAGAGAATGTTGTTTGTTGTTATGGATACAAATTGAGTCTAACTCAAGAGAAACCAGAGCAGAGATATAGCAGTTCATATCATCTATCAGGCAACCAAACTCACTAACTTACAACCTAAAAACACACAAAACCCTTACAATTGCACGCTTTTCCATTTGATCGTGTTTAAGATATAGGGAGAATTTAATACAAGCATACTCTATAAAGTCTGCCTCCGTGGCTTATGATTCCGATTCCAGCGTCGTCACCCCCTCCTCTCTATGATATATATTATTAAAACGATATCGCCAAACTTTAATTAATTCTTAGAGTGTAGTAGATGCAACCTACCTGAGTCAAGCAGGTGACCTGATGGGCCGAAAGGCCCTTTAACGGGCTTTTATTTTATTTGTTTTATACTTCTAAAAACTGCAGGTAGTGCAAAGTTGCTAGAGGGGTAGCACAGTCTTATACATTAATTAATTTGAATAATTCTAAAAATATGTAATTATGCGTTTTGTACCCAAAATATACTGTAATCCTTGTCTGTCATTAATGCGTCTTTCTCTTTGCGTCGGTGTACTGAGTATCTTGCCTACACAAATAACTGCTGGGTTCCCTACATCAGAGCCCCTTACTACCAGCTTGTTGTACTAAGCCCGCTATACGTTAGCGTATTGTAATATTGCTCTTACATAGTCCCCTCTTAGATAACTCAGATCACGAAGCAGGAAATATAAAATCGAATGATAAGGTGATTCCATGACTAATGATTTGATGTGATTCTGTAGGTGGGAGGGTAAGTTGATATTATAGGATTATGAACCTCTGTGAAATTTTGAAGTCTTTAAACCCTAATACTTGGATTCCTTTCGTCTATAACAGTATACAGACTTGGGACATCGGGAACCGTTTCGTTTTGAAGGACTTTATTTATAACAATCCTAGATCGAACCCATGTATCGATATTAATATGAGGTAAAATAATAAATATAAGGAATGAGTTGTTTAGACAGAGCTATGACTTCGCCTCTCACCATATGCCAGGGTCTATTCTGTCAAATTATAACTTCTCAGTATCTGCTGAAATCCCCCACACTTTAGCCAAACTAACCTAAGTTTACTTTGGCACAGTGGCCCTGAATGGCAGCGGTTCCCTCGAACTGCCCCCGTTTTGGCTTTGGGACAATGGTCTCAAAGCCAACCTTACTTCCAATATTTCGAACAAAACCTCAGCATACTAAAAGTATTACTAACATAATAAAAAAGGGCATGTTTTAAAGCTGGACAGGAGATCTTGTATTATAGTACTTTTAAAGAAAGAAAGAAACACCCTTTATTTTTCAATTACAAATTAAAATTAAATAACAAAATGAAATAAAGAAATACTTTAAAAACTACTTATAGTCCCAAAAAACAAAGAGCTAATTTTCTCTTCTTTTTCAACATTGCATCCGTTTGTTCTTAGTCAAATATTCAAAAATTGTATGCCAACATTCAAGAACTACATCATTTTTTCTTTAGAATCACATACATAGAAATGACAAATCTAAAATCATAATTAAGAGATACTAAAAATATAGGTTCTATTATGAAAAAAGAATTTGGTTTAAAACGCTACGCTTGAAAAGGAGTGGGGATATAGTGGTTTGAATCTATTACAACCAGTTCCTTTAAACACAAAATTAGTTTTGCAGTTTATTTACTCTAAACATTTTAATTAATCTTTTACTGATAAGATAATCGTGATTTACAGGATTTCTCATAAACACAGAGACTAAAGATAACATTATAAGTATAGATTACCGCTAATATACACAACAAATAAAAATGTCGGACATTTTGGACACCAGGGAGGGCGTTGTTATCGCATCGAGTGTCTATTGATTACAATTTATAATGCTATTGTGTTTATACAGCACTTTACACTCGTCAAGAAAATTATAATTAACAACCACTAAGTATGTACTATATTAAATTTGTAGATTTGTACATTTTTATTAACTATTGGCATATCGAAATTGGCTGGCAAGCGCGCGGCGCAGATTGTTGATAACAGTGATATAACAATGATAACAGGATGTGATGTTTATTAAAAGATTCTTATCAAAAGAAGTTAATTTTAAATCATTTTTAATAAATTAATGAATTTTATTTATAACTTTTTTATTGATTGATTATTAAAACATTATTTCATTTAACACTACTGAGTTTTGCAAAACATAAATAAAGGATTATTATTTGATAAAAAAAAAACGAAAACACTCAAATTTTTACTTTTTCTCATTTATACCAGGCCGCCTCCGTGGCCGAGGTCGTTAAGGCGTTAGTCTTTCCACTGACCTTTGACACCCACGGTGGTCTGGGGTTCGCATCCCGGGTTACGCTCTTAATTTATAGAAGATTATTGTTTAGATAAATTATCGCCAGCTTTAGAATACACTTTGAGCGTAACGGTTGCTACTACCACCGAGGTGGTTCCCGCAGGGGTTATCCCTGATGAGCCGCAAGGCTCTAACGGGCATTATTATTATTATTATTATTATTATATTTATTATACCAAAGGTATATAGAAAAAGTATTGTATTAGCAAAAAAAATCTAAAACCGGGATATCACCGGAATTATCCGTCTTAAGAGCTCCTGAGTGGTTTCATAAAGTTGTCTGTCTATCAGTATGTGTGTGTTATCATCGTAGCTTATAGTGTAATTATGCTCCAGTGTTAAAACTGTAAACGAAAATCAGTCTATAGATGTAGTTGTCCTATCGGAAAGTAAAATATTAGAAATAATTCAATTGAGTTTAAATTCGGTGTAAGTCTTTCTGTTGACGTAATAAATAAGTCTACCATGTTTAGTTTCTATACGACAAGTATATCTATAATAATCAATACGAAAAAGCCTCTCCACAAAGTTAATTAAATAAAATAATACACTCCATCTGCGCTTCACCCTGTTGGAGGAATGGTGGATGATCCTTCACAGTTTTATTGACTGTGTTGGTATTCCCGCCATTTCTCTGTCTCCCCTTGGTCGGCCATATTGTTATGTTATGATGTTACAAAAGAATTTCGTTCCCTTCTTTTTCAAATATTTTATTAAGTTTACTTGTAAATTAAGTATTGGTTTTATTAATGATAACTTAAGTAATTATCAAAGTGTTCTCATTCAACAGTGTAATTATCAAGTGGTTCTCATTCACCCACACACCCTATAACTTAAGTATTATCAAGTAATTTCAACAGTGTTCTCATTCAACCAGTTTCAACACACCTATAACTTAATAATTATCAAAGGTTCTCATTCAACCAGTTTCAACACACCCTAATAACTTAAGTATATCTATGATTTTATTTGATCATAAAAGATAAGCAGCATCGAGCGTGGTCATTGCCTGGATGGGTGGCCGCTTGGAATGAAACTGTCCGAAGATATTTCAGTATAAATTTAACGTCTTGTATATTCTGAGGACGAGCGATGCGCGCCCGAAGCAGGGAGGATGAGCGTAGCGAATACGATGTGACGAGGAAAAGTTCCGAGGTACTCCGGAACTTTGTTTTGTTTTTCTTCTTCCATGGCAACCCGTTTATGAAGGCATTTTTTACCATATTACCATACGCCTCAACAGTTACTACATATGTTACCTGCTATTAAAAATTTAAGACAATATGGTTTAGCATAGTAGAGCAATAAGGAATATAATATTAAAATATAAATAAAAAAATAATATATATATTTATAATAAATAAATCTAAAATAAAACTAAATAATATAGTAAATAATTAGGTAAAGGAAGTAAATTATTATAATAAAGGAGGCATTTTAATTAGAACTTAGTTTGCCAGGCTAAAATGGTTTTGATCGCCCTATAATTTCAAGCTCATTGCAGATATTGTTCACCTTTACCTGCAAGGCAACAGGTTTGCTTTGCATTAAAATACTTTTGAATCTTGATGGTTAATATCCATAGAGATATATATATACTAGAGGGGGCATAGCCTATCTCAATACATTACGTGACCTGAAACATCTTTTTGGGCTCTCATGTTGTGTAACCTCATTGAAACCCTTCCAAAGTGAGATAAGGTTATAATATTGTTAATACAATCGATTAATACAATTTATACAATATTAATACAATATACAATATTAATACAATTGATTATAAGGTTATAATCAATTGTTTTCGGCTTCATGCACATTGTTTGAGTTTTGAATTATATTTTTAATCCTTTACTATGTACAAGTCAATATAACCTTGTTTTGTTTGACTTCTTAAAGCGCAGTGGAGTAATACTCAATATTTAAAAACCAACACGTGTCTCCACAAAAGAATTTATAAAATAAAAGCAGAGCCGGCTTTCGGCAATAATGCCATCAACAGTGCCGGTGAGTTAAGTGCAGGCGTCTAACAGACTATCCAAAGACTGAAGCCTGACTGAATTATTTTGTGGAGAGACGTGTTGGTTTTTAGTATATCTTGTTTTGTTTATTTCGTTATATTGATAGTTAAAGGTGGTCAGGTTATTACTTCGATGTTTCAACATTCAATCTATAGGGCTCCTCAATATATTTCCTCTAGTAATATATCTCTATGGTTATATCAGTATTAGATGCTACAGTGCTACCGGAGATCATATATTTCAAAAAATCGGGTACGGGGTACCTCGAAACTTTTTCTCGTCACATCGTATTCGCTACGCTCATCCTCCCTACTTCGGGCACGCATCGCTCGTCCTCAGAATATACAAGTCGTTATATTTATACTAAAATATCTTCGGACAGTTTCATTTCGGAACTTTTCCTCATCTCACCGGATTTTCTACGCTCATCCTCCCTACTTCAGACTCGCTTCGCTCGTCCTCAGAACAAACAATTTCCTCAGATTGTAAATACATCCGTTTTGTTCTCAACGGTCACCCATGCAGCACTGACCACGCTGAATGCTGCTTAATGTTTATGATCCAACAAAAAACATAGATATAATTATCGTATTTGAACAAAACTTTGTGTACTTATTTCTTACGTCAAGGGTTACACTTGTACCGAATTTCAACTCAATTGGAACATTTTCCGATATTTAACAATTTTCTAAAAAAACGTATAGGATAAAAATAAAACTAATGCTAATAATAAAATGAAACTTAGCACATATTTAAGTCTTATACATGGCTACGTGCGTGCTAAATTTCAATTGGATCGCATCATTTTTACGCTTCATTATTGCAGATTAATGACGTCATAAACAAATTATTTTTCGATAGCACAATACAGCGTTAACTAATTTTTTTACAAAGTTTCAACTCTCTAGCATATATACACAAGGAGCAACCATGATAACACACACACACACAGACAACTTTGCAAAAACCTCTCAGGAGGCCTTAAAATCGCCTGAAACGAATAATTCCGTATAATTCTGTAGCCTCCATCTTATGTAGTTTAAATTACTTAATTTTTTATTTATTAAATGATTTAAATTTATTTTAATCTTGTAAATTTTAACTATCTTTCAACTTTTCATGTAAGTTAATTATAATTAATTAGTATAAAAAAGAAAAAAAAAATTTCTATCTTGCAGTATTAAATATATGACCGTTTTATTTTCACTCTTTTAACCCTTTTTTTATTTTTAGGTGATTTTTTTAAACAATTTTGACTAAAGAGATAATAAATATCTCTGGTTTTTTTATAACTTTATACAACTTCTGTTAGATGTTTTCCTCTTAGTAAGTATTTTATCTGTTATACATTTTCTTAATTCGAATGGTACTTTTTGTAGTTTTTTAAAATTCTTGTTATTGGTTTTCAAATTTATTATTTATTCTTTTTATTTTTAGACATGAATATGACTTGTAGTGAAGTCGAAATATAGTTATGTAAGAAGATTTTGTTTGTATATTTTCCCTGAAGTGTCAAAAAATATTAAATAGAATAATTCCGTTTTCATCCCAGTTTCGGATTTTTTTGCAAACAATACTTTTTCTATACGTATACCTACAGTATACATAAGGTAAAGAAAAATGTAAAAGTTACTAACAACAAAATAATTCTGGCACAAAGGTAGGCGAGCCTAGCGAATATTTTTTAAATGCGTGCTTCCATGCTCAACAATACATTTCTTGCTTAAGTTTACTGTATATAATTTACAACCTGAGCAATAATGGACCTGCGCCAAATAACCTGAGCAATAGCGGACACTGCGCCAGAATAACCTGAGTAATAGCGGACACTGCGCCAGAATAACCTGAGCAATAGCGAACACTGCGCCAGAATAACCTGAGCAATAGCGAAGCACTGCGCCAGAATAACCTGAGCAATAGCGACACTGCGCCAGAATGAGCAATAGCGGACACTGCGCCAGAATAACCTAGAACACTGTGAAATAGCGACACTGAGTAATAGCGGACACTGCGCCAGAATTATTTTATAATAGGAGTGCGAAAAAGATGCAATAGAAAGAAATAGAACTGCAAGGCATTAATATGGAAATGTGTAAACCACAGAAACCATTAATAATAAATATTTGAGTCTGGACAATGGAAACATTATTAATTTACAATGTACTGTACTATTGACTTTATCTACACAGAAGACTATATACATTTCTAATCACTAGTATAGTTTCCTAGAACTCATAGATATGTTTAACTCGTCTAAACATACATAATGATAACAAAAAGCAAGAACTTCAAGGTTTTTTCAAACCAATCGCTGCATCAACACATTTATGTTAAAGTAAGGTCTCGCTTCCACGCAAACAGGACTTAACTGCGGCACCTACTTTATTATGACACTATATGCTGGCATTTAGCATCAAAAACAGAGATCTTTTTTATAGTGGACATATTTGAAAATATTTTGTCTTCGACTTGTATTTCCTCAAGTTCTAAAAATGACCTAATGATGATAAGAGGGTTTGAGAGGGGGATTCACTTTGCAGTTGATGTTAGTTAAATAATAATGTAGCTGATAATTGAGCTAATCTGCATTATCCGTTTCAGGTGTTTTTAAGACCTCCCGTGTTGTTTTACGATGTTATTAGTCTGTAAGTGTGTCATCATCGTAGCCTCCATGTGTTTTTGATAGAGAGTTAAAATTATCTACAAAAAAATCTTTAGGTTTAGTAGTGTTATCCGGAAAATCTTTTTTCCGGATAACACTCACACTTTTTCCGGACTGAGCGAAAAAAATAGCAAGACAGAATGATGGGATCAATGAGAGTTGGCACCCATGTAGTGGTATAAGAAAGTCAAATGACTCAAGTTTTATCTTCTTGTCAGCATTGGTTCAATTTTTATTATATGACATTGATGGGTTTTTTTGAAAAATCGTCAAAAAACAGAGACAACCAATTATTTGTTACTTATTTCCTGAATCCACTTACAAGATATCAAAATCCCCTGAAATGAATAATTCAGATTAAATATCTTTTTTAGTGGAAACCCAATACTTTTCCAAAATACCTATCGTGTAAATGTGGAAAAAGAATAATTGACCTGACCAAGATTCGAATATTTGTACCCTGGCCTTTGAGTCCAGGTATTGACTCCCAGAGCCCAAAAAAATACCAACGGTATTTTTGGATATCCGGTTATTTATTATGATTTTTCAGCAATTTAGAGAGCGCTTAAGGGCTCAGAACCGGGTTCATTTCATTCAGTGCTTTCAAAAGCGTATATAGAGTCTCTATTCCTCAGGAAAAAATTGTAACCCTTTATTTTATCGTATTTTTCAAACCTTGATAACTCAGCTAACCACTTTGATGACGTCACAGCATTGTTTTAGTTTATGATTCACAGTCTTATAAGTGCTGAGTTTTTATGTTGTAGATTACATGAATATGCCCTGAGGTAGAGGGCGAAATATAATGTATTAGTAGACAGCAGTAGTTATTTTCTTCCTCTTAGTGCCCAACCTTAGCATTAATATAATATAAAAAAAATAAAAAGTGCTGAGTTTTCTTAGAAAAATCACTAATGGGATGTTTTAATTTTACTTTTTCTTCTTCTTTGCTAATTTTTCTGAACTTCCAAAGAAAACAAACCGAAACATGGTACACACTTTTAAGAGTGACAACTATAATCTGTATAACACACACGCTCCTAGGTTGAACTTCCACTGAGTTACCCAGCAAAGGGAATCGCCGAGTCACTCTTCCCTATTGCTCGTAAAATGTCCTATTATCTTATTATATTGTCGAAAAATTTTCCTGCAGCTTCATCAGGTACTCCAACATGAAATACCTCCAGTTCGAACAATCACCTCGTACTCCTAAGCTTCGCATCATTTATGCGATCTAATACTTGAATAGCACGTTTTATTTTTTCATCCCACTCTCAGTATCTCAAAAGGAAGTCGTATCTCGACTCAGTCAGAACCCTAGAGAGACTCGTCACACAAAGATGGACTCCGATGCTGGGTAGGTGGATTGTGCGGCCAGGGTGGCCACCCCTTAGGACTTTACCAGGTAAGTACGAACTTTCTTTACATACTTTATTCCCGTAGCCATCCATCATGGAAGCCTTATAATAATAAACTTTAATAGAAAAACGGAGAACATTTTTTTTTAATCAAATCTTAATATATCATCTGTAGAAACAAAATAAAATACCCATGGAATCTGACGGGGTAATGCCCTTAATTCACAACGTTTACTGGTCCTTTATTTATTTATTTGCCTTCAAACTCGAGATTGCCTTTAGAAAATAGAGATCTACAAGTTGATAACATTTTGCTGTTCATCATAAAGTTTAAAAGAACAGGGGACTCTAAATGAATTACTCATATATTTCATAATCAATTCAGAACTTATACAGGGTGGCACATTTAAGATGCACATTTATTTTTCATTTTAATCATAAAAGTAAAACATGGTGCTAGACTTTCTAAAATGGTAGTTCCCCTCAGTTAATTGGCTCTTGTGAGTTCAAATATTGTTAATGCAGTAACAATATTTGAATACCGTCTATTAACCATAGATGGTATTTTTGTTACCAATTTTGGAAACAAAAAAGTTAAAGCAGAAAATAGCGTAATATTGCCAATTTTTAAAACCGTAATAAATCGTGAGAAGTTTAATCCTGCTATTATTATATTCTGGTAATTTTTCAACAATATATTGTTTGACATGTATCATATATTTTAGTTAAAAATGTTTCTTTCCTGTAATTTTGAACAAACATCTATGATATACGTCAAACAATAACATGATAATAATGAACCAGACTACTAATGATAGTAGTATCGAATTTATCAACATTTAATATGGTTTTGGAAAAACCAATATTACGACATGTTTTACTTTCACTTTTTAAGAAACCATAATTGACAAATTATTAAATTGGCAAAACGTGATAAATTTAAATTCAAAGAATTCATAAATTTAATTAAGGGGGGGGGGTCATTTACGAAAGTGTAAAACCATTATTATCTTTTATTTTAAGGGTTTAATGTTGGTACATTAGAAATGGTCCACAATTATTTTTGAACGAACGTTAGTGAGTTCTTACTTATCAGTAGATTGGGACAGCCCGCAGAGACACAAACAAATGTTTGTGTCTCTGCGTGTTTGTTTGTACATGTCACGATAACTGCCGTAAAAATGGACCGATTGCGATAAAATCTGTATACATGTAGAATTAACTATGTGTCAAAGCTGTAGTTTCCTTTCCAGAATTATTAGTACATGCAATGTAGTGATCAAAGCGAGCCCTATTTTAATATCATTAATAACCTATACCTAATCTAACAAGCGCAGCGAGCTTTTGTGTATTATTAATACATGCAATCTACGATTATCCAATTCTAAGCAATTTTCAGTATATAATATCCCCTTTTCAGTTTATGAAATTCAAAATTTGAGCAATTTAGCCAGCGTAGCGAGCCTTTCTAACAATGTATTATTGAAAGTATACGCAATCTAGCAAGTTCTAATCTAATATTTAATTATAAATATAAAAAATTAAGCGAGCGAAAGTGAGCCCCTTATAATTTTATTAAAATAGAAATATACGCAATATAGCGAGAGTAGCGAGCTATATAATTTTCTACAAATTATAACTAATACGCGGAATTAGGCGAGCAAAGCGAGCCCATTTTTAATATTTATTAACAAATAATCTACATTATCTAGCGTAATACCAGGGTACGAATCTACCCCTATTTACTCTATCAAACGAGCGAAGCGAGTCTGTTTTAAGTATGTTTCATTATTGTATTCTTGACACGTGAGTTCTTAATTGTTCAACGTATTACTAGTTATTACTTATAATCACCTAATCGCCGATATTTACTTCATATTAGTTGTATCTAAAATATATTACTTATTTGATTTTGTACCTATTTCAATCTGATATCTCCAGGTGGTCCCATAAAAGAGGGGTAAGTGCCTTGGAAATTATGCCTTCCAGGGTAAAAATAAAAAATACCTGTAGGTCTGTCAGGCTGTAAGATATCAAACAAGTTGGCAGAACTGGGCTGTTGTGGGAGGGAAGGAAATAATTCTGACGGTGCTCCTGTCACTGAACATGCAAGTAATGTTGCTATCACTGCTTGATATAACATTGTTTCCATAGCAACCTTATCTGAAACATAATATAATAAAATCTATATCGTAACTTTATTTGCTTAGAGTTTTAAAAGATTCTTTTTAAAAGATCTTTTTGTAAAAAAATTGTCTAAACGGTCCATGGTCTGGCATGAATCTACTATTTAGATGCGGGAATGAGCATGGTGACCATTCTAAACGTCATAAAAAAGTGCGAAAAGTATGATAATGATAACAACCTTGTTCGACATAGTTAGTCAATGTCTTAGAATAATACTATTATAGAAGAAGCATATGACCGTAAACGCAATGTAATTCCACTGTTAACACGAAAGCAGGTTGACTGGTGGTCTTAAGTAGGGGTACCACCATAACAACAAAACATTATTTTATAAATATCCACTAATTAAAAAAGATTTTAAGTAACGAATAAAATAACTCATAAACCTTGCTAAATACTTAATATAATCGGCCAATAATAAATAATGATATAAATTAATATTAAATGTGTGATATTAAACAACACGAATAATATTGAGTAATTTAATATTATAAATAATGGAACAGCTAAATGAATCAAATAAAAATGCATTATATTTATAATAGGCTTAGGGCACAAAGGCTCGAGCTGTACATGCGGCTGTACAATTGTTTAATAGAATTAGGCTTATATTATTGTAAACAAATTGTTTTTTGTATAAATAAATTTATTTGATTGATTAAAAATAGAGCATAATAATTCAGCAACCAGAAGTATTACCGGAAGAATTGTATATTGTTAGAATGGCAGCATTACTTAAAACCACCAGTGAACTAGTTTTGCTGTTAGCAATTATGCTCCTTCTATATATATATATATATATATATATATATATATAATATAATATATAATATATATATATATATATATATATATATATATATATATATATATATATATATATATATATATATATTATATATATATATATATATTATATATATATATATATATATATATATATATATATATATATATATATATATATATTATATATATAGTATTATTCTAAGGTCAATGCTTACATTGAACACAACATTAACATTCCATGGTAGGTTAGGAAAAGTTAAACTTATAAAATATAATCAAGTTGTAGCTGAAATTAGGCAGATATGTGCCCTGCCACATATCTGATTCCGCGTTCCAACAAGTATGGAATCTGATATGTGTCCTGCCACATATCTGATTCCGCGTTCCTACAAACATGGAATCAGATATGTGTCCTGCCACATATCTGATTCCGCGTTCCTACAAATATGTGGATATAGGATACTGTACATATCTGATTCCGCGTTCCTTCAGATATGTGGCAGTGTACTTATCTAATTCCGCGTTCCTACAAACATGGAATCAAATCAACTGACAAGATTTATTGATTTTTGATTCCATTTTCATGTTGTTAAATTTATTACTTTTGCTCATTTTTAACGTAAGTATATAAGAAAAGTATCGTGTGATCCGATTGGAATTTAGCACGAACTTAGCCATGTATATATAGCCATGTATATATAGCCATGTATATATAGCCATGTATATATAGCCATGTATATATAGCCATGTATATATAGCCTGTATATATAGCCATGTATATATGCCATATATACCATATACATAGCATGTATATATAGCCATGTATGCCATATATATAAGAGTAACATATGTACTAAGTTTCATATCATTATTAGTATTAGTTCAAGTTTTATTAAATGATTTGTATAGGTTTTTTTTAAAAAATAGGAAAATATTGCAATTGAGTTGAAATTTAGTAAAAGTGTACCCCTTGACGTAATAAATAGATGTACTACGTTTCGTTATAATACAACAAGTTTACCTATGAGTTTTGGTGGATCATAAAAGTTAAGTTATCGAGCGTGTTCAGTGCCTGGACAAATGACCGCTGGGAATGAAACGAATGTTTTTACTATCTTAGGACAAGTGAAGCGAGTCCGGAGACATGTTGCAGTATAAATTTAACGATTAGTATTTCTGAGGATGAGCGAAGCGAGTGCGAAGCGGGTAGGATGAGCGTAGCGAATTCGATGTGATGAGGAAAAGTTCCGAGGTACCCTGTATCCGATTTTTAAATATATAACAATATTCACTAATTTATCTTTTAAATTAATAGGAAGGACTAAAAGTCCCTCCCTCATCATAAATTTTAAACTATTAAACATATATATATATATAATATATATAATATATATATATATATATATAATATATATATATATATATATATATATATATATATATATATATATATATATATAATATATATATATATATATATATAATATATTATTATATATTGATATCTATTAAACATAAATTAATGAAACTTGGGTACATTTTTTATGTAAAGGTAACATCTATTATTATTATTATTAGCATGCTTGTACAATATTGTATTGGTTTACAAAACTTAAATACTACAAACAAAGCATTTTAAAGCCTGGCCGTAGGCCGTCGCTTGAGTTGCTTTTATTATTTTGTACCTTAATTAGAAAAACAATTTTCAATATCATAATAATCAATTAGAAATACATGCAAAATTAATTATAAATAAATCTAAAATATTATCAAATAAATCTTAAAACTTAATTTTAATTTATAAAGGTAACATCTATTTTGGTATAATTAACTTCGGGTGTCGAAGTTAATTTCACAACACCGAATTTTGTGAAATAATAGAATAAAAGTAAATTGAAGGTATCTTTAAATGGGCGTTTCGGGTTGTAGGGACAAATATATGTTATTTTTAGCCTTCAATATGTTTGTTTAAGAATGTTATTTTGGTAGAAATAGGTGCAAAAGTGTAAAATTTACACTTGACTTTTTAACTCAACATTTTAATGTTCAATGCTTAAGCTTTAGCTTAAGCATTGAAATAGAAATAATGTAGCAATAATAATGTAGCAAGAGTAAAAATGCCTTATTTGAGGCTTAAGAACAGAAATCATTGTTTACCTTCCTCATTTAAGGTTTTATAATCACCAACACTGCTAGGTTTAGGAAAAATAATAAAACTCATTTTTTAAGTCAAAAATAATGCATTTTACTCTTGGAAAACTCATTCTTATGTCAATATTTAAGAATCAATTTTAAGTTAACATGCCTAATTTTTGGCTTTGGTCACTTATTTCCGCATAAATAGCGGTCTTTGACAAAAATACGTCCAGAGCAAAAAGTCTTGTACTCATCCCTGGAACCCTAAATGCTCAGTAAAATTTTCCTACCACTTTATTTGTTTGTCTAGTTTTTGTAAAATTTGGTGTTACGTGTGACACCGAAGTTTATATCTATACCACCAAAAAGAAGTCCCCTAGACGCTCAAAAAAGTACCCCTAGCTTATTGGTTCAAGTAAGCGTGGAGACTTTTAGTGCACCCTGTATATAAGAAGCATTGCGTGGTCGTTCCGTGCGTATGACAATGGTCGTGACAATCAATATGACAAGCTAACGCAATAATTAATTTATCTCAACAATTTCTTTTATCACATAAAATTAGCTTTTAAAATTTACTACTCAAAGAATCGTGGATGGTTGTTGTAACTTTTCCATTTCTGTACCGTAGCTCGGAAGCTACGCCGGGCGAATTTTCATTGAAATGGGTACTTTCATTCTCATCAATCTATATCTTGCTTAAGTTTCTGTTATATGCTTTATAACTCGAGCAGTAGCGTCCTAACTAGTAATTTAAATTTTTCCGAAAATTTCAGTGAAAATGCGCATATTTATCCTATAAATTATACAATGCACGGCACAGCATTATTTGCGCTCATTTAAATTCACTTTATGCTCATTTTTAGCGTATTTTTTTTAAATTTGAATATAAAAATATCTGCATATATTACTTTTTGCGCTATGCCCCATTGAGCAAATTGTTTGCCATGTTACTATAAATTAGCAAACATTTATGGACAGAAATAAGATTGTCAGTCTTATTTCTGTCTACAAATATTTACTAATAAAGTATTTAATATTAATTTTTAGAAAGAATTCAGTAGCTTACGAAAACCCTAAACTTATTGTCTCACTTTAATACTAACAACGCCTTTAAAATGTATGAAAGAGTTAAAAATTCTTAACAATAGCTTGGAAAAATGTTGTTCCATTTTGACGCGGCTTTTAAAGTTCTTCATTTTAAGAGCTTTTAAAAATAATGAAACTTTCCTATACCTAAGTATATAACTATACAAGTTAACCCCAGTAGGTGCGTGAAACCTGCAATACACAATAAAACACAGAGTTTTCCCAAAATTGTATTTCAACCAAAAACCTGAATAATTATTGCATGTCGAAGTATTTAGTTCTTTCCCAGAACAACATAGAGGGACATTCAAGTGAACTTTAACCTTAACAATACACCAGGAACTTCTATTAAGTCCCACGCTAAAAGCTTGGCGAAGCAGTAGTGGCCAGAAGCCCTGTATAAATCGCGTTGCCGTCCTCAGTAAGCATACTTCATTTAAACTAAGTTACTATTACTTAGATTAATGATTAGAACTAAGTTGTTATGTAAGTCAGTAGTTATTTAGATAACAGTCGAGTTGCTATAACATTTCATTTGTAAGTTACTGTTACCAGATATCTGTGTGACTAGTGCTTGCTTTATCAATCACCAGGTTACCATAAATAAACTACCAGTTCAACGATCTCGACTTCACACAACTTAAAAACAACAATCACGCGACAAAACAATGCCACGTGTTGAAATCTAAGATATATAGTCGTGTTATGATTCCAGCATGAAAGCTATATTCCATGCTGAGCTTCCATGTTCATGGTTGTTCAATGCCTGTGTTCTCTAATTTTCTTTTAAATGGAAAAACTTCTTTAATTTCATTACGTGTCATTGATAAATATTTTTTTCAACATTATTATTTTGTTAATTCATTGATTCCCTATCTCGTGTTATAGGAGAGAAAGTCTATGGCCCTCCTGGAACAAGGCTATTGGGTGTTAAATGTTATTTTGTTTTATTTGTCATCACATGGCATTATGCCATGCATTTAGCATTCTTAGTTATCGCAAGGTATTATTCCATGCATGTAAGAAATTTTCATTAGGTGGCCCAACTCCTCCCAAATAATTATACTATTTGTATTATGTATAATTTATATATATATTATTTATTTATCAATAATTGATATTAACTATTGAGGGGACTTATTGCCCCACCCGAGATGTATTCCCTAGTATACTTATATATCATTCATGGAAGATACTTTGTTGCCAAGCAACTCGAGTACCCAATAAAAACACGCACTCGGTTTAAGTAGCAACTTTATATTTATTTGGATAATTAAAACATCGTTTATGGGACACATGGGGTTTTATAGACCTTTAAATATCAGTTAATGGTTATCTTTTTGATACCCTTTAACAGTGAACTCAAGAATTTCTTGTGAAACTTAGTAAGTAATGCTACTGCTCAAGTTAAAAGCATAAACTGGTAACTTATGCAAAAGAATTGTCAAGGACGGAAGCACGCATTTAAAAGTACATTTGATTGGCGCATACGGACCACCGCGCCACAATTTTTTAGGATTAAATCGTATAAATTTGAGACTAATAAAAACTAAAGACGTATATACCAAAGATAATAATATAACTCGATAAATATACAGGGTGTTTCGTATAAAGTTTCCACCAAAGAAGGAGGTGATAGTACTCCACAAAGGGGACAAAAAATGTTCTATAGTATAAACCCCGATCTCCAACCGTTTTCCCACATTTTCAAATTTAATAGTTTTAAAACATGTTTGATCTCACATCATAAAATTGTTAATTGTTAATAAAACTGTTCAAGCTAGAAAGGAGAAATTAGTCTCGTTGGAAATCTGAGTAAATTTCCTTAAGGACGAACTATTAGCTATGTCAAATATTTTAGATCTACTGCCCACAAATTTTTATGAAAAATGATTTTTTGAAAAAATTGAATTTTATGGAATTTTTATAGTAGGGCATTAGAGGAAGAAAAAGATGAGCGAAAGTTTAGCCAAGAACGGCAAAACTTCTCTAATGATTGTCCTTTAAGAAAATCCAAATATTTTTATACATTCAATAGTCAAAAATATAAGCTAATACTGCAGAAGTTGCAATAACTGATAATTTTTGTCGTATAAAAGTGAAAACTGTGTTATTTTAACAAAATATATTTTTTTCGAAAGTAAACTAGTAATAAGCTATTTAGACTCTAGGGGGTAAAATAAACATATTTTATTCCTATACATTTTTCTCTAAAACACTCTTTCCCCACGTTGTAGAGATTTTTAATTATTTTGGGTTCCATTTAATTAACATTGTAGAGATATGCTAAAATGCAAAAAATTATTAGTTTTTCCAACTTCTAGCAACAATAGCTTAAAATTTTGACCATTAAATGTATGATGAAGTTTGGGTTTTTTTAAAAGGCAATCATAAGAGAGGTTTTTAACGATCTTGGCTAAACTTTTGCTTATCTCCTACTTCCTCTAATGCCTTACCATAAATGTTCCATAAAATTCAATTTTTGCAAAAAAATCAATTTTCATGCAAATTTTTTGGCAATAGTACCAAAATATTTGACATAGTTAATAGTTCGTCGGAAATTTACTCAGATTTCTGTCGAGACTAATTTCACCTTTCGAGTTTCAAACATACTCAGATCATTTTCATTCAAGATCATTTTCTGAGTGATCAAAGCGAAATAAGCATATGTTTGCTAAATAATTAGCCAAACACATAGTCTACTCAAGTACTTGATAAATCGGTTCTAGGGTAGCAACTTTACAAATAATTTATTTCCAATGAAGTGCAACAAAGATATGAATTTCGGACTTAATTAAAGGAATAAAACTTACGTTACGAAAAACTATTTCTGCAGTCGTAGAGTTAAACCGAGTAGAGTGGCTGTCTTGTATTTACAGGGCAGATGTTTTATACCAGTGCGCGTGTAGTTTGAGATAAATAGGAGATCTTAAATGAAGAGCAAGTGAAAGATAAAGAGAGGGCTAATGTCGTCCGAAGCTGTAGCTGAGTACATTGAGAAGAAAGCCGAGGTATGAAGCTTTCCTCCGTATTACCCATAGTACGTGATTCCCACAGCTTTTTCTTTCTTTCTTAATGTTAAGTTTATCTTATTCAACGCTTTATTTGCTTTTATTTTTCTTGATCACCACTAAATTTTCTGAATAGAACCAGTGACTAGCAACTCATTTTTCATTGGATGGACCCTATTACGAGATTTATGGAAACTAAACAGCATAATAAATGCGAGCAAAGCTAGCTCAGAAAAGAAAATTTATTACCAACTAAAACTACTTAAAGAAGTTTTGTGATGTCCGTCTACGTGACAGCAAATACCAATTCAGGACTCTACACACGCCACTGTCAGGACAAAACTAGGCCGCCTTAGAAGGAATAAATCCTGCCTTACATGCGCCACTGTTAGGATATATAATTTATTTTTTTGGTTTGATGGAACATAAACCACATGGTGTTCTATAACCCCATTATATTTAGTAATTAAGACCACAGACTCCCAGAGGAGTGAGTATTATAACTAGTTTGATCAAGTATTAGAACAAGTGAATTCTTTGTCTCTCTTTCTCTCTTTATCTCTCTCTCTTTCTTTCTCTTTATCTATCTCTCTTTCTCTCTCTGCAATCTCAGACACTTTAAAGAAAACTTGCAAGAGTGAAAACAAAGTTGAGTTGCCTTTCATATTCCTCAAAGAAAAATCTCGAAGTCGACCATAACCTCACAGCTAGTATAAAATATACTTAGACTCTATTTGCCCCCTTAAATAGAGATGTCTCATGCTTCACTCTTACCTAAGGCAACCCTTGCCCCATAAAGTTACGGTAAGTAAATTTGGTTTCAATGAGTAACTTTGTTAACTTATTATAGTCCACTTCCCCCTCAAAAAGTTTATTTTCAAGATTTCACTTGCGAGAATTTCCCTCCCACTTTCCTCTCTCTTTCCTTCTTCACTCTTGAATACGATATTTTAAAAATATCACATATAAACTCTGACCAAAAGCACTATCAAAATTTACCATATATGTATGTAACGCATATATTGTACCTACCCTTTTGTTCTGAGTTAGGTTACGACTCTAGGGTAGATACCTGGTATTTGACATGAATTTACCATGATATATGATAATAATAATAATGATGAAAATGCCCGTTTATAGCCATGATGTTCTCCATCTCCATAGTAACCTCTGCAGGAACTACCTCAGGTGTTACTAACAACCATTACGCTCCATGTGAAGTTGTCGATAATTAATAATAACAGTAATTTTATATGGGATGCGAACTCCAGACCTCCGTGGTGTCAAAGGTCTGTATACACTGTCGCTTTAAAGACCTTGACCAGTGGCGTAGATTAGTATTTTTTCTTGGAAGGGCAAACAAGGCTAGCAATGCCCCAACATTTATCATCACCCCCTAAAGATGTATTTTTGCCATCCGTAGAAAATAGACCTCTCACTTCTTCGGGCTGAGGACCGACTATGACGTGATTAATATTTTTCCTCGCCTTCTTCTACAATTATATTTGTTCATTATATTGCATTTTGTGTAAAGTCTCCTTATTTTAGCACTTCTATGACTTTAGTTAGGTCTAATCTACAAGACGTATCCGACTTTATTGAAATAATTGACAACTCTGGCGACCTCTTTTGGCTTATTTTGGTTCTTAAATAACTTTTTATTATTTTGAGTTTAGAAAACATTTCACAACTTGCTTCCGAGACTGGGATTGTTAATAGTAATCGGTAAGCTGTAGTCACGCTAGCAATTACATCTGCTAATTTATTCTTAATTATAGCTTTTAGGATCAAATGAAGAGTTAAAAGCTGTTGATTTTTTTAAAGTAGATATAAAGCGACAGAAGCTCACTAACAACTTCTTGTTGACCGATGTCACCTGAACCTATACCCCCCCCCCCCCATATACCCACACACACATCGTCACGATAGTATCATTGTCTTTGACTGTGATATTCTCCTACTACCCCATAATACTCAACCCCAGTTTTGCAATTTAGATAACATACTACTTTTAATCAATTTTGGTTTTTCATGACTTATTACATTGAGACGTAGGGACAAAAACGTAAGACATCTAGTCTTTTAAAAATAAAATAAAATATAATACTGAAGCGTTTTGAGGCCCTTCGGCCAAAAACTGGGGGGGGGGGGGCAATGCCCTCTCTGCCCCCCCGCAATCAACGCCACTGACCTTGATCGAGGATGAGGCTACTATGAGTTACACTAATAAATGTTTATTTTCTAACCAATATTATGAATCAACTGTATTAATTAATTGAAGTGTTGATTTGTCGAGATACACTGTGAAAGCATACAGACACTAATAAAGAAGCTAAAACGCGGACATATAGTAAATATAAATTATGTCACCGTAGCTATACATAACAATGCTATACAAATTACACGTTTGTTCGGTGCGTAGATGTAGATATAGGTACGTAATGTACATATTATTCCTACTCTACGTAGAAATAGAGGGAACTCGCTCAAACTCGCGGGAAATCTAAAATAGGCCTTCTCTTATTTTTACTTTTCCTCACTTATATACCGTTGGTATATAGGAAAAGTATTGTGTTTCCAAAAAAATCCGAAACCGGGATGAAACCGGAATTATCCGTTTCCAGGTATTTTAAGGCCGCCTAAGAGGTTTTCGCAAAGTTGTCTGTCTGTATGTGTGTGTCAGTTTTTATGACTTCATTAACCCGCAATAATGACTCAGCAAAAAGTTTGAAAAATCATAACATTGGGGAAAATTATAGTTGTCTGTCTGTAAGTGTGTTTGTGTGTGTTTGTCTGTTATCATCATAGTGTATTTACACTATTAGATAGAGAGTTAAGACATTGTACAAAAATCAGTCTACTGCTGTAGTTGTGCTATTTGGAAAATATTCATTTTATGACGTCATTAACCCGCAATAATGACAGTGAAAATTAAAACGCGGAAAAATGATGCGATCGGATTGAGATTTGGCACGTTTGTAGCTATGTATAAGAATAACATATGTGCCAAGTTTCATCTCATTATCAGAATTAGTTCAATTTTTATTAAATGACTTGTTTACGTTTTTCAATAATTGTAAAAAATCAGAAAATAATTTAATTGAGTCCAAATTCAGTACAAATGTACAACTAAAAAAAAACAAATAATTACACAAAGTTTCGTTTCAATGCGACAAGTATATCCGTAATTGTTGTCGGATCATACAAGTTAAGCAGCATTGAGCTTGTGTGGACTGTTTGGAATGAAACGGATGTATTTACTATCTAAGGATTTGTACTATTTCAATACAAATATAGAATGAGGATAAATAAACTTGGATACGCTTTATAGTTAAATATTTTAATTATGCTTCGTTTATTTATAACTTTCCCTACTAAATATTCAGAAAAAATTGGTCTATCTATTTTTTTAACTTACTTACCTATTTAATATATATCTTCTATTTATTTTTAATAATTCAATTTTTCAAAACAATTAAAGTGCTTTAGAATTAAAATTGCAAGTAAAAGGTTTTTTTTTAAATTTCAAAATCCACTTTGAAAATATCAAATAAGAATATGATGAAAATTTGAAAAGGTTAAATAAAAGGACGAAATTAGGAATTTGATATTTTTGAAAATGGCGGTCATGCGCAGTGCGAGGGAGGGACTTTGCAGAGCATTGTGGGACGATATAAGACTCGGTGGAAGACCCGAGAGAAGACCCGGGTAACCGACCAATAGCAAGTCAGCATCTCGCCGCATACTGTCCCGAGACATCAACCCTCCCCAGTCGCCAGCTTGAAAAGCATTTAGGTACTTAATTCTATTTAAGTGCACGAGTTCCTTCATTATCACTGCAAATTAATTGCAAGTACCATCTTCAATTGACTTAAAACGTAAGTAATAACTTACTTACTCTAATAATATGAAATTATTCCTGTTGGAACCTGAATTTTATAAAACAATACATGGAATATCTGATGTTTTATCATTTATCTGGTTGATCAAAATGACGTTTCGATGACAATTTTAATATATTTAAGCTTTTAAATTGATCTGTTTACGTTTGGGATGAGTTTTGTGGGATCCTGAAGGCCTCGTAAGTAGAAAATGTCATAGTTTAGCTTGTTTTGGTCTTTTTGTGACCATTTATGGCATGGGGTACGCTCAAGGAGAACTTGCCTTGATGTATTTTTCATTTTAACGTCTTTTGTTCTTCATTTATTCTAATTTACGTGTTTAAATGAAGAATTTTAATATGTAATTCATCGTGCAAGGTTCAAAATGGAATATATTGTCATTTGGTGTGATCATTTCATCACTCAAGTGCTGTATCATTTCATCACTCAAGTGCTGATCGGTCTGATCATTTTCACTCAAGTGCTGATTCGGTCTGATCATTTCATCACTCAAGTGCTGATTCGGTCTGATCATTTCATCACTCAAGTGCTGATTCGGTCTGATCATTTCATCACTCAAGTGCTGATTCGGTCTGATCATTTCATCACTCAAGTGCTGATTCGGTCTGATCTGATTCATCATTTCATCACTCAAGTGCTGATTCTGGTGCTGATTCGGTCTCATCATTTCATCACTCAAGTGCTGATTCGTCTGATCATTTCATCACTCAAGTGCTGATTCGGTCTCATCATTTCATCACTCAAGTGCTGATTCGGTCTCATCATTTCATCACTCAAGTGCTGATTCGGTCTGATCATTTCATCACTCAAGTGCTGATTCGGTCTCATCATTTCATCACTCAAGTGCTGATTCGGTCTGATCATTTCATCACTCAAGTGCTGATTCGGTCTCATCATTTCATCACTCAAGTGCTGATTCGGTCTGATCATTTCATCACTCAAGTGCTGTTTCGGGCTATCATTTCATCACTCAAGTGCTGATTCGGTCTGATCATTTCATCACTCAAGTGCTGATTCGTCTGATCATTTCATCACTCAAGTCTGATTCGGTCTCATCATTTCATCACTCAAGTGCTGATTCGGTCTGATTTTCATCACTCAAGTGCTGATTCGGTCTCATCATTTCATCACTCAAGTGCTGATTCGGTCTGATCATTTCATCACTCAAGTGCTGATTCGGTCTCATCATTTCATCACTCAAATGCTGATTCGGTGTGATCATTTCATCACTCAAGTGCTGGTGCTGTCCTCTCTCGTTTCAGAAACATGTTTTCATTTATTACATACATACAGCATTTATACTCGCTGTGCTATATCTTCCTACAGGTCCAAAATAGATTTTTTAAGAGAAGCAGCAGGCATCCAACTTCGGATAGAAAAAATACTTCCAGGTACTTAGATGACGTCACAGGACCATAGACTATAAATAACCTTAACTGACTTAAAATAACCTGACTTACCCCCACCTACACATGGCCCCCTTGCAGCTGTAGGGACTGAATACTGTGTTACAAGCGTTTCATTTTCTCCCTTCCAGCAGATTTGTAGTCACATGACCATGTAGTAAAATATAGCTTGGTGAGTATAGCAAGCTGATTCAGATTGTATTAAGTACCATTTGTATATACGGTTACATACCCTGTATGAACCATGTGATGAGAATTCAATGGGATTTGCTAGCACTATGTAAATGGGAGTCTACAGTCTATCGTTTAGTTTTAAAATCCCCCAAGGTCATATAAGCATTTTGGGGATTGACCAATCAGAGAAGCCGCTGCCAACCCTTCACTTGAAAAGATAAAAAAATCCCTACCACCATAACCGCTGTAGAGAAATAACCTTTTTCATAGCAATCGTTCACTGTATTTGTAAAAACTAATTTCAAATTAATCATAAAAATGATATCAAATAAAAACACACTATAGAAATGTAATAAAACATCGCCATGAAAATACGGGTAAAATAACCTGATTTGTTTACAAAGTTTTTTCCCGCTCTCTTCTTGCAGGGATTTTTATTCTTTAGAATTGGTGGTGCCTAAACTGACCTGTCAAGATTTTTAAAGTAGTCGATAGACTGTAGGTGTTTGATGTTACTGTACTGTTACGCGACAGTACATTCAAGCTACATCAAGAAAGAGTTTTAACACCATCGCTCATCTACACTAAAGGTCATCTCCGTGACTGTACACCAAAGCTACAAAAATATGAAGCTAAGATGCCCAGTCGTGAAGATGACCTTCTAAGACTTTGATATTTGAGACGTCCGACTCTGTAAATACAGTATAAGTTTATTTACGAGAAAATCAATAATGGCCGTTTCTGCTACTTCTTTATGGACATATTTACCAAGAGTTCTATAATAACTTAACTGGGTGTTTTAGTTACAATATTCATAAAAAGAAAATTGCTTTAACAGACATTCGCTTAAACACAAATTCTTACATTTTAGCTGAGTTGACCATTTTTAATTATAGGATTTTAATTGAAACGTACTTCTACGCGCTTACATTTTAGCTAATGTGGCACAAACGTGACCCTTTGTTTAATATTCAGGAAGTACAACATGATAATTGACACATTATTAAATGACAAAGGTAAACAAACAGAAAAAACTTCAGTGTCTCCGTTTAGGAGACACTGAAGTTTTTTCTGATTGTCAATTCCACACTTCTTTAGTTTCTAAAGAAGTGTGGAATTGACTTGCTCATGTCAGATGTGCTCTGTGTATTACAGTGCTTATTATCCATGTTGAAACTGTTAACTCAGTCTTATTGGTTGATTCTATGTTTTGTTTTACTGTGTCTATGTGATGTCCTTGGCACTTAGTTAATGCAATATTAGGTTTGTTATCTTGTTTATCAACACCATTAAATCAATAATCACTTAGTTAAACAGAATGTCTTAACGCTTTTAATGAATATCAATGCTAACATTGATATTCATTGATATCAGATGTGTTATTGTTTGAAAAATAACATTAGCTTTATTGAGATGATAAAAAGCCTTATTGAAATTAATCGTTTGCACCAGCTGTCAACGAGTAAGGCTCGTTTGCACCAGCTGTCAAACTGATACGCTTTAAAAATAACATCTATATAAAGACCAAATCCCCTGACATCCACTGGTAAATGAGGTAGTGGATTAGAAACCTGGGGGGGGGGGGGCAGCCTTACAAATTTTGTTTGTATATTTTTATTAGTATTTTCTCTAAAAGCACATTTAGCATATATTAAAACCATTTTAAGAAAACTGACACTATATCACTAAATTTTCCACATTTCAATTAAATTTATAAATTGATGGCCGATTATTGATTTACTGTCTTTTTGTGTTAGTAACATGTAGCATCAAAAGCTACTGTTATCTAGTGGTTTAAGATAGATTTATTTAAACAAGAAGTGCTTGTAATAAAAAATGATTTGTTTATAGTAAGAGATAAGATCTACACAAGATGACTGACCGCAAAGCAGTTATTAAGAATGCTGATATGTCTGAGGAAATGCAGCAGGACGCTGTCGACTGTGCTACTCAGGCTTTAGAGAAATATAACATTGAAAAAGTGAGTTTTGGTTCATGTTTAAAAGTTATTTAGTGACCCAAGGCATGGGGTTGTGGAAGGCTGAAAGGGAGGTAAAACAAAGGTTGTCAAGACAATGTAAACTTGTCAGGTTACTTGCCTGTAGTTTGACATAAAATGTATTGTACGGGGTTATTCTTTGTAAATTAGTTATTGCCCTATAAATGTGTATTTCACAGTTCAAATTGTTAGGACAGGAGTTGACAGGTTTGCTAGAAATAGCAACTATGTGTTGCTCCCTCCTGTCCTGACACTTAAACCAAGTTGTGAGAATTATTGTTTCTTAAGGTTTACAGTGGGGAGTTGTGACCGTGAAAAAAAATGTACAGGATGTGTCTTCTTGTATAAATTGTTAACTGTTGATAACTTTTAAAACTGTTCTATACATGAGCAGCATGATACAGGGTCTCATGCTGCCCCTGTATCAGTCCTGTAGTTTTTTGGGGAGTTATGCTACAAAAACTAAAAGACCCCTGACAAGTTTTCAAGAAACCTTCTGGGGAAGTAAAATTGTATTTCTCATTTCGGTTAAAGTGGATTAAGCATATTTGCTTTGAATCCCTTGCCACTATTTATTATCAGACACTATTTACTATTACTACCTTTATACATCGTTCCCCGGCACTGATGATGACCGAAAGGTTGAAAGCTTGCTCTGTCAATAAATATTATATGTGGAGAGACTTGGGTGTTTTATTAATACTATTTATTATACTACATTTTTCTTTATTTATTAAATTAAATTAAATAAAGTGTTTCTCTCGTATCAGCTGATTATCTAAGTGATTGATTTGATGTTTTACAGGACATAGCTGCTTTTATTAAGAAAGAATTTGACAAGAAATACAATCCCACCTGGCATTGCATCGTGGGAAGAAATTTCGGATCCTACGTTACCCACGAGACGAGGCATTTTATTTACTTCTATCTGGGCCAAGTGGCCATACTTCTCTTTAAGAGTGGTTAGACTCAACGTCCACTCAGTATATCAACAAAAATTCCATCTTTCATTTTTTCTATATACATCTTTCGCAACAGCATTAAAATAAATCCATCCAAATAATAATTTTTCTTTCTAAATATAAAAGAATTAAAAATCATGTTTTATAATTTTCCTATAAAGTGTTACACATTTTAAGATCAAAATGTACTAGGTGTACTATTATTCTTTATATAAATATAATAACTTAATTCTTTGACTTTTTGCTGTACTTTTGTTAATTATTTTAACTAATTTATAATAATGAATGTAATTTAGGAGTCTATGTTTATTTTGATGTAAGAATTGTTTAAAAATGGTTGTGTTGTGTGTGGTTAAGTGAGACCAAAGTTAGTGGGGCAAAACTAGTTCTCTGTGAAATTATTCCTGTATTTATAATTAGTAGATGTAAATTTGAGGTTTATAGTATTTAATTTTATGTTATAATTTGGATGGTGTTGAGCTATACATGAGATGAAAAATGTACATACGTATGAGTATATGTATGAGTTACTTACATATGTAACATGCATATGTATTGATGGGCATAATTATATGTATGTATATCCTTTATGCAAGTATATGTAAATATACTCGTAGCAAATTTTCTCTAGAAAATTTAGTTTGTGAGGTTTTTACTAGTTTTACCTCAAATTATGATTACGAGTATCTTGAAGTGTTTCTCAAAATGAATGCTGTGTCAAAAACACTCCAAGCTCAGCTAATACAATACCATTCTAAATGGACTTTAACATGATTATATTAATTGTTGACATACATCATCACTGTGACATAACTTTTTTAAACATTCTTCAAATCTTGTTTTTATAATTATTAAAAAAAGAAGATTTTCTTTTTATAGATCTGTGTTACCCTTAATATAATAAATGACAAATTTGTTAGATATTTTTATCTCCAAGAGTTTTATATCACCAAAGTGATTATTTTTTTTTATTTTTATATTATTTTTGTATAATTTGAGGTATTATTTTATTATTATTTTAAGTGAAACTATATTATTTTATGGTTTATTATTATTATTATTTTTATACCTTGGCAATAAATGTCTATTCATTACATAAATATGTTGATTTTTATTTCAAACCTTAAGTAAGTGAAATGGGTGAAAATCAAAATTAATCAAAACCTATTGTAAAAATCTTACAAACTACTATTTATGAGAATAGTATAAAAAGTAAGGTAGTATAAGTTTACTAGGGGAGAGAGTCAATCGTGTAATTAGAAGTCACTTCATAGACTACTACTAGAGGGAGGGTACTATACCTCATGGACTGTACTACAGCACGGGAAAATAGTGTTGAGGAACCAATAAGATTGGCCTGATTTGAAATTGAAGGTGTGGTTTAAGATCAAGAACTAATCTCATTGGCTCCCTTGTATTATTTTCCCATTGTTAACTGATTATAAAATAAAAAAATAAAATAAATCTTTATTCAGCTTGAGACCCTTTTTGGGGTATACATTCGTCAAAACAAAATACATAACTACAATGACATAAAAAAATTAAAACTTATTAAACTTTAAAAAAAACCTTTACTACTGTCCTCGAAAAACTCATTGACACTATAGTAAGGATTCTCAAGTAAGTAGTCCTTTACTTTTTTACAAAACTTATTGTACTCTAGGCTTTTGATATTATCATGTAACTTGTTATACATTTGGATACCCAAATGGCCAAAGCCAATCTTAGATTTATTTAGCCTGTGGCTACTTACTTTTAAATCCCTTCTATTCCTCGTGTTGTGGCTGTGCACTTCCTCATATGTGTTAAATAGATTAACATTACTCTTCATATATTTTAGGCAAGTGTATATGTACAGATTGAAAATGGTTAGTATTTTAAGTTTTCTAAAAAGTGGTTTACAATGCTCATATCTATTTTCTCCAGCTATGATTCTTATTACTTTCTTTTGCTTAACAAATATTTCTCTCAATGTTAACATGTCCCACACCAGTATGCCGTAATCATCCTGCTCTCAAGATCGCGTGATAGGCCATTCTCAGGTAAGTACCTTCTATATACTTTTTTAATCTACACATGATATAAACAGTTGATGACAGCTTCTTCACTAAAAAAGAGATGTGTTCTCTCCAACTTAACTTATTATCAATGTAAAATCCAAGAAATTTTATGACTTGTTTCGGATAATTTTTTCTGAGTGAAAATTTTATAATCTGAGTCTTATCTTGATTCATTGCAAAACCATTAAATTAAACCATTTATTAGCTTCTTTAATCAGATGGTGTAACACTTCTTCAGCTTCTTTTTCATCAATACATGAAACCATTATATTGTCATCATCAGAATAACAAATACTCTTAATTGAAACTTTATTTATGTTTGATTTAATTATGTTTTGTTCTTCAATTTTCTCTAACTGTTTTTGTTTCAGGTACGGTGGCAAATCATTTTATCAATTATAAAAGCTGTGGCTCCGAGATGCGTTCCTTGCCCGATACCGAGTTTTACTATCTGTGAAGATGATGTCACACCATTTAATACAACTTGCTGCCTTCTACCAGTTCCATAGCTTTTTAACATATCTAAGGCTTCTTCTTCAACGTGATAATACTCAGCCTTTTCTTCAAATAATCATGCGGCATCAGATCAAACGCCTTTGAGAGGTCACAGCATGCCATCATTGTGATCTTCTTTTTTCTCAAATCCCTTAATGATGGTTTCTACAGCCGACTGCACAGCACTAACTGTTGATCTTTTATTCTATAAGCATATTGTTCATTTACAAATAAATTTTTTCTCAAAGTGCTCTTGTGTTTCTTTCATTATTATTTCTATTATTTTCCCTATAACTGGTATTATGGCTACAGGTCTGTAGTTACCAACTACTGACGGGTCTCCTTTTTTAAACACAGGTACCACTCTGGATATTTTAAAAGCTTCTGGGAAAATGCCCTCTCTAAGAGATCTGTTGACAATAAAAGTTAGAGGTTCGATAATTATCGGTGCCATTTTCTTTAGAAGGTTTACGGATAGGCCATATATGTCCTTACTTTCGGAATTTTTTAATTTTCTTACTATCATTAAAATATCTTTAGCCGTGACGCCCTCTTTACCAAATCTTGAGAGACTCACTGCATTATGTTGAACGGTTTTCACTGCTACAATAGACTGCTCGTTATCCTTTTTTATATGAGACGCCACTTCATTCACCGATGAGATAAAATAATCATTTACCTGTTCAGCTACAAGATCTATATTGTTATTTGGTTTCTTGCCTTGAATTGCATTCATTATTTTCCACGATTCTTTTTTATTGCTTGCTTATAAAGCTTAATAACACTAATATAAATAGCTAATATAAAACTTATAACCATGTGTTATTCTAAAGTAGACCTTATCAGTAACCTAAGATCTAAAAAACTATTTATATTTTTGTGTATCAATGGACTAGTATTAAGGTTGCCAGACGTTCATTTTTTATGAGATAGAGATTATCTAAAAATCACAAAGTCTGAGGTTGGCTCTTCAGAGGACCAGGTAAGTTGGTCTTTATGGACTACAGTCTATAGTTTAGTTTAATAATCCCCAAGGTCATAAGTATTTTGGGATTGACCAATCAGAGAAGCCGCTGCCAACTCTCACTTTAAAAGAGAAGAAAATCCTACCACAATAACGTTGTAGGAAAAAACCTTCTTCCGGCAATCGTTCACTTTGTTGTGGTTCTTCATTTGATTACATCGTTTTGAAAAATACCTTCAAATTAATCTTGAAAATGATATTAAAATAAAACTACACAAAAGAAATGTAAAAAAAAACTTCACCAAGAAAATACGGGTAAAATAACCTGATTTGTTTTACATAGTTTTTTCCCGCTCCCTTCTTGCAGGGATATTTTTTCTTATGAATCAGTGGTGTCTAAACTGACCTGTCAAGACTTAAACTAAACTATAGACTGTAGGTTAGGTGATCATCAAAGGATCATATTAGCTCATCACCAGTGGATTAGGTAAGCTGTTCATGCACGTAAGCTGATGTTAAAACATGCTCTGATAAAAATTATTAAATGCCTTTACTCTCCTCAAAAAAATCCAAAACCAGGAGTTGAACTGAATTATCCTTCTCTCAGTTATTTTAAGATCTACTAACTAGTTTTTACGAAGTTGGCTTGTATATCTACAGTTTTTGTTAGATTACTAATGTGAGGTAACATCAAGGTAGGTCAGTACTTGATTGGGTGACTGCTGGGGATTCAAAGAGCACCCAAAGGCGTACTGCCAATACAAATGTTGTTATTTTTATAATCAGAAGAAAAGGGGAGAGAATTTCAAGTAGTGAGGGTGGGTGTAGCGAAGCTGATGTGACGAGCAAATGTTCTGATGTACCAAGAACATGATTTTTCACAATTTATTGACAGAGTTACCGAAAATTTAGTTTCTTTACTGTGCTATAAATGTGTTATTAGATTTAATATATTTTTATGATCGTTTTTTATTAATATTTAAATTTTTACTATTCATTTTTTATAGTTTTGTAATAATATTTTTATTCTTTTTAATTTACTGGACCTAAAAATGTAATAAAAATAATAATTTTAATTAACTTATAAAGCTAAAGGTATAAAACTAAGGAAATATAGGCTTAGAAATTATATGATCACTTTCACAGGATTAAATCATTTCAAAATTTACATCTTATTTCACTAAATTAAAGTAAATTATTGTTAAAATTAAATTAATAATTTACTAGAGTCGAAACTGATATTTAAACAAATATTCATTGTTAAAGACAGAGAGATATAAATGAACGAATTGATGAGCCTAAGATTACAGTATAAACTATAAATAATAATAACTATATAATAAGTAATAACTATATTAATAATATATTATTATTTACTATATAATAATATAAGTAATAATAATAACATAGTGTAATGTATATAATAATAACTTAATATAAACTGAGTAGTTAAATGCTTGAACAACAGATTGCAGTACAGCTCTGTCATCACCTTTTTGTTCTTACAAGCAATGTTGTATTTCTTGCTGTCTTTCATGATTGTCAAAATCCTTTGTTTACATTTTTCTCTTAGCAAGGAAGGGGGTAGAGAGAACTGTACTATGGGAAGAGTGGTCTATTTTTTTTTTTTTTTTTTTTTTTTTTTTTTAGGTAGTAACCCTACCTAAAATGCATTTATTTTTTTTCACATGCTCCATACAATATTACATGTGTTATCAGCTAAATTTTAACAGGGGCAAATATGTAAAATTTTTTGACTCTAAGTAGTAACAAGATATGCAAAGTAGCTTGAATAAGCACATAATAAAATTATATACTTAAAGATATTTATATATACAGAAAAAAAAATATGTAAATTGATTTATAAATAATTTAAAATCATAATAAAAAAAATGTGTAAAAATAATAATTATAAAGATAAAAATTATTTAAAGATAATAGTTATAAAGATAAGAAATTTAGTTACAAACTTAATTTGTCAAAATCCAAAGAGTTAATGAATTTAGAGAAAATATTAAAATATTTGGAAAACATTTGAGATTAGTAGGAGTCCAAGACTCTCCTCTAGTGACAAGGCTAGAAATTAATGAGCTTCTCTCAGCATCAAATAACGGGCAATCAAAATAATGTGGTGCCATGTTTGGGGAGTTACCATGTCGCAGCTACATGATGGATCTGGAATAATTTTAAAACGGTTAAGATATGCTTTGTTGGAACCATGGCCAGAAAGGGCTTGCGTAATTTTGTACGTAAGGACTATATTTGTTTTGACCTGCTCTCTACGGTTGGGAAAAAATTGTTTAGTCCACAAACCTTTCTCTGAATTTTATCCACATTTCTTTCCATTTTTCCAAACTTATCTCATAACTTAACCGTTTTTAAGTTGACTTGGGATTCTTTCATAAGTTGGGCTTACACTAAAGGAGTTGAGTGAGGCTTCCTTGGCTAATTCGTCAGCTTTTTCATTACCATCAATACCAGAATGACCTTTGACCCATCGTATTTGAACAGATGATCCCTGTCTCAAAAGTTGTAGTAATAAACACCGGCAAGATTCTGCTAGAGGATAATGACAGGCTTGGTTTTTAATACACTAATTGAGACCTGACTATCTGTGTAAATAATTACTTTGTCTTCTGGAAGATATCAGATATTAGCCAAACAAGTGCTTTCTCAATACCTAGTAGCTCAGCTTGATTATTTGAACAGTGTTGGAAAGTTTAAATTTATCCGAAAAGAAAAAATTGAAATTTTTATACACAACAAAGCTGTTCCCACGCCTTCATCATTTTTACTTCCGTCAGTGTAAATACACACATTAGGTTAATAATATCCTCCGAAAAAGCCTTAGCTGATAGTCAGCAGGTGTTAGAAAGGGTCCGCCATCTTAGTTCCACCATCAGAATGTTATGTTCATTATTAGGTTATGTATAATTATCATGTTCATGAGATTGTTAATAAAGACTTAATTACAGTAAATTGTGTGTTAATGTTAATTAAAATACATGGCGCAGTCGGTAGGATGTAAAATAATAAAGTGTTTATGTTTGGAAGTATTGCAAAACTAAAGGTCGAAGTTAAAAGGTTGTTATCACTTAAATGTTTGGTTTATGTTTTGTTATTTTGTTTTGTTCGTGTTTGAGGTGTTTTATGTTCAAAAGAGACAATTATATGGTTGCATTTATAACTGTAAGTAAATAGTTAAGTATTTTTATATATAATGAGTTCAGAATTTAGATTACCAGATCCATTGGTCCTGGACGACCAGATGTCCACGAATTGGAATCGTTTTAAGAAGCAGTTTTTGATTTACATGAAGGCGTCTGAGTCAAATAGCAAGCCTGAAGATATCAAGGTTGCTAAACTACTAAATTTATTGGGAACGGAAGGTTATGACATTTATGAAACCTTTAAGCTACCAGTGGAAACATTAGATTCTGTCATTAAGGCATTTGACGACCACTTTAAGCCTAGAAAAAATGAAGTCTATGCAAGATTTAAATTTTTTAGTCGAAATCAGAAAAAGGGAGAAAAGTTTGATGTATTTCTAAAGGATATACGTTTGTTGGCTAATGATTGTAACTTTGGAGAGCAACTTGAGAGTTTGCTGCGAGATAGAATTGTTTTAGGAGTACAAGATAACGACTTAAGGGAACTAATGTTACGAATATCTGATTTGAAGCTGGACGGAGCGATTACTAGGTGCCAAGTTGGAGAAGCTGCTAGAGATCAGGCCGAGGAAGTGGAGGAAATGTTAAAACCTGAGATGCCTGTAGACGAATTGAAAAAGAACAGACAAGATTATGGAACCACCTCTTCGCAAAATAGAAACCAACCCCCAGTAAGACAAAATAATAATTTCTCAATTAATAACCCTAAGTATGTGTGCTATAGATGTGGTCGTTTACACGAACGAGGCAGATGTCCGGCTTTTAATAAGACGTGTGCAAAGTGTGGTGGTAAAAATCACTTCGCAAATAAGTGTGGCAGCTATAGACCGAAAGTAGAAGAAGTTAATGAAGATGATATAGAGAGAAGGAGAGATGACGCAGGAGATAAGGGTGATTTTTATGTGGATTGGGTTGAGGGAGGAGATAATACTATTTGGATCGTGGAGGCATTAATAGAGGGGGAAAAACTTAATCTCAAGGTTGACACAGGGAGTCAATTAAACTTATTGTCATTGGATAAGCTTAAAAATGTGAATAGGGATATAGAAATAAAGAGAACAAATATTCAGGTTAAGACATACGGCGGATTTTTAATTAAACCTGTAGGAACAGTTAAATTAAATGTTATATGTAATAAAATAAAAAAATGTATCAATTTTGTGATAATGAGAGATGAAAGGTGTACTTCTATTCTGGGATTGGAGGCATGTAAACAGTTTGAATTGATACAAAAAGTTAGTGAGATAACGGAGTTTGAGGAAAGTTTCGTTCAAAGGAACAAGGATGTTTTTGAAGGGACTGGTGAAGTCTCAGAACCCGTTACATTAATTTGTGATCCTAAATATGAACCCGTGGCTAAGCCGCCTAGAAGAGTGCCACATGCTCTGAGGGAGAGGTTGGAAAAAACTCTTAATGATATGGAAGCTAGAGGACTTATAGAAAAGGTATCGGATCCTAAAGGATGGGTCAGCCAACTGGTTGTTTTAGAAAAACCTGATAAATCATTGCGTCTATGCTTGGACCCTAAGGAGTTAAATTTAGCGTTGAAAAGGGAGTATATAGAGATACCTACATTAAACGACTTGACTTCTGAATTAGCTGGAAAAAAGTTTTTCACAGTGCTCGATGTGAGGGAGGGGTTTTACCATCTAAAATTAGATAAAGAATCGTCGGACCTTTGCACATTTAGTTCACCTTTTGGGTGTTACAAATTCCGGGTGCTTCCATTTGGGATCAAGCCAGCTCCTGAAAAGTTTCATAAAGTGACAAATAAAATATTTGGGTCAATCCCAAACGTGAGAGTGTATATTGATGATTTATTAATTGCATGCGAAACAGAAGAGGAGCACGACATTACAGTAAATAAAGTTTTAGAGGCTGCAAGAAAAAACAATATTAAATTGAATCCTAACAAGATTCAATACAAAAAGAGTAAAATTAAATACTTAGGATTTTTATTTTGTGAATCAGGCATTGAGATTGACCCTGATAGGATTCAGGCCATAAAAAATTTAGAAGAGCCCAGAAATAAGAAAGAGTTGCAGCAAGTATTGGGTGTTTTTAATTATTTACGCTCATTTATAGATAACCTTGCTGAACTAACTCATCCGTTAAGGGAATTATTGAAAAAGCATGTAACTTGGGCTTGGCTGCCTAAACATAGAGAAGCCATGAGTATATTAAAAGAGCAATTAGCAAAGGCACCCACTTTAGGAGTATTTGATCCTTGCAAAGAATTGACCATAAAAACAGATGCAAGCAGTTTAGGGCTGGGGTGTTGCCTAATTCAAGATGGTAAACCTTTAGCTTATGCTTCCAGAAGATTGATTCCAAGTGAAAGAAACTATGCACAGATAGAGAAGGAGATGCTAAGTATTTTGTATGCATGTACTAAATTCCATTACTATATAGTTGGTAAAACCGTTGAAGTTAAGACAGATCACAAACCACTTTTGGGAATTTTCTCTAAAGAAGTTGGAGCAGTCTCATCTGTAAGGCTACAAAGAATTAAGTTAAAACTGTTAAGATATGATTTGAGAATTACTTATATACCAGGAAGTGAAATGGGTTTGGCAGATTTACTAAGTAGATCACCAGGGAATGATAGAATAAGTGAAAATGAAATATTAGATGGGTATGTTCATAGTATATCTAGGTATTTACCTATTAGTAGAGAAAAGCAGGAGTTGATAAGAAAAGGTATAGAGAAAGACGAAACAATGAGTCTAGTTAAGAAATACTGTAAGGAAGGATGGCCGGAGGATCTCAAAAGGTACCATATGGAGAATAAGACATTTGTGGAAATTTAGAGATGTTATTTATGAGGAGTCAGATTTATTATTTTTACAAGATAAAGTGATAATACCGGGTGGTTTAAGGAAGGATATTTTAAGTAAATTACATAAAGCACATTTTGGTGTACAAAAAACTAAAGAAGGGGCACAATCATTTTTATATTGGCCCAGTATGGGAAGGGAAATTGAGAATGTTGTGGCAACCTGCCAAATATGTCAAAAAACTGGAAAAAATTTAGGCAAAGAGCCACTGAAGTCACATGATATACCTGATTTACCGTTTCAAAAAGTTGGAATTGATATTTGCTATTATAAAGGAAGTGAATACTTGTTGTTGGTTGACTATTTGTCAAAATGGATTGAAGTGAAGAAATTGAAAGATAAAACAGTTAAATGTATTATTAAAATTTTATGGGAAATATTTGCAATCCATGGAATTCCCCATTTAATAATATCTGATAATAACCCCTTTAACTCCTTTGAATTCAAAGAATTTGCAAAGAAGAATAATATTGATTTAAATTTTTCAAGTCCACGATACCCCAAGTCTAATGGTCAGGTGGAACGTGCGGTGCAAATTATTAAACAATTATTTTACAAGGTGGAAGAAACAAAAGGGAATATCCAGGAAGCTTTGCTGGAGTATAGAAATACTCCCGTAGAGGCAACAGGATATACACCCTCTCAAATACTCATGGGCAGACGTTTGAGAACCTCCTTACCAGCGACACATGCCATATTAGAACCAAAGATTTTTGTAAAAGAGGCACGAATAAACATAGAAAATAAACAGAAAAAATCAGAGGACACCTATAATAGAGGAGCAAAGGAATTGTATGAGCTAGTAACTAATCAGCAAGTTTGGTTTAAAAAGGATTTAAAAAGTAATTGGGAGCGAGGAGTAGTGGTAAGAAGAGACGACAATCCTAGATCTTACTGGATTAGGGCTACAGATGGCAAAGAATTTAGAAGGAATAGAGTGTTTTTGAAACCTTGGGTTGGAAAAGAAGAAATAAAGGATGACAGGCAAATTAAAAAGGGGGTGGATAAGAAAAGGTTAAGGGTCTATGATTTTGAAGATTCTTTTGATGAGGAGAAAGGGTTTAAAGGATTTGTATTAGAGAGGAATGAAAGTGACAGATATAAGACATTTAAAAATGTAGTTAGATATAAGAGTAAGGAAAGAGATGGAGGTGGTAAGAGTGATGTGCTAAAGAGGACCAGAGCAGGAAGAATTGTAAAAACACCTGTTGGGTATACTTGACCCGCTTAACTGTTTTTACTTTTTAGGTCAATAGAACCTGGGTTTTTAGGTTCCGTATGATATTGTTTTTTTTTTCGAGCCGGGCGTTCTCCTCGTGGTTTTGGTTTAATGTAATTTACAATACTATTACAGTTTTTGTCTTTAGTTATTTGGTTTGTTTATTGTACGTTCCTCACATTTGTGGCGACCGTGACAGGACGAAGTGTTCCGTTTTCGGGGAATCGTAGTTTCAATTATGGAGCAAATCAAGTTTAGGCGTAATGCTATGAGAGGCAATTTTGAAAGACTGGTTGAGTCAATAAATATTCTTCTAGCGGCCAAAGAATTAGACTTAACTAGCATCTCAGCTACCTTCAACGTCCTCAGCGAGAGATATGTCTCAATTAGAGAGCTAAACGAGAAATTTCTTGAGCTCTCAGAGGCGGATGAAGAACAACTTAGTGTGGATGAGCTGCAAGAGGAGCTTAATGAACAAGATAAGTTTAGTTTTAAGTTTAATGTGATTAAAACTAAAGTTGAGGCTGTCTTCAGTGATAGTAAATCGGTAAAATCTGAAGACAGTATATCTAAGTCTGGTGGCACTTCAACTAGTCTGAAGTTACCCAAATTAGAAATGCCTAAGTATGGTGGGGATCTGAAGGGTTGGCTCCCCTTCTGGGGACATTTCTCAAAAATCCACGAGGATTGTTCTTTGTCTAATATTGATAAATTTCAATATTTGTACCAAACCACTCTTCCAAATTCTAAAGCCAGACAATTAATCGATAGTTTTCCAGCTTCAGATAAAAACTATGAAAAGGTGATAAATATATTCAAGGAGCGATTTGGTAAGAAGGACATGCTAATCGAAGTTTATGTGAGGGAATTGCTAGGGCTTGTTATAAATCAAGACCCTACCAGGCCGTTAGCGAGCCTGTACGATCAAGTCCAATGCCAGCTGAGTGCACTGGAATCTCTGAATGTGACTACAGAGGTTTGTGCAGCAATGCTGCTGCCTTTAGTAGAATCCTGTCTGCCAGAGGAGGTATTACGGACCTGGCAACGTTATAGTTGTTCAAGTTCTGAGAATGTTAAATCTAAGGAGGTTACTTCTAAAACTCGTTTGGAAGACTTAATGGTGTTTTTGAAGTCTGAAGTGGAAACTGAAGACCGTGTTTCAATGGCTATGGCAGGGTTTGGCCTCAAAGAACTGCGGAAGGGTCCCAACGAGCCGAGTGCTGTCAGTTTGGTTGCGGTAAATGCTAATAGCTCCTCCCTACTCAAACCTATTGAGACTTGTTTTTTCTGCATGAAAAATCATAATGTTAATGATTGTTTTAAGGCGCAGAGAATGAGCTATGCCTCTAAAGTCAAGCTAGCAAAGGAGAAAGGACATTGTATCTATTGCCTTTACAAAAAACACAATGGTGGGCAGTGTAATTACAGGGGGAAATGTATATGTTGTTCTAAAAGACATGTAGTGATAATGTGTCCTAGTCTATCAAAGGATAAAAAATCCACGGAAAACAAGTCTAGCAGTAATTATAAGACGTCTAAGTCAGAGTCGAATCCAAAAGATCAGACTTGCCAAAAAAGGGATGTTGCTTGTTTCAGTGGACCTGTAAACTGCTCTTCACCTATTTTCCTTCAAACTCTAGTTGTTAATATTCATGGTGCAGGAGGTATTAAGAAAGTTAGAGCCCTCATTGATTCAGGATCATCAAAATCTTATCTAGTAAATCAGGCTGCAGAAAGCATAGGATGTGAATCTTTGAGGAAGGAAGAAATTAATCATATTTTTATTTGGTGGAATATCTACAGGTAAAACCATACATAAGGTGTATCGGATAAATGTTTCTAGTATAACTAATGATTATTCTTGTGATTTTGAAGTATTAAATTATGAAGACATGTGTGGGTTTTTACCTCAGATCCCTCCAGGTCCTTGGCTTGAGGAATTAGCTTTAGAAAATATAACTCTAACTGATGTGGGTCCATCTTCAGGTCCTATAGAGCTGTTAATAGGCTCTGATGTAGCTTCTAGACTCTATACAGGAGAAATCAAGCAACTGGGTTCAGGTTTAGTAGCTCTTGGAACACGATTAGGGTGGGTCCTGATGGGCCAGGTACCTCAGGAATTGAACCCTCCTAATACGTATAATAATGTTTCTTTATTAAACCTGTCAAGAAATCTAGAGCCTCTATGGTCTTTGGATGTTTTGGGCATAGAATCTCCGCAAGACATAAAATCTAAGGAGAAGATTCATGAAGAAACTCAAATACATTTTAATAAGACCTGTATTATAGATGATGATGGCAGGTTTATGGTTGCACTTCCTTGGTTAGAGGACCATCCGCCTCTACCAAGTAATTTTAATTTAGCGAAGAAATGCCTTGAAAATACGATAAAGGTTTTGAAAAACAAAAACTTATTTGATAAATATTCTCAAATATTTTTAGACTGGAAAAAGGAGGGTATTATAGAAGAAGTGCCATTTGACAAAAATATTTATTTAGAAGGCCATTACCTTCCTCATAGGCCTGTACTGAAGGAACAGAGCTCTACTCCAGTTAGGCCAGTTTTTAACGGTTCTGCTAAATTTAAAGGAAGTCCCTCTCTTAACTCTTGTTTGGACAAAGGCATTAATCTGATCGATTTGATACCAGATATTCTTTTAAAATTTAGATTAAGAAAAGTCGGAGTAATATCTGATATCAAGAGTGCGTTCTTACAAATAGCTATTAAACCTGAGGAGCGTATGTATGTTCGATTTTTATGGATAGATTCCAGTGGGCAATTAATAGTATACCAGCATTGTCGTGCCGTTTTCGGGTTAACTTGTAGTCCATTTTGGTTAGGTGCTGCCTTGCAAAAACACCTTTATGATGTTCAAAAACGCTGCAACGAGAGTGAACCACTTCCTTACAGTGAATGGGTTGTTCAGCTATTACTAAATGGATTTTATGTAGACAACTGCACTGTAAGCTTAGACAATGAGTCTATGGTTGAACAATTTATACAAGAAGCTACTGATATTTTACTAGAGAGGAAGTTCGAGCTTAGGGCATGGGAATATACTGGTCAAGACGCCACACCTAGTGTAACTAATGTGTTAGGGCTACTCTGGAACAAATCTGCTGATACGCTTTCTGTTAAAATTCCTGAGCCTGGTGTGTGTAATAAAGTCACAAAAAGGTTTATAACCTCAATGACTCAGAAGATCTTTGATCCGATTGGCTATTTAGCTCCAACCATTTTGTATCCTAAACTCTTACTCAAAGATGTCTGGAAATCTGGCACTGGTTGGGATGATGAGGTATGTGAACCAGTAAAAGATAAATTCTTGGCATGGCTTAGCAATCTGAGCTATGTAAAAGACATTCAGTTGTGTCGATGGTTGAAATTAGGTCCTAATGTAAAAAATATTACTCTACATATATTTGGCGATGCGAGCTCTTTGGCTTATGCTGCAGTTATATTTCTAAGAGTTGTTTCAGAAGAAGGTGTGCATGTTCAATTAGTAGAAGCTAGAGCACGAGTGGCCCCTGATAAGGGTATGACGATTCCTAGATTGGAACTCTTGGCATCTACGATAGCTGTACGGCTGTATTCATCTATCGTCAAAAAATGTCCAGACTTAGCGGAAGTGAAAAGTGTTTTTTGGTCCGACTCTACCACAGTACTGGCCTGGATTAATCGGAATGAAAATTGGGGAGTTTTTGTTAGAAACCGCATTAATGAAATCAGGACCCAAACCACACCACAACAATGGAGGTATGTAAATTCCTATTTGAATCCGGCTGACCTCCCATCGAGAGGATGTAATGCTAAGAAACTTGCTGCGTCTCACTGGTGGGAGGGGCCTCTTTGGTTGTATGAGTCAGCTGAAAAGTGGCCATCAGCAGTTGCAGAAACACGTGAGGATGAAGTGAACCAAGAAAAGTTAAAAACTGTTGCAGCCTGTCTTAATTCGGTTTCAGATGAGGACAGGTATGGTTGGGTTTACCATCGGTTTTCAAAATATACCAAAGTTGTTCGGTTGGTTGCGTGGGTTTTTCGGTTTGTAGATAATTTAAAGTCGGACCCAAAGTGTTTAAACAAGGAAATCACTCAGGATGAATTTTATAGAGCTGAGTTAATGGTGTTCAAATTCATTCAAGCACAATGTTTTAAAGGAGAGAATGATCCTTCAATTTCATCATTGTGTCCATTTGTTGATTCAGATGGAGTTTTACGCCTACGTACTAAGCTATTAAAGCGCAAAGACTCCAAAGATTTCCTCCAACCAGTTATTTTGCCTGCCAATCATCCTGTTTGTACTCTTTTAGTTAGGTATTATCATGAAAATAACTGTCATGTGGGAGTCCAAAGTTTATTGAGTATACTCAGGGAACATTTTTGGCTTCTTGGTGGTAGGAGAACCATCAGAAAAGTGATTAATAAATGCGTGATTTGCAAGAGATATGCTGCTAAACGGATTGAATCTGCTCCAGCTGCTTTACCTGCATCCCGGGTGAGTGATAGCAATGTTTTTGAGGTGACAGGAGTGGATCTGGCCGGGCCTGTAATGTTAAAGGGAGGTACTAAAGGCTGGATTGTACTGTACACATGTGCTGTCTATCGTGGTGTTCATTTTGAGCTTGTAACATCACTCTCCACAGAAGCCTTTCTGCAATCTTTGAGAAGATTTATCTCTAGACGAGGACGACCTCGTCAAATCTTCAGTGACAGGGGAACTAATTTTGTCGGAGCAGACAACTTATTTCAATCGTTAGATTGGAATGAAATTGAAACTTATAGTTCAACTCAAAGAATAACGTGGACCACGAACCCTCCTACTGCTAGTTGGTGGGGTGGTTGGTGGGAGAGAGTCGTACAAACTCTAAAAAGATTATTACGAAAAAACTTAGGACGGGCCTCTTTATCCTATGAAGAATTTCTTACAATTCTTTGTGATTGTGAGTCCGTCATTAATAGTCGGCCACTCACTTATATGTCTGATAGTAAAGATGAACTTAGGCCTATTACTCCAAATTGTTTTTTGAGAGATCTACAAGTAGATGGAGTCGCTGACTGTGATGTCATTGACACAAAATCTTTGAATAATAGGTTAAAATATATACATCAGATTAGAGAAGATCTACGACTAAGATTTAGGAATGAATACCTAGGGATGTTAATGCATCACAATAAAGTCAAGCCTTCAGCTTCTGTTAAAATAGGAGAAGTGGTTTTAATTGGCAATGACCAAGATAAAAGAGTCTTGTGGCCCATGGCCAAAGTTGTTGAACTGTTGCCTGGATCAGATGGGGAGATCAGACTGGTCCGTTTAAAGACTACTAAAGGAGAGCTATTGAGACCAGTTCAACGTTTGTACCGTTTGGAGGTTAGCTCATCGGAGATGGAGGAGGCGTCTCTTCGAAGTATATTTCAAGAAGAAAATGTGACTGCCAATGGTGACTCAGTGCAACCATCTAACAATGAAAATCAACCATTTTGTTATGGAATCATAAAATCGAAACACAGCCGAAATCCTAAAAAACCTTTCTCTGGATTTAAGGAAAAAGACATATCCGCTGGAGAAAAAACGTACACTGAGTTTGAATCTGCTATTTCCCAAACTACTGTTGGAACAACACATATTGGAACTGTGGTAGAAGCACCTCAGAAGGTAGATATCTTACCTCTGATGGATGAAGCTTTACCTGATATTGAGGGTATTGTGCCTGAAGTAGAAGAGGTCTTAACCACAAGGAGGGGTAGGATAATTAAAAAACCATCCAAATTAAATTTATTTAATAATTTCTATTGATTTTTCTCTTAATTTTTTGTTTTTAATATTATTTTCAGTTTTCTTTATTTTGTACCTTTTTTTTAATAATTGATTTATTAAATTGAGTTTTGAGGAAGAACTGCCCTAGGGAACTCTGTAATTGCTGTAGGGAGCCCAGGTTCTCTTAGGATTTTTTTTAATATTAATTTTTGAATGTAATTTTTAATTTTTTTTAATTTTATCTCTGTGTTTTTTAACCTAGTAAATTAACTATAGTTAAGTTAATTTAGGTGGGAGGATGTTGGGTATACTTGACCCGCTTAACTGTTTTTACTTTTTAGGTCAATAGAACCTGGGTTTTTAGGTTCCGTATGATATTGTTTTTTTTTTTCGAGCCGGGCGTTCTCCTCGTGGTTTTGGTTTAATGTAATTTACAATACTATTACAGGTTTTTGTCTTTAGTTATTTGGTTTGTTTATTGTACGTTCCTCACAACACCTAAGCGGTATGGGTTTACAGAATTGGTGGGTAACTCAAATTTCGGGGAGATGTTAGAAAAGGGTCCGCCATCTTAAGTTCCACCATCAGAATGTTATGTTCATTATTAGGTTATGTATAATTATCATGTTCATTAAATTGTGTGTTAATGTTAATTAAAATACAGCAGGGTGGAGCCAATTTTTATGAGGAACAGGTTTATCATAAGGCAAAGCGCAGTAATATTCTCCATCCAATTATTTAAACGAGCGAGGTGTTGAAGCTCTAGTTCTATGGGAGAATATCTGCAAGCAATGTTGCTGCTTCATAGGATATTGTTCTATAGCCTTTAATTATTCTTAGAGATATTAACCGTTGCACTCTTCTAAGTTTAATAACGTTATATTTTTTATCAAGAGCCTCTATCCAGCAAGGTATTCCGTATGATATTATTGGAATTATATTATATTATGATATTATGGTCTATTGAGAAGACACCAAAGCCAGTGGACTCTTGTAGATCTGTCCCTGTAGTACTATAGTAATATACATGGTTAAAATCAGTTGACAGCTTGTAAAAATAATGTGAGGGAGCCAATAAGGTTAGTCCTGAATATTAAACCAGACACTCAATTTCATCAAGCCAACCTCATTGGTTCCTCAACAATATTTTCCCACTCTACTAACTGATTATAATCCTGTGTAATACTATAAATACTACTACATTGTTATTGGTGAATTCGTTACCAATTAAATTATTTTAATATGTTGTACAAAAACACATTGGTTATGGGATGAGGGTAAATGGAATCCACCCTTTTCATTTTATTTGTGTTATACTTTTATTTCCTCATTTGTTTGTAAGGCTCTGATGATGACCTCAAGTTGGGTCAAAATCTCTCTGCTTTAGTGTAAGTAAACAATGGGCAAGGGTGACTGATGTGCACAGTCATTCGGGACTAGCGAACCCGCCCTACCTGAGCTCAGATACTGCACACACTCATACACATACACACTCATACACTTAAACACTTTCACTTTCACACTCTATTTAAATACATCTTTCTATTTTCCCATATAATTATCTGTTATTTTTATTAAATATTTTACCTCATTACTTATTTTTATCTGTTATTTTGTTTTTTTATTCATATATTTTTTAAACTAAAAAGACCTTAATTTTTTATAAAGTAATAATTTTAAATAATTTTCAATTTTTATTAATTTTTTTTTCTTTGATTCCATACCATAGTACAGCTTCATTTTTTGCTTCATTCTCGGCCCAATAGAAGCAAAAAATTCAAAAACTAGTTAATCAACGAGTAATAACAATTAAATACCAAATTTTATCATTTATTATTTCCTTATTACTATTTATTATGTTATTGTTATTAATTTGGTTATTTGTTTGTTGTTCTCACCCGGTACCCTCTAACCAACGTTCGGAATAAACACCATCTTAATTCCGAACGTTATGTTTTTTAGCATAATTTCTTTATTGATTGTGAAAAATGAAACAAACCAAAATAAACTACTTGATATGAAGAAATTATCGCAAAAGAAACAACCAATGTTAGAGGTAAACATTTTTAAATTTCAAAAACATAATAATAAATTTGCCAGAAAAACAGCCAAGACTTTGTCTCTCTCGTGGTTATTCTGCCGGCGTACAGTCTGCATCAACAAATTTAAAGTTTTCATTTTTTAGGAAAATTGTAGTTTCTCAAAAAGTAAAAACAACAAGCAAATCAATGTTACAAAATATTTCATTCTATAAAGAGCTACATTAATAGAGAGACAATAAAAACTTAAAAGTTTTTATTGTTATAAAGTATAACAACTAAAGCTCAAGTATAATTTACACATACTTTTATTTTTAAAAGAAAGCGTGTACTAAAAAATGGATTTTAAATTTAGGAGCTTTACGAAGGCAGTATATCCACTAGATGCGGTGCCACCCTGTGCTGCACATCCCGAAATTTCACCTCTGGTGACCCTTAAGGGTCTTCATTGCTGAAAATCGGGATAGACATAGGATATCAAAAGTTGCAACTTTCTCTCATCACTGAGGGAAAGTCAAGGAAATAGAACTTTCTACAACGGCTGGCTTTTCGAACTTTGTGTGTCGTTGATTATGTATTATTTTACTTTGGAACATTAATTAGCGACACTCATTCTACAAACCAAATTATTATTATTATTATTGAATTATTCTTATTATTATAAAAATAATTGAAACATTATTTAAATTATTGTTTTAATAATTTCCTTAAGCCTTAAAAATTTAAGGCTTTTTGTTTTAAAAAAAATCCAAATCTTATATCATACTTAATATTTTAAAGTATAGTCCCAAGAAAATTTTGACAGAAAATGACTTAGAGGGCTTGGGGAGGGATAGTAATTCTTGTTCTTAAAAAATTAAGGGTCATTATTAAGAAAATAGAGAATTTAAGGGAATATGTACTTTTAGTGTTTTGTTAAGTTCAGATTAGAATTATTAAGATATGGAAAATATTTTTTTTATTATACTTAAATATGGCCTTTAATTTTTTATTTGGTATCTAGTCAATTCTGTCTATTCCTGTATATTTGTGGTTTTAGAGGGATGTATTTAACAACACTTAAGTTCAAGTACAACTTATTTCCAGTAAATACAAGTGTTTGTTACACTTATTTTTTGCATATAAGTGTAAGTCTCACTGAAACACAACTCTACTATCTTTGTCGGTAATAAACAGCTCATTTGTTTAAAATAATATATTTTATTATTTAAAACTTAAAATAAATTATTTCCAACAAAGTTATTTAAAACTGTTAACTAATGATTTTACTTTAAACTTATCAAAGCAATTTGACTCTTTCTACCAGCTGTAGAGAGACTTTAAATGCTAAACGATTTGTTCGATAGCATTCAGAATGTTAAATTGAAGATAAAGATTAGATTGTTGTAGTAATACACATGGTTACAATCAGTTGACAGGATGGGAAAATAATAGGATGGAGCTAATGATGTTAGTCCTAGAAATTATACCACACCCACAATTTCATATTAGCTCTACGTCATTGGTTCCTCAATAATATTTTCCCACGTTGTCAACTGACTATAACCATATGTAATACTATAATACTTGTTCCAAAAAAATAAATATAAATGATTGAAATCTTAGTTATGTTGAACTGAAGTAACTGATATATTGTGATGATATAATGATGAAAATTAACTTTAAAAGAAAATAAAACAAAAATAATATAAAAATTAATAATAAAAGTATTCAAAGATATGTTAAGAAAGCTTAAAACGATAGAGATATGTTAATGTCCGTAGATAATAATAGAGAGTTATGTTTTTGTAACCAAGTAGTCATTTATGATGTTAATTTTTATATTATTATAATTCAATTTATAATTTAATTATAATACTCCCGATATACTTAAACTTTGTATCCCCCACACACAGCTATGGCTTGTGGGATTGCTTAAAATTAGTTTTTTTGTGATTATTAAAAAAAAAAAAAAAAACTTTTTGTGATTATTTAATAAATGTATTTAAAATTTGTATAATTGTAACTATTAGAAATAAAGGTTCAATTCAATTAGAATTTGAATAAATTTCAAATTCAAAACAACTTTTATTGTCAAATAAATTTAACAGTTCAATATCCTACAAATATACAATTATTAATTTAAAACGATAAATTATTTTTTTATGACAAGTCTATGGCTGAGACTTGTTAAAAGTTAAGCATATTAAATAAAAATTTAAACAGCATAATTATTATTTATACATATTATAATTATGAATATTAATATTTATTTCATCTTATCATACCTATAGACTCGAATTTAAATAAACCTTGTGGTATCGACTTTAATAATTTGCTACAGTACTAATTGTGTATCCCTTTCTTGTTAGTTGTTGTATTGTAAATTTTACCAATAAAGTAAGTTCTAATTGAAAATACTGTTCTTTTTAACATTTGTAAAAGAACAATATTTTTAATTATTTAAAAGTTGGAATTTTTTTACAGCATTACTGAAGTTACAGAGAGAATTTAAATAATATATAAGTCAATGTAGTGTAAATAAGTCTCGATACATTTAAATAATATTTGAAACCTGTTTTTTATTTATTTTTTTTTAATAAACAGCAACACTAATTGCTATAAGTATTAGATCCAATACAGCTCCTATGGATTGGTAAGCCCAGTGTTAAAACTATGTAGTATACTAATAATCTTTGTCTTAGTGAGAAAAAAAAAATCACAGTGGTTGCCCTGGCTTCTTCATTATCACAAACGTGGTTATGAATCTTACTGACAATTTTTGTGGCAAATCAGCAGTATTTGAAAAAGTCTTTAAATTATTCTAAAATGTTATTTAAGTTAGAGAGAGACTTGAATGCATACTAAAACCAAATTTCTACTTACACTTGTTTTCAAAAAAATAAGTTTCACTGGAATTTTAAGTAATAATATATGTATAATACTTCTTGTATTTTCAAGTTTTGTAGAAATAACTGCATATTTGTAAAAAAATATATTTAAAACTATTAAAATTATCTACAATAAATAAATTATTCCAAAATATTACTAAAGTTTGATTATATAGCAAAACAAATTTGTGCAATAAATGTGTTTGCCATATTACTAACTAAAATTAATGAAATGTGTCATAATTTAAGAAAAGTATGGCTTTTATTGTCAATCTTTTTAGAAGAATAGCAAATTTGTTAAAAATATTATTAGTAAACTGAAATGTTTTTAACATTACTTAAGTTTAAGGGCTTATATGGCAAAACAAGTTGATTTGTTTCTTCTAATAATTGTGGTAATAGTTTCTGTCATATTTGTCATTGACACTAACTTAGTTAATTTTCATGGAAAACAGCCAATTTCTTATTATTTGGCCAAATAATATTTCTTATAATTTGTAACAGTAAAGTGTTACTAATAAAGAATTCAGTCGGGTTGAAGAAAATGATGTTCATACATGGAATACACATGCCTCTGAAGGGAGTACAAATGCCTCCGAAGCCCTAACTTCCACACACCATGACCTAGGATTTGTTAAAACTCCCTAAAAAACAACTGAAAACACTCTCTTAAAAAAGGACAGATCCCTAAGACTGTTCATCTTCTCGTCCAGGACTTATGAATGCTGCACTGCAGTGGTGGCTTAAATATGATAGTGTGCGAAGCCTGTTCTATTAGATTAGCCTTTTCCTTCGACCTAAGGAAGTTGAGATCAAATATCCATCAATAGTGTTTGCTTCGGTGTTGATAATGATTCTAATCAGATTACTTCTAAAGGCTCAGAATAATGACTCTTAAGACAAAGAAAATACCTCAAAGAGAGCTTGCTCGTGCCGTTGACCCACCACTTTATCAAGATATCTCTGCAGATTTTCCACTAATAGGTTAACTTTCAAGAGATTTAATCTCGCCTATCTTTAAATTTAACTAGGCTGTGACTCTCTCTCCCAACATATGCAAGCCCAGTCCCAACCAGACAATGGTGCGGAGAATGGCAATGGATACAAAATAATGTTGGCAACGGAAGACTTTTAACAATTATTTTAAATACTACTGGCATCTTTTTTTGTTATCAATTAAAAATGTATAAAATATAAATGAACTATAGAAAAAATATTGTGTTTTTCTAATCACTATAAGGTGAAACTAAACAAATTCAAATTGGTCAGGGCTTTAGAAATTAAGCTTAATCCTCTAAAAATCAAAGTTTCTATCAATTTATATAAAAATTTAGCATCTGAGGGCGGTATTAAAAAAATTACATTATATTGAGTAAGACTTATTCCTATAATAATAAAATAGGAATAAGTCTTACTCAATCTTATGTCATATTGCTGAGCACCATCTTAAGTATGCGTTTGAAACTTTAAATTTAGGAAAAGTAATAACATTATCTGAATAAGAGTGATATAAGACTGCATTTCTTACAAGCATAAAAAATAGAGACATTTTTTTTGTTTGACCTATTATGAGAAATAAATGTCAATATTGCCATTTGATTTTGATTACCAAGGTCAATATTGACCCTTAATCATAATTATAAGGGTTTATATTGCCATTTGATTTTTATTATCAAGGTCAATATTGACCCTTAATTATAATTATAAGGCTTTACATTGCCATTTGATTTTGATTATCTAGGTCAATATTGACCCTTAATTATAAGGATTGCTATTTGATCTTGATTATCAAGGTCAATATTGACCCTTAATTATAATTATAAGGATTTACATTGCCATTTGATTTTGATTATCTAGGTCAATATTGACCCTTAATCATAATTATAAGGGTTTATATTGCCATTTGATTTTAATTATCAAGGTCAATATTGACCCTTAATCATAATTATAAGGGTTTATATTGCCATTTGATTTTGATTATCAAGGTCAATATTGACCCTTAATTATAATTATAAGGATTTACATTGCCATTTGATTTTGATTATCTAGGTCAATATTGACCCTTAAACATAATTATAAAGGGATATATTGCTATTTGATCTAGATGACCAATCCTCTTTCAATACAGTACCGACTTAAGCTAGGCTCAAAATTAAAAGATCAAAAGAACCTAATTTCATACAAATAAAATTTGATAGAAAGGACTGCCAAAAGGTTTTATTATACTTCAGCCAAAAACTATATGGAAGAAAAAACTGATTCAGACAATTTGTACCTATAGAGGTAAGTCATTTTAGACTACTCATTACTTATGAGGAATTCCCCTCATTATTACAAGCTGTGCAAATTGTAAAGACTAATATTCTTAACAGCATGGAATAATGACACCATTTTTAAATTATGGAAAACTATGCCAATCTATATATTCCAAAATACTTCCACTCCTAGAACCATTCTTTTATTCTCAAAAGCATAATTTCATTCCCAGAAGCATTCTTTCATTACCAAAGTCATACTTCCATTCCCAGAAGCATTCTTTTATTACCAATGGCATACTTCCATTCCCAGAAGCATTCTTTTATTACCAAAGTCATACTTCCATTCCCAGAAGCATTCTTTTATTACCAATGGCATACTTCCATTCCCAGAAGTATTCTTTCATTCCCAAAAGCATAATATCATTCCCATAAGTATTCTTTCATTCCCAAAAGCGCAATTTCATTCCCAAAGGCATGCTTCCATTCCCATAAGCATTCTTTCATTCCCAAAGGCGTACTTCCATTCCTATAAGTATTTCCCAGTGAGAAGGTTTTATTAAATTCCCAGACTCCCTTTTTCATGGCAAAATATTACATTATTTATTCATTCATTTGATTAAATTTATTTTACTACCAATTTGCATAATATTTTAAATTTTTTATTATTTATTCAGCCCGATTATTTTTTATAATTCATTTATATCTTTTTCATATATTAAAAAGTTTAATAAATAAAGGGTGTCAGCTGTTACGCCAAAGGATCAGCTGTTCTGCCATTTACATAGCTTAGTATACCATAAGTATAGTATAATATCTCACTTTTTAAATAAAAAAAAACTGATATGGAATAAAGACAGTTCCTTTTTACCTGAACACTATAATAGGTGGAAACATCAGGGCAACACCTATCATTAGCATTACTGAGTAACGGGATAAAGTGTGTGAATAAGTGCAGGAATGTGTGTATGGTGGTAAGAACACCTCAGTACTCAGACTGACTATAGATAAACAACATAGATATAGATGGTTCACTGCCTAGTGTTTTACTAAGACTCAATTGACAAGTTTGTGTTTTCAGCTAAGAGCCTCATCTCTAAAGTTATGAGGAGTGCTGTAATGTTATTTTGATTTTACAAAATTTGGAGGCCATCACATGGAACAGCAGTGTCAGTTTCTTTTTTCAAAACATAAAATTAATCTTTTAGAGGTTTAAGACACAAATTGGCTAAGTGAAAGAAACTTTGAAATTAAAGGTTTAGTTTAAAGTGGGGATGTTAGCGATGGGTATGCTTTTATAAAAAGATAAGAAATTACTTTTTATTCAAATCACACAAATTCTTATAGAGCTTTTAAAGGATTATTCATCCATCATTTTAGCACTGATAAAACTTGATTACCCACAACAGCTCATCGTTTGGTAAATAAAAATATTTGATAGTTTTACAATTCCACCACTAGAGTATACTAATGGTTCCTTCTTCATCCAGGCAAATTATACATTTTTTATATTCTTTCAGTGAGCCATCAATATAAATATTGTTTTTCAAAGGAGATGGTCTATACTGGATTAGCTGCCATAAGGCCAATGTATACTGTAGATGTCACACGTGTTTATTGAACTTTGCTATTTATCAACGTTGCCATTGAATATTAAAACAAAGATGAAATCTAATCTAAAAAAGATCCTGACTTGGTTTATTCAATAAGATACAAATTTTAATAAACTTTCTCACAACAATTTACAGTTCCGATATTAAAAGTTGGCCATAAATAAGCATGTCAAAACCACAGTTCTATTGGTCAGACATCTAGGATTCGGTTTAAACATAAATAAAATCTTTAACCATGCGAGGTTAGAATTGTGGCCTTTGACACAGCCAAATCTTAATATCAGGACTTAGCTAGTCATGGAATCTAGAACCTGTCCCATTTCCTCATAATAAGGAAGAAAATAACCAGACGCTCAATAAAATCAATCACAGTGACAAACCTGTGTAATATACATGAAATTTTGGCTACATAGCATGTTGATAATATCAATATATTGAATATTGTAACAGAAAGAAATGGATTCATAATATCAGTCCCTGACAACAGAACATGTTTTTGTACATATATCTTAACCCTGTGACATTACAGCTTGCTTCCGTACATAATAGTGCAGGTGAAAAAAACATTGGGTGAGCCACCAAATTCTAAAAGAGAGTTGGGGGAGGAGGTGATAGTGGAAAGTTAATACTCTCAAAAGAATATATAATATATATATATATATATATATATATATATATATATATATATTATATATATATATATATATATATATATTTAAATTCTCTTACCACCTTAATAACAGGGTTATTTAAAAATATGCGTTATTAAATAACCAATTAAAGGAATATAGAAAAATAAAATAAAATCAATTTATTTTAATCAAGCAAATTTATTACTCATATTTTTAATTGTATAAATAAAAAAATTACAAATAAATAAAATTGTTGAAAACAACAAATTAATAACAATAAAAGTCTTATAATGAACTCACAGAATATATTTTGCATTTTCTTTAGAGATACAGTGCATAGAGATGACAGCAAGAACCATTGAATGTTTACAATTAAACACTCAGGATGAAAGATAACATATAGTCTTACTAAGACTACTTCAACCTGGAGAATGGGAAGAGATTGACAATGTCATTTCTATTTAATTAATTCTCTTCAAGAAGATAACATATAAATAAAAATACATATTTTAGTACAAAAAAGTGAGTGAATATACAGGGTGTACAAAATAAAACTCCCTTCCGAAAGGAGGTGGTACTACAGCTAATTTCCAACAAAAAACTTCATATTAACTATAGTCCGATTTTCAACCGTTCTCCCACAAGGTCAAATTTTATGATTTTAAAAAACGCGTTGACTTAACTTCATAAAATGACCAATTGTGGCTAAACTATAACTGCTAGCTTCAAAATATTGGTTTCGTTGGAAAGCTGAGAAAATTTGCTATAAGACCACTCACTTGTAATTTCAAAAACAATTTAACATAACAGCCAAAATTTGCATGAAATCAAAAATTAGTAAAAATTTTATGATTTTCCAAAAATTTTGAAGTTACTTTGATGAAGAAACTAGCAAACTTGAGAACCTCTTGGTTTCAGGAAAACTACCTTGTTTACTCCTCTTTAAGTCAATACCCATATCATTATACGTTGATACGGTGATTTTTTCAGAAAAGCAAAAATAGGCTCAAAAAACACGCTAAAAATGACTCTTACAGAAGTGATTTCTGTATAATAGTCCAAGAGCCAGACGCAAAAACGTGACCGTCTAGCCCCAAAGGTTTAACCCACTAGATCGACTTATTCTGGCTCCCTGATAATGAATCAGGTTGTCTGCCGTTTCAGATAAGGGAATTTTAGCCCCGGGGCCTCTTTAAAATCCGAAAAATGACCCCAAATTCTGTTTTCGCCCAATAACGGTGTTCCTATTGATTTTATCTAAAAAGTTAAAGGGTTGTTTTTTAAAGTTTATTAAATTTGTGATAAATCCTTTTTTAACCATCAAAATCGGTCCAGTAAAACCGGAGATACAAATGTTGAAAGATTACCGAAAAAAACATCAAAAAAGCATTCATTTTTGTCCAAAAACGCACAAATACCTTAAAATGTCATGTTTTTCCGTATTAACATGTTTAAGAATTAGGCAGACTTAAAAATCATGCATATTCTGTTAAACTGCAGGTAATTAGAGTTGTTCTAGAGAAAGAAGTCAGCACAGCTCTAATATGTGATGACTTAATGACCGACATATAATGCTGAAAAAAGTGTATTTTCTAAAATTCAAGTTTTAACCTATCTTTCAGCATTATATGTCGGTCAGTAAGTCATCACATATTAGAGCTGTGCTGACTTATTTCTCTAGAACAACTCTAATTACCTGCAGTTTAACAGAATATGCATGATTTTTAAGTCTGCTGAATTCTAACACATGTTAATATGGAAAAACATGACATTTTAAGGTTTTTGAACAAAAATGTATGCTTTTTACATGTTTTTTCGGTGATCTTTCAACATTTGTATCTCCGGTTTTACTAGACCGATTTTGATGGTTAAAAAATGGATTTATCACAAATTTAATAAACTTTAAAAAACAACCCTTTAAGTTTTTAGATAAAATCAATAGAAACACCGTTATTGGGCGAAAACAGAATTTGGGGTCATTTTTCGGATTTTAAAGGGGCCCCGGGGCTAAATTTCCCTTATCTGAAACGGCAGACCACCTGATTCATTATCAGGGAGCCAGAATAAGTCGATCTAGTGGGTTAAACCTTTGGGGCTAGACGGTCACGTTTTTTGCGTCTGGCTCTTGGACTATTATACAGAAATCACTTCTGTAAGAGTCATTTTTAGCGTGTTTTTAAGCCTATTTTTGCTTTTTCTGAAAAAATCACCGGATCAACGTATAATGATATGGGTATTGACTTAAAGAGGAGTAAACAAGGTAGTTTTTCCTGAAACCAAGAGGTTCTCAAGTTTGCTAGTTTCTCATCAAAGTAACTTCAAAATTTTTGGAAAATCATAAAATTTTACTAATTTTTGATTTCATGCAAATTTTTGGCTGTTATGTTAAATTGTTTTTGAAATTACAAGTGAGTGGTCTTATAGCAAATTTTCTCAGCTTTCCAACGAAACCAATATTTTGAAGCTAGCAGTTATAGTTTAGCCACAATTGGTCATTTTATGAAGTTAAGTCAACGCGTTTTTTAAAATCATAAAATTTGACCTTGTGGGAGAACGGTTGAAAATCGGACTATAGTTAATATGAAGTTTTTTGTTGGAAATTAGCTGTAGTACCACCTCCTTTCGGGAAGGGAGTTTTATTTTGTACACCCTGTATAAGTCATGACACCTGCATCCAGGCCACAAAATAGTTTTTCCCACCAGAGGAACATATATGAATATATTTTTTTTCTGTACCTTGTAAAGTATACTTCTCTCTTTAGAATAATACTAATATAGAAGGAGCATATGACCGTAATTAACGTAATTAAACACAATGTAATTCTACTGATAACACGAAAGCCGGTTGACTGGTGGTCATAAGTAGGGGTACCAACCTAACAACAAAACATTATTTTAAATATGTGTCGTAAATATCCATTAATGAAGAAAGATTGTATAAAACAAATATAATAACACCTACTGAGTATTTAATAAAACCGGTCTTAGATAGCAAACGGATAGCGGAATACAAGAATCTATATTTAGTTGACAAGGACTACTCTTAATATAATTTTAATTAAAAACGTTAAAATAAAATTTCAAATGCTTAAAATATTGTAATGCACAGATATTTATATTAGTATTTTATGAATAATCAATCATTAATTAATAATAGAACATAATAATTCAGCAACCGAAAGTATTGCCAACTTTTTTATAAGGAAATTGTATATTGTTAGGGTGGCAGCATTACTAAAAACCACCAGTGAACCGCCTTTCGTGTTATCAGTAGTGCTCCTTCTATATTTTACAGTGTACTATATTATATGACATAGTTTAAGATTAAGCAATCAAAATGTGTGCAAATACTCTTTAATGAAAGATGTGTCAGTCAAAATGAAGTAATATAAACAAACATGACAGGTTTTTCATTTTATTAAAAACTGACTGTACACAGTTATCAATGTACACTCTAGAGTTTTTTTTTTCAGTTCTAGCTCAGCCCTTACATTATTGCTGGATAGAAGGAGCTGTACTGAAAACAGAGAAACTGCAAACTGGAGAACAGTTTTAATCCATCTAGCTAACTAAAAAATCATTTTATGCTCTCTCACTAATAGCATTAAATAATTTATGTTAAAATTATTATTTAAAACTATATTTTTAATAAATTTATTATTTCAATTGAAATTGAAGTTAAACAAAGATTCCATCATCTCACTTATAAATTTATAAATGTCCTGATTGAAGTAAGAAAAATGATTGAAATAATGTGAGAGTTTTATTACAATTGCTCTGTTATATGATATTCAAAGCAAAGCTGTCAAGCTTAACAACAAAGACCTTAAAATCAAAGTGTCTTAAAAAATAGTTTTAGCATGGAAAAATCAAGTATTTTACCACTTTAATAAATATGCCACCTTAATTACGAGTGTACATTTTTTACCATAACTAAAGTAATATATTATAAAGCAAGTAAGGAAACTCCTATACTAACCTGTGTAAAAAAATCAGACTCAAAATACAAAAATAGCTAAAATTGGAATAACTGTGCATGAGCCATTTAAGATTTATGTTTTTTACTTAAGTTTATTGGTAACCCTGATAACATTCAGTGATTTTTACTTTCTATTGTGTTTTCGTACTTTAATATGTATGTGATAATTTAAAGATTTGGTATTATATTCTGTGAAATTATTGTTACAATAATTAGTTAAAGAAAAAGAGAAACTATAGTAAAGGTAAACCACATGTTTTTATTAAGATTTTGAAGAACACACAGACGACAATGTATTGCCTTAAATATAACTTAAAATTACGATTGCAGTTATTATATTCAAAAATTTTATGTTAAAATTGTTAAATTATTAATTACAATTAATATTTCAAAGAAAAACGAATATCACTCGCAAAAAAGTGAAGTTAAATAGTGCACACAAAAAAAAGTTTAATTAGCCGCTCATTTTAAGAAATTTAAAGGAACCAAGTACTTTTAAGATTTGCACTTAAACCTCTATTGGATGTGACATAACATATTTCTTACATATTTTATACTAAAATGTACAAAGAAATGCAATAAAAACAAACATTTTGAGTACCATAAATAGTTGTTTACATTTAAAAGGGTAAATCAAGATGGCTGCACCTATAGGAAAATTTGAGCCAACTCCATGGTGGACAAAATGCCAGGTCTGACAAAAATCACATTTGTTTCCCTACTTAGTTTTATATATTACTTTAATCATAACAATAATAATGTTTTATTAATAAATTTATAAAAGAGTTTTAATTATAAATAGTTTAAATTGATAAATGAGCACACAGTTATATTCAGTTGACAGCGTTGGAAAATAGTGTTAAGGAACCTAATAACCTAATAAGGTTAGCCTGATAAGTAATTATTTAACATCCAGGACTAACCTCATTGGTTCCCTTGCGTTATTTTTCCACACTGTAAACTGATTATAATAGTTTTTTTACAATAAATCATTAAACAAATGAGATAACATCAACTTGTTTCCATTATAGCCTTTGAAAAGCATCACGCTTCTGTTTCTTTTCACAAGAAACTTTGCAGCGCTCTAACCAGGTTTGGTTTGCAAATATGCTAAGAAAACACTCAGAGTATTTTCTGAATATTCACAAAAAAAATCATAAAAATATAGAATTTAGATTTAATTGGAGCACAGGGACTGGTCATTTATTGACAGTACATAACACCAGGTTTGCTCCTTCTATACTAGTATTACTTTTAAGGCCAGTCTCTATTTGGGAAAATATAACTAGACGTTGTAGCGAGCCATTTGGTTAACACTTATATTATATTAGTTGTTTCAGCTCGCAGTGAGATAGGGATATAGTTATAAGATTCCACTCCCCCACCTCGTCAACCACAAGTTCTTTCTATTCTACCCCTTCACATTTCACAGTTCTTCCCTTATTCTACCTCGCAAAGGGACTTGTCTTTTAATTATCATCTTAATTGATTAATATATAGATATTAATCAATTGATCATCGTGTTAGTCTACTTCCGATTTATGCGTGTTACGTATTTTTTGTATCTTTATGTATATAGTTAATAAATTTAAAGTAATTTAATTGTATAAAACTGAAATCAATTGTTGTCTCTCTGTATATGATTGTATTTTATTTTAAATTATACATTGCTTCATATTACATTTTGGTTCGATTTCTAATGACTTATATCTTCTATTTCAATTATTTTACTTTGAATCAATGAATGAAGAGACAACTTGATGTCTGATGACTTCTATCTCTATTATTTTACTTTGATTCAGTAAAAGAAATGTCTTGTTGTTGTGTCTTCATTTTTGTAGTTGCGTATGAGTTTCTCAGTTATTATCTGCATAAGAAAGTTTAAACGCAAATTTATTTTTTCTCCTTAGATAGGCTTTTGAATTGTGTTATTTCTTTTTTTAAATGTTTTAAACGAAAAAATCTTCTTTTTTGCGGCAATTATAAAACTACATAATTAGTGAATAATAGCAAAATCAAAATATTTTGGAAAAAGTAAGTGTAGGTTGTTAAGTATTTTCAAAACACTAATTTGATGTTTGATTGACGGTGATATTGATATTATTATGATATGATATATCGTATAGAGACGAGCCCCTCTCGATTATTGGTTGCTGGAGACTCGAGAATATTACTCCCCACCTCTCTCACTAGCTATACTCAAATACCTACCTATACAGTATACATACTAGAAGTGTTAACCAAATGGCTCGCTAACGTCTAGTAAAAATATACACCCACTCACTGAACCTATTTTTTTTTAAATTTAATTTTAAAGTTAAAATATCTTAGGTACAAAATGCTGGTAATAAGATCTGGTGAATTCCATCATAATGTCTTGTGTTGGGTCGGGGAGTTTCCCTATTATCCTTGCAGGTGAGCCACCATAACGTGTGAAAGATGGTACAACTGTTTCTGGTGGAACCACTGTATCGTCCTCGATAAAACAACAGTCTTTGAGTAAACAACGTCTACCAATAACAACGTTTTTACCGATATAAACATAAGAACCAACTGCTCCGGCGTTGACAATTGAATTTTCACCGACGTAAACATGATCACCCATGTGTAGAGGGAAAAAAGCAACACCTTTGCTAAACTTTTTATAAGGTGGTCTAATAACTGAATTTTTACTAATAATGCAATACCTTCCAGTGCGGACATTAGCTAAATCCCCTCTGATAATTGAATCCGATTGTACGATACATTTGCCATTGAGCACAATATTCTGAGATCCACATAAAACAGTCTGTCGACACACTTTGTTACCAGATGTAGTTTCCACGTAATCTGCTTTATCGTAAAATATATCTTGTAAATCCATTTTTAGATTTAACCTATAAGTACAAAATAGATTACAATATTGACTGGATAAATAAAATGCCATCCTGAGGAGACCACATTGGGGGAAAGTTGAAGATCCGGAAAGTGGAAAAGAAACCAAAAGATCTCCAACTTATTCTTCAACGAGGCTGCCACCAGAATGTGAGCTCATTATTCAGATTAAAAACCATATGAAATTAGGAAAGAAATAAATTATTTTTGGAGATATTGTATTTCAGAAGAAATAAATAATAACCTTTATATCAGATGATGAATAAACTGTTCATAGTAAAAGAATTTAGACTGAGATAGAACGTGACACATTACATTTAGACCCAAAAAAAACTCATTTGATTTAGGCCCAAGAAATGTTGACTCATCTCGTCTCGTTATAATTTTGTTGAGATTGAAATATCTTTTGCAATCTGAGAAACATCTTGTATTGAAATGAGTGATAGAAAGCAAATACATGGTAAAAAATTTCATTTTTTTAAATTTAAATATAACAATAAAATATTAAATTCAGGATCAAACCGATAGTCTAAGAGCCAGGGAAATGTGACTCATTCTGTACTACTTCAAACCAATTTTTTCTGAAAATATACCTTAAATTATGAAGGAGAAACTCAGTCTGCCTATTCAGACTGGTGCCCTTCATATGTATGTGCTTGCTCAAAACATTATAAAATCGCACAAATATCAGTTTTCTTGCAATAAGTGATTCCCTGTAAGTCGTGTGCAAAACGTGAATAGAATAATTTTCAAAGAGTTTTTTGTCAAAATTACATTACAACAAATAAAGTGTAATTTAAAGAATATTTTCAGAAAAATTTGATTTGAAGTAGAACAGAATGAGTCACATTTTTTCAGCATGGTTCAGAATAAATACTGAGAGCTCACGTAGTCTTGTCCGTAAACCCTTTGGAGTCCATGACAGAATTTTAGAAAGTCCTCAATTTGAAAAACCAATTATTATTTATTTAGCATGACAGCTTCAGTAAACATAACATGTGCGGCATCAGTGCCGCACATTTTCTTCTAATGCTCCCATACTCTGAGAATCCTATGGCATGGTCTTGTTCTTACAATATCTGGATGGAATGGAATGGGTTTAATCCCCTGAATATAAACTATAACTATGGTCCCATTGTTATAGTAAATTGACTTAAAAAAATTAACTAATTATTAAATTATACACAGTTGTACCCTGCAGCTATACTTCAACTGTAAGAAGTATCTCAAGAAGAACAAAACATAAAGTTACAATTTAAAGTTATTGAACTCAAAACTAAAATTGATACTTAATATTTCAAGATACTTAATAAAAAAAGAAGATTCATAGTGCATGTTATGTTTTCACGAAGGTACAAGCAGGAAAGAATATATATAATCACAATCACAAATTATGTATTGATAAATTCAACAACAATGACAAATTAAAACTATAATTTGTGATGTGATTATTAGATATAATAAGCATTCGGTAAAAATTTAATTGACAAAAAAACTAATGTTATTTGTCAATCATCATAAAAAATTGCATTTAGAGTTGTTTGTTTTTAGCAGTTAACACTCAGGTTAAAAGGAGTTTGAAAACGATATGTATTTTGTATAATTAATAAAACACAATATTTAAAAACTTATTTATTATACTTTGTCTATATGACAATATTAATACAATTTATTCAGACGCGTTTTGGGACATTTCCCAAAACGCGTCTGAATAAATTGTATTAACATTGTGATATAGACAAAGTATAATAAATAAGTTTTTAAATATTGTGTTTTATTAATTATATAAAATACATATTGTTTTCAAACTCCTTTTAACCTGAGTGCTAACTGTTAAAAACACAATACAATTTTTTATTAATTATACAAAATGTGTAATTATCACAAAATCTCGGCCGAAACAACAAATTTTGTTAAACAATATGTATATTTAATAAAATGTCATCTTTTTGTAAAAAAAGTAGTTTAAAAAATATTATTTGAAGTTATCATAATTACTATGTTTGCACACACTTCTAAATCCACAGATCGTATACATATGATATCTCAATACGGTAATATTAGCTGTATAAACCATGCGGAGGAAATCCAATTGCATCCGCTTGAACAGGGGAGATTGACTCTAAATGGATCCCCGGATACGCTGTATGCACCTTCAGAGGGGATCATATTTAACGGATAACCTTCTCATCAAACTTTTATTTCACTTAAATATTACCATTTTTCATCAAATAACTTTTGGAATATTATTTTATACAGAGTAACTTTATTATTATGCATAGAAATCACAATTTAATTAAATATATTTTTTGTTTTAAACCTTATAACCAAAAGTGAACCTTCACCAAAACATTGCGTTTTGTCAGGATCAGTTATCACGTAATCTCACTCGATCGACTAAACAAATACTGTGCAAGAAGCGTATCGTATTGAATGCGTATGGAATATGATCACCTGATAAAGACACTGTGTGCACATAGTAAATGAAAACTTAGAGTTACTTCAATAAGTATTAACTTTCAATGCTGTAACCTGTCATTGTAGAATTACAATGGAGTGGGCTGGATTCCATCTCTCTTGTTTTAGCATATGATATTGGATTCCATCAACATAAATCTTACAGTGTATTTATAAAGTGCAATAAATACATTTTGCAGATTTGTTGAGTAAACTTAATATGAAATGCATATTTCAGCCCTGGAGCCTGATCCCTACCATTAGTAGAATCGTGGAAAACATACCCACCAATATGTCCTTTTATTACCAAGAGAGCCAATGTGAACAGCTAGAGAGAATGAGTAACAATAACTAATCTAAGATCTGGTAACAAAAAATCAATTTTAATAAATTACCTGTTTTATTCTAAAAGGAATTATTATAACTAAACATCTAAACCAATTGCATATATTACTATGTAGTCAGCTGAATAATACTCATTCACGAATAAATAAACTGCAAGCATGAATAACTCTGGATTTCATAGACTTTTCTCGGACAAGAGAAACCAAACATAAAACAAATCAACAACAGCACGGCCGACAAATAACAATAGCAAATTTCTCAACATTAATAATTAAACGTTTAAAATAAAATTATAGTGAAAAATCTTACAAAAGTGAAAAATCTAAATTTTTCAAAATAAAAGTTGATAAGGGGAAAAAGTTTCTAAAATAAACATAGAGGCAACATTGTTTATGATAAGAAAACATTAAACTAAATGTAGACCCACATTTTAAATATTTTTGGCGCTTTTTTATCCCTTATTTTTGATTATGACTTAAATTTAACTTTCTGTTTAGGTTTAAAAAGCTTAGAAGTGAACAACAACAACAATGTTTAGGTTTATTGCGTCTGTTTTGGAAATCGTATTCATTTTCACCATGGCAAGGAATAGACCTGACGTTACCTGAGTTAAATATAACTTAAAATTATAATTGCCTTTATTATATTTAAAAAAAAAATAGATTAAATTTGTTAAATTTCTAATTACAATTAATATTTGAAGGGGCAAAACAAATATCATTTGCAAAAATGTACTAAGTTAAGTAGTGCACACGAAAAAAGAGTTTAATTAGCCGTTCGTTTTAAGTAATTTAAACAAACCTAGTATTTCAAGATTTGGACTTAAACCACTATTGAATATGACAAAATATATTTCTTGCACAAATTATTAAAATTTTAAACTATACTGTTCAAATAAATGTAATAAAAACAAAAAGTTAGAGTACCGTAAATAGTTTGTTTACGTTTACTAGGGTAAAACAAAATGGCCCCACCCATAGGAAAATGTGAGCCATACTCCCTGGTGGACAAAATGTGAACTACATGCTAGGTCTGACAGAAATGGGTGCCATTCGTTGGCGCTCCAAATCGTTGGAGCTCCATGGAGCTCCAACGATATGGAGCGCCAACAACTTGGAGCGCCAACGAATTGCCTGCACTTACATTTTCTCCCGTGATTTCTCTAAAAATTCATAGACGCTCCAAGTCGTTGGCGCTCCAAGTTGTTGGCGCTCCATATCGTTGGAGCTCCATTTGAAATGGAGCTCGAACGATTTGGAGCGTCTATGAATTTTTAGAGAAATCACGCGAGAAAATGTAAGTGCAGGCAATTCGTTGGCGCTCCATATCGTTGGAGCTCCATATCGTTGGAGCTCCAACGATATGGAGCGCCAACGATATGGAGCGCCAACGAATTGGAGCGCCAACGAATTGGAGCGCCAACGATTACACCCGAAATCAATAATATTCGTTGGCGCTCCATGTTGTTGAAGCGCCATTTTAAGTGGAGCGCGAACGATTTGGAGCGTTCTTAAATGGCGCGCGTACAATTTTTAAGCAAAAATAATTAATTGCAGTTCTCCGAGCATAGTAGGGTTTAAGTAACTTTGCACTTGATAATTCAAGTATTTCGTCATAAGTTAATTTTGATTGGTTGGCTTCCTTTTTTAAAAGGAAGTTAAAGGTCAAGTTTCATTTATTACACTGTAATTATTGGAGCTCCAACGATATGGAGCGCCAACGAATGGCGCGCTAACGAAATGCCTGCACTTACATTTTCTCGCGTGATTTCTCTAAAAATTCATAGACGCTCTAAATCGTTCGAGCTCCATTTCAAATGGAGCTCCAACGATATGGAGCGCCAACAACTTGGAGCGCCAACGACTTGGAGCGTCTATGAATTTTAGAGAAATCACGCAAGAAAATGTAAGTGCAGGCAATTCGTTGGCGCTCCAAGTTGTTGGCGCTCCATATCGTTGGAGCTCCATTTGAAATGGAGCTCGAACGATTTGGAGCGTCTGTGAATTTTAAAGAAATCACACGAGAAAATTAAAGTGCAGGCAATTCGTTGGCGCTCCAAGTTGTTGGCGCTCCATATCGTTGGAGCTCCACTTTAAATGGAGCTCCAACGATATGGAGCGCCAACAACTTGGAAGCGCCAACGAATTGGAGCGCAAATGATGGCGCGCGAACGAATGGAGCTCCAACAACTTGGAGCGCCAACGACTGGTACCCACAGAAATCCCGTTTGTTTCCCTACTTGGTTTATATATTACTTTAGTATGTATGTACGAGATTTGTGTGTCCTAGATGTTTCTATGGGAAACGATAACCTTCGAACGCTCTGTCGAATCGAAATGAAACTTGGTACGAAAAATAACCTTGTAAATGTCCCAAGCTTTAGTGTTTATGAAATATGTGTGACGTCATTAACCTACAATAATGACCCACTAAACATTTCTAAAATTATATATCTTTATGATTTAAAAAAATAAATAAATAAAATAAAAAGAAGTGATCATTATGCCATTTTTTACACATGTACATTCTATTATTAGTATTAATTCTAGTGTTATTGATTGACATATATAACATTATGATAATGTAAACAAATAACGTTTGAAAATTCACCTATATCGTGGCAGAAAGTCACTTATATAAACTAGTTATATGATGATCTGATATAGGGCGGGAACCATGTGGCCGAGAAGTGGCCAAAGAAAAGCGCGGGTGCCGACGCCACTGAGCGGTCAAGACACCGAAGGCGTCTTGTTTTATCAACCGGTCAATGCCTTTTTTGCAATAGAAACTGGTGGACTACAGTACTGGAGGGAAGGAGATTACCTCCTCTACCAAAATTTCGAAAAATGAAAATAATTCAATTGTTTACTATAGCTACTATAATAATAGCTGCTGCAAGAAGAAGAGTAACCTTTCAGACTCTTCATGGGCAGGAGGTTTGCAAAAAGTTAGTGTTTCCGACTCAAACTAACCCTATGTGCCTATCCTTTTAGATTTTGTTTACATGAAAAGATGTCCTTCCCTCGATAGAGAATCCTAGAGGTCCCGACCGGGTTCGAACCCGGACTGTCTCCGTAGCAGGCACATGAGCTAACTATAACACCACCGGAAGCCCCATCAATATGTATGGTATGTATGTATTTAATTTATTATGTATGTTATGTATTTATGAATAATATGTATAAGCATGGCTAAAACTGTACTTCATTAACTATTATACTATAAAAATATCGAGTACCTCAAAACTTTACCTCATCACATCGGATTCGCTGCGCATATCCTCAATACTTGGGACTCGCTTCACTCGTCTTCAGAATATAAGTACCACTCAATTTTAAATTCAACTCGTCTTCAGGCATGCTTTGTTCATCCTCAGACAGTAAATACATTAGTTTTATTCTCAGCGGCCACCCATCCAAGTGATGACCCCACTCGATGCTGCTCAAGATATTATTTATTAATTATTTGCTGTAAGCGATGAAATGCAATTGTACCAAGTTTAAACTCAATTTGGTTATTTTTATTTTATGCAATTCAATAAAAAAAATGTATACAAGTCATTCGTCAAAAATTGAACTAATGTGAAATTGACACAATATGACTACAATTGTAGTTATTAATTGCAGGTTAATGACGTCATAAAAATATTTTCCAGATAGCACGTCTTAAACTTGATTTTTGTATTAAGTTTCAACTCTGTATTATAAATACACGGGAAGCTATGATGATAACAGACACCCACAACACACATACAGACAGAAAACTATGTCAAAACACTCAGGAGGTCTTAAAATACTCAGGAGGTCTTAAAAACATGTGAAACCCCCGCTTGGGATTTCCAGTGCATACACAATACTTTTCCTCCACCTATACGGTATAAATGAAGAAAAGTAATAAGAATGAAGATAGTAAACACTGGAAAGCTACAGGAAGCCATAGGAGTCGCCGCCCCATTCCCTTGCTCTAAACCTTTATAATTAAAAGGTTTAATTATACTGTCTTGTCATGGCCAGTCATTTGATTCCCTTATCACACGCATCTGCTTATATCTAGATTTCTCAAAATTCGAAATAGATATCTTAGTCATCTTACACTTAGTCATATTATTACTAAAGGGAACACCCTTTTCCTATTCCTAGTATATCTATGATTTTGTTACGTTGTGAAAGTTAAGCAGCATAGAGTGAGTTCAGTGCCTGGATGGGGTGCTACAACGAATGTAATTACTATACACGGACACTTATTTCAGTATAAAGTTGGCGACTTGTATATATTCAGAGGAGGATCGAAGCAAGTCCGAAGTAGAGGGGATGAGCGTAGCGAATCCGATGTGGCAAGGAAAGTTCCGAGGTACACTGTACCATTTTTTTCTACAAGTGTAATATAATACATTTTTATCGACTATTGTTTATACGTATACAAACAGCCAAGTATAATAAATAATGTTATCTTGGATCAAGAAAAACTAAATTATAGGGAAAGCCCGACTAGTTACGGATATTTCGTTATCTTATAAACACTATTTTTCATTAGTTTAAAAGCAAATTGCCGTATCGTCAATACATCTGTATCTGACAAAGGAACGAGGGTTAATTATGAGTTGCGGTATACACAGGAAATCTTAATGTTTGTTGAAAGAAGACAGCTTTATTAGCACAAGGAGCATGCCATGGGGACAGAAGCCTTAGATCAGGCTTGTAAGTATCCGTCTAAGCCTAAGGATCGTGAATAAAAGGGATGACACACTAAATCGATTGCCATATAACAAAATGACCCCATAAAAAAATAGAGAAGACCCTTTACAAAACGCATGTCAAAAACAAAGTGCACATGCTTGGTACGAACTGCGTATGCTTAAAATCATTACATTAACGGCGCAGGTCTTAAAGTTAGAGGCTAACTTGCCTCCCAAAGGTTTCATGTTGTTTTAAGGTTATAAACAAATAGTAAAAGGTGATATCTTTCCTTTTTAGCGAATTTTTTTTATGAAAATGACGCTTTTGAGGTTGTTCGGATGATGGTAGTTGGGGGTGGGGATCGATTCAGACTAGCTTCGTGATACCAAATATATATATACACACACACACACACATTATATATATATATATTATATATATAATATATATATATATATATATATATATATATATATATATATATGTATGGTATGTATGTATTAGTATTATGGCGAACGATAACTCTCGAAGGCTTTCTCAAATCGAAATGAAACTTTGCACATCTCGAGTTGTTGGGGAGGATACGATCTCTATTTTATTTGAAAAGAAATTTTAACTTCAACAACCCAAGTTATGAAGATATGATAAAAAAACCTAGGTATGTCATATTCAGGTAAACGGCAAGCTAGTGTTTGAGTGAGGGGTTGTAGTATGAATGAAAGACCACTCCGTCCATCCATTTGATCCGACACCACTAGCCTACTGTCCCAGACAGATAGGTCAAATTCTAAATCTAGATGAAGTACGGATCTCTGTACTAGATGAAGGGCAGTTTGCAATGTTCGGATTAACTAATTAATAGATCTCAATGCTTTACTAAATGGTACTTAAAGAACTTTACATGGCCCTGACGGGGCCGCAATGAGCCAAACAAGCCCGTGAAACGGACCTGTGAGGCAAGGCGATGAAAATTCACCAGATGCAAGGCAAAGTGTAACATTAAATGCTAAAACAAAAATAACGAGGCAATGGAAATTTGCGAAATACATGGCAAAGTGCCATATATGTAACAGGGAATAATAATAACACCACAAGTGGAAGAAAACAACAACAGGCCGCGTATTTAACTTTCTATACCGCGTTACATATTTAATTTTACAAGAAAGTTGAATTGCGAGACTGTAGGTACTTCGCAAATTTACTTGACTGACACCTCTCTAGGAGGCAAGATTAAAATCTCTATTGATCTCTAAATGCTAAGTTCTGAAAATTCTACTGTTAATTACCTAATTAATCAAATTATTTATTTAGTAATCTGTGATTCCTCTTCAGGTAATCCGCTAAGTTAGAGCAGAGGCTCTAGCGAAGCATGTTTTTTTTACTTCTAGGTAGGGCTCTAAATTTGTACAAAAATCAATGACGTCATAATCCCACGTGCCACTAAGTTATATAACAATATCAATTTAATTTTTATAAAAATAGATTTTTTTAATACAGTTGAATTTTATTTGATAATATAAAACATAGCTCGTCAATATAAAAAGAACATTAAATAAAATTCAGGGCTAAGATCTGTGTTATATTACATCGAGGGAATATTTCCTTTCACACAGAGTTTTTCTGAAAAAAATTTCAATATTTAACCCTTCCAGTCAGGCTGTACAAACAACCTCTAAGAGAGAGGGAATTCAAAAAATTTATGGAAATTTATAAGTGTATAAAATACAACAAAGGGTCTCCATTGCCCCCTCCACAAGTTTGTATCTTAAGGGCTAAATATACACAAAGGAAAGCACCCAATAAGGAAAGAGATTTTTGCCCCAGATTTTTTTTCTTATAGATGAGAAGAGTGGGAGAAAGATTTGCTCTTAAATATACTAAGAGCCCTTGGATGTTAGTACTACCTAAGAGCTTGTAAAGTTTTAATAGTCTAATGTAATACATTAATCTTTTTTACGTAAACAAGAGTGTCTAAAGTGAGTTTTCACCGAGAAATGTTAAGTTGCAAAAACTGAATGCAAAAACACGAGAGGCCTGATCACAATACTTACCAGACATTACATTTAACATGACTAGAAAGAATATTTTACAATATTTTGTAAATGCAAAAAATATATATTTTGTTTCCACAGTGTCGAGATATGCACTAATGTATACATTGTTTGCATATATAAATAGATGTGCAAATTTTTTGTGAATATTTTTAAAGGGAAATGTCATAAGTTAATGGATAGAGCAGCCTCGTCCTATAATTGACAGCTTGTTTTATCTTAAATATAAACACCTAGTTATTAATATTTGATGTTAAAATATCATCATAATATTGTTTTACATATTGCACTATCTATTATAAAATCGAAAGACAGGTTTCAAGCATTGCAGACAGGACATTCGACCGCACCCACAATGAATCGAAAGCATTGTAGACAGACCATATGGGCCAACTCACTATGAATTGTAATTAGTATAGAAGGCCATATGGACCAACTCACAATTAATTGTAATTAGTATAGAAAGGCCATATGGGCCAACTCACAATGAATTGTAATTAGTATAGGAAGGCCATATGGGCCAACTCACAATGAATTGTAATTAGTATAGGAAGGCCATATGGACCAACTCACAATTAATTGTAATTAGTATAGGAAGGCCATATGGGCCAACTCACAATGAATTGTAATTAGTATAGGAAGGCCTATATGGTACCCAACTCACAATTAATTGTAATTAGTATAGGAAGGCCATATGGGCCAACTCACAATGAATTGTAATTAGTATAGGAAGGCCATATGGGCCAACTCACAATGAATTGTAATTAGTATAGGCATATGGAAGTAATTAGTATAGAAGGCCATATGGACCAACTCACAATTAATTGTAATTAGTATAGGAAGGCCATATGGCCAACTCACAATGAATTGTAATTATATAGGAAGCCATATGGCCAACTCACAATGAATTGTAATTAGTATAGGAAGCCATATGGACCAACTCACAATAATTGTAATTAGGTATAGGAAGGCCATATGGGCCAACTCACTATGATTTGTAATTAGTATAAGAAGGCCATATGGACAATCACAATGAATTGTAATTATATAGGAAGGCCATATGGACCAACTCACAATGAATGTAATTAGTATAGGAAGGCCATATGGACCAACTCAATGAATTGTAATTAGTATAGGAAGGCCATATGGACCAACTCACAATGAATTGTAATTAGTATAGGAAGGCCATATGGACCAACTCACAATGAATTGTAATTAGTATAGGAAGGCCATATGGACCAACTCACAATGAATTGTAATTAGTATAGGAAGGCATATGGACCAACTCACCATATGGACCAACTCACATGAATTGTAACCATAGTAGAATTGTAATTGTATAGGAAGGCATATGGACCAACTCACAATGACCATATGGACCAACTCACAATGAATTGTAATTAGTATAGGAAGGCCATATGGACCAACTCACAATGAATTGTAATTAGTATAGGAAGGCATATGGACCAACTCACAATGAATTGTAATGAACCGGAAGCAGTGTAGACAGCTCAAATGGGCCAAACTACAATAATAGATCGTAAAACAAATTCCGGTCCAATTTTAAATATTATACATTTAATATTCCTAATTGAAAATTTCTTGAAGCCATGGAAAAATAGAAATGGCTCTACGCATAACTACGAATTACTAAAGATCCTTGGATTGGCATTTGGCATATAATTGAGATGGCATCTTATTATCTCAGTTGTATGCGATGCTTGTCATATCCTGAAGTGCGGCACTTTACTAGATATTTTATTGAGTCTAACAATAATAGATCAGCTGCGGTGTGTAAATTTGAGAGGGGTCTCAAGATAATTTATTTCCCTTCCCTCCCCCTTAAAGAAGTAAGGTTGGGGGGTACTCGTTCTCAGCGCCAAGGCTACTCTAGAAATAGGTTACTCCCTCCGTCAGCTATAAAAATCTCTTTAAGTCAGTCGTTATCGTCTTCTTATGCTAATATCCTTACTTTAAGGAAACATAGCTGGAAATAAGTATTACGACATTTCCTCCTTCTACTAAAAGAGGGAAGTAATAAACGGTTGAAACTGATATTGAAAAAAAGCTGCATCAAGGCCCAAGATTATATTTAGATAGCGATGGGGTTATGAGCCCAAGCCTCGAAGCGGAGTCTTACAGGTTTTTATAAACTTATGGTTTTCTCATTTAAACCTTTGTTGGGTCATAATAAGCGACTCGGTCCTACAAGCTAAGGAAATGTCTCAGGAAATACGCTGACAAACCAGATAGTTGAGGTTTGGTGTATTGTATTGTCCATAGAATGTGGAGATAAATTACACCTTTGTGTATAGGCGAATAGTTTGTTTGTTAACGTCACCATGCCTCTTAAATTTTCTTTCCAATGTAGGAAAGAAAAACTCACCACAGGTGTACCTTCTGTATAAATGAGAAAATAAAATCATACTACCCTTCTCCACATCCCAATCTCATTAGCACATTTATTCTATGGAAATTCGCTAAAAAGCGTCAAAGAGGGCCACAGATAGACGACAAATATGATGAATCATGACCCCTTTAGCTACGTCACTGAGTTAAACCACATTGTGAACGTAGGAGTAAAAGAAGTTAGAAGGATGAAAGTTAACAATATCAAATTTAATTTAGTTTACAAAACTTGTTAGTTCTATATAAAGTTTTCAGACATCAAAGAAATGAAAATATCGACTGATTTGTAGTTACTGCTAATATTGTAATTTAGTTGTTTAACTATATCGCATTTATCAACAACACGATGACCAATTTCTGCACATTAGAGGGTTTCAAGTTAATTATTTAGACCTTTTATTGGCTTTCTCTTGAAAAATTGGTCTTACCTTCAAACGACCAAATTATATAGAACGCTTTGAAACCAAAACCGACCACCTTTGTATTCAAGCTGGGGTTGCTTTCGTATCTTTTAAAGAGGTAACCTAAAACCTAATTAAAACCTACTAATTAAAACCTTTGTAATTTGAGAAGGCTATGATTAAATAGGTTTCGGTCTGTAACCTAAAAGGACAAGTTTTACAGTCAGTTTAGAGATTTTATCATAGTTCTCTTAAAGTCAGCTTAGCCTTTTGGGGTAAATTTTCTTATGTCATGATTGCTGTTATAAATAGGTATAGTAGAGGTGTAAGGAGAATACCGTAGAAGGCATGTTGTTAGGCCCATTTTGCTAATATTGATTTCTCCGGTCTATTCCACTCCATCCGTCATAAAAGCGCGGGTTATTTATTATTTTTGCAGATAAAATTCTTCAACACGATAACGTATTGAAATAGAAGTCTGTGGTAAGGCTGAATGACATTCACTCTTATGGCACCAATTCACTCTTATGGCACCAATTCACTCTTATGGCACCAATTCACTCTTATACAATATTCACTCTTAAATAATCACTCTTATGGCACTAATTCACTCTTATGCACTAATTCACTCTTATGGCACCAATTCACTCTTATGGCCCTAATTCACTAATAATATGTTAAACGTTGGACTACATACTACCAACTTTGTGGTTCACAATTGCATATAAATATCTCGAGAACTGTACTAACTACTGATGGGGAACTATGACTCATGAATATTAATATTACTTGTATGATAAAAACTTATTGCAATTTAGTGCAGAACAGTATGAAAATCCGTAGAGAATAACCTGTTCTGAAAATTTATGAACTCGAAAACCTAACGATGAACAAATTACATTTTTGTCTGAGTGATATTCTTAGCTAACGAGCAATAAAATATTTAAATTTTATTAAAGTACTGATTTTATACCAAAATCGGGTACGGGGTACCTCGTAACGTTTATACCTTCCTTATTTGTTTATCCTTTCCGATACCTTATCGTATCGGATTTTATACACTTATCCTCCATACTTCGGATTCACTAAGCTAATCCTCCAAATTTTGGACATGCATCGCTCGTCCTCAGATAGTAAATACTGGCAATGACACCTATAGACTGATATTTGTACTAATTTTCATGTCTCTTGCATAAATACGCTGGGAGCTACGATCATAACAGACACACACACATATAGACAGACAAGTTTGTGAAAACCACGCAAGAGGCTTTAAAAACGGCTAAAACGGATAATTAAGGTGACATCCCGGTTTCGGATTATTTTTGCAAACAATAATTTCCCTATACACTAACGGTATAAATGAGGAAAAGTATAAAAGATTATTTATGAGTTAAAAATATGTTTCGACAAGTTTGATGAACAAATTATTCATAATTAAAATAATAATTATTATTAAAGAAAAGTTTTAGGCGGGAACGGTAAGGGAAGCAGTAGGAGGGAGAGAAAATTTGCTTTGTAAATGGATAAACAATGAAAACTCAACGAATTGAAAAGTTAAATAGAATGAGGCCAAACATAAATAGTTATTACAAAAGAGCATATTAACGTTATGTCTACTAATATGGTATAACAGTTAATTTGTTTTTTAAGATTCCGGGTTGTGCAGTGCCTTTAAACGTTTGTGAAGTATTTTATTCCCTTATAAACTCCACCGCCTCCGTGGCCGAGGTCGTTAAGGCGTTAGTCTTAACACTGACCTTTGAAACCCACGATGGTCTGGGGTTCGCATCCCAGGTTACGCACTCAGTTTATTATTGACTAGATAAATTATCGCCAGCTTTAGAATACACTTTGAGCGTAACGGTTGCTAATACCACCCGAGGTGGTTCCCGCAGGGGTTATCCCTGATGAGCCGGTCTAAATTGGCATTAATATTATATTATTAACGCTACTGCGAAAAATAGCGCCAAATCTAGGTATTTACAAATAGTGTTTTATATATCTTCGGATTTTTAATAAATAATTGAAATTCACAGGTTGTTATAAACAAGAATAGACTATTTATTTGGAGGAAATTGGATTTTGTTTATTGTTTACTTTTCTTCAAGAAGATACACTTAAAGTTTATGCCCAACAAAAGTGTCCAAATACTCTATTCTCTTCTGTAAAACTTTTATATTAAATTTTAAAATGTAATAGAAGTAAAAGTTTTGCGAACACATTAAAGTCACACACTTGCGAAAGAGGATCAAGTACTGGTGGCAAAGCATCATGCATATGCATCCTTAAGTCCTTTTTACCAAAATTAAGTCAGACATCCCATCTTTGTTTCCTTTTGTTTATTAAGTTTTCTTTATAATGTCACTCTGAATTTTCCGCTTTGATTTTCTTACTGACGTATTCAGTTTTTTCATAATGAAAATAGGGATTACTATTTATCAAGTTTTTAGTTTGCCAGAGTTTAAACAAAAAGTAACCGGAGTAAGCTGACAGGTAAGAAACCACGTTTTTGGTTGGTTTATGAGCTTTCACGAGCCGTTAATTGTGCATCACGGCCCAGAGTCTTAAAAAAATGTTTTATTCCGTGAGGAGCTAACATTTTTCAAAGGGAATTTAAATGCGATTTTAGTATTTAAACTAAAATTATCAGGAATAAATGTTAATAATTTAACATAAAATGTTAATAATTTTAATTATTTTATTTTATTAATATTATTTGTTTATTTTTTAAACTTATCTATTATTGTTTAATAATAAAAATAAATATGTATATATAAAAGAATATGTATAATAAAAAAACATGTATATATAAAAATAAACGTTAATAAGTAAAAATGAACTGCTGGTTTTGTTGAAGTGGAGAATATTTTGGAAGTTAAGTTTGCAGACTTGCATCACTCTATAACAGGAGATATATTGATAGGCATTTCTCAGGGATGACAGAGGATAAAACTGTCATAAAAATAATGAACTTTATTTTTATGTTTAAAATAAACTTAATACTTTAAGTTTATTAAGCTTAAAATAAAAAAGTATTAACTTTAACTTATGATAAAAGAAGTTTCCTGAGTAACGCCTCAGAAACTAATTATTATTATTTCCTTTGGGTTCATCTCGGGAATGTAATGGTATACAAATATATACCTGGGCTACAAGATATTTATCCTTATCCCTCGGGTATATAGAACTATATTTGCCTCAGTTTCGGATTGGGAGCAAAATATTTAATTCTAGGATACGTCCCAGGCTGTATAATAATACTTGTTCATTTAGCCTTGCATTGGAATGAAAATTATTGATCGGTTGTTCATTTTGTTCCTAAGAAAAATTTATAAATACTAACTAAAGTAATTAAAAACTTTAATGCCATAAAAATACACTCATTAATTAGAGAAAAATATCTGTTTCGTGTTTACGTACAACTTGATTTTTTCGGTATTATTGTTTTGTATTGTGTATTTATTTCATTTTAATTAAATTCAATTTTTTTATGTTAGTAAAAAATTGTTATAATTATTAATAACTCTCCACATTAAAGTTCCCCTTATATAACCAAACAATAAAACTTTTTTTTTAATTTAAACTTTTTTACCCAAGAATAATTGTTGTAAACAAAAGATAAAATATTAATTTAAAGTTTTTCGGACATAACTGCTTACCTTGTACAACGGCCTTCTTTATTGGAACAAATTGAGGACAGTAAAAAAACGAAAAAAAGAAAAGGGCAAAGGGTGTAAAAATACTGAAGAAAAATTCAATGCATAAATAATATACAAAATAATAAATTGTCAAGTTTTTTTACCTTCTATTCTTTCGGGGAATAGATTTTTCGGTAGTGAAGAAAAGGAGAAGGAGGAGAAACGCGAGAGCCTGGGTGTAACATGTCAATAATTTAATATTTTTTCATCGCCAAATAACAATGGGGTACATTGTTAGAAGTAACGTATGATGAATTTTGATTTCTTTATTGATTGTTGTGTATATGAAGCACTGATATTTTACAATTGAAATCTGTTAACACAGACATTTCACTCATAAATTTCGTTTTACGTCATTGATAGAAACGTGTTGGTATACCTGTGTGTTGATGTAGGTACACGTATATATGATAAATACCTGGTGTTGGCATACGTGTGAGTTGGTATGCCTGTTTGTTGTTATTATAAGTTGTTATATCTGAGGTTTAATGTTAGGATACGTGTGTTGATGTATGGGTTAGCATAAGCATGCTAGGATACGTGTGTGCGTGCAAGTGTGTTGATGTCAGGCTATGTATGCGGGTTAGCATACGCATTGACTGGTATACGTACATATTGGTATGTATATGTATATGTGATGATAGTATACGTTTGGTTTGGCATACATATCTGATATGTATGTTATAAAAATACCTCTATGTTGATCTCGGTAAATGTTTGTGTTCTGTAAACATGTGTGGGTGAAATAGTAATTCAACTATAAAATTATCCACATTGACTACATTAATAACTATTTTATATTAAATCTAATATCTTTGGTTTAATTAAATTTTCTTTTTAAAAAGAAACAAAAAAAAGATAATTGTCCTGTTATTAATATTTCGTATTCATAGAGTTAGCAGTGCTATGAGGCAACGCATCACTCATCCCTCCCACCTCACACATGAGGCAACTCATCACTCATCCCTCCCACCTCACAGATCCTGTTCTCTTTGTTATTCATTTAATTAATTTATAATTTTTTCTCTTTTGTATCCATTCATTTAAATTTAACAGTTGAATAATTCTTTTGTTTATTCGAATTTTCTTTATCATTTTTATTTTTCTTTATTTATACCGTAGGTACATGGAAATAGTTTTGTGTTTGCAAAATTAATCCGAAACAGGTATTTTACCTATCGTATCCATTTCAGGTGGCTTTGACTAAGTTCCCAGTCTGTAAGTGTGGCATATCTGTGTGCCACAGATAAGCCATATGGTAATGGCATATTAGATTAATATATAACATAGAGATATATACGAGAGGAGGCATATCCTATCTCATTACATTGAGAGGCCTGAAACATCTCATTGGGGCTCTCAGGGGCTCTGTGTAACCTCATTAAACCCTCCTCTAAAGAGTGAGTTCAGGTTATAATATATTAATTGTTTTCGTCTTCTCTCACATTTTTTATGTTTTACAGCATAAGTTACAGTATTTTTGTTGTTTATTTGATTATATTGATAGTCAAAGGTGTTCAGGTTACTTTTTCGATGTTTCAAAACCCAAACAATGGGGCCCCTCTAGTACTGTATCTCTATGATATTAAACCAATTATATTAGTTTTTATATAAAACTTTTATTAATGAAGTCAATGAGGATAATTTTATAGTTGAATTACTGCGTTACTGTTACACCCACATGTTCACCAAACACAAACCAATATGTACGTATGCCATATTTTATATACATCTGTGACTGTGTGTGTTAAAATTGTAGCTTCTAGGGCGATTATGCTGGAATGTTGAAATTTGGTTAAAAAATCAATCTTTAGGTCTATAGTTGGGCTATCCAGAAAAACGTTTGATCGATTGGAGATTTGGCATGTTGACGTATTATATTATGATCAATATGTATCATATGATCAGCATTACTTTAATTTTTTCAAATAACTGGTGTACGCTTTTAAAAATTGTAACAAATCTAAAAAAAAAATAATTGAGTTGAAATTTGAGCAACTCTATCCATTCAAGTACACTAAGTTTAGTTTCAACTCGAAAAGTATATCCACTGTTTTTGGATCATAAAAGCTAAACAGCATCTAGCGAGGTCAGTACCAGTATTTACTAATTGAGGGATCGAAACCGTAGTAGGGAGGATGAGCGTAGCGAATCTGACGTGACAAGAAAGGTATACACAATTTAAAAATCGTCGAGATTACAAGTTATTGTGCATTATCTTTACAGTCTCATTTCTTCTTGGAAACATGTTCAACAACTTATTTTTTTACATCTCACTATTTAGAAATGACGTTAGCTAATACAAAGATTTATATTATTATAAAAATATAAAATACAGTATGGTTACATGAAGCTTTATACGTTCGTAAAAATAGAAAATAAGCCTAACCACACAATAATCTTTGAATGATATTTACAAGAAGGACATCTTTTCATAAAACCCTTGAATGCAAATTCTGACTTTTCCTTCTTAGTATATCACGGTTGAGGAAATCTTTTATTTACATGCTTTTCCAGCTTAGAGGCCACTTTTCCATAACTTACTTGGCAAATATATATTTTTCTTCAAACCAATATCTTATATGTTTTATGATTTGGTTCAAGTGTATCTTATTGTAATAGATATTTATGCTATTAGATGATATCAATATGATATAGATTGTATTTATGTCAGAGTAAAAGAGGCCATATTGAGAAGGAAAGAGAAAACCAAATTTTGATTGATATGTTTGATTCCTTGATTATAATTTAATACTCATATAAAGCATTCGATTTTGACAAACCATAGAGCGAACTAACATATTATTTTTTAGTTTCGCTGCTATTTTTTGTTCAGGATTTTTTTTATGACACTTAAAATTTTATACAGAAGAATGCACTTATTGCAAAATCGCGGCTCCTCTGTGGATTAAACACATAATAGCGACACTACGATTTACAAAAGTATAGAACAAAATCTTTATTTTTTAACACAAAGTTATCTTTAAAATTGATAAGAGATTTTGTAATAATGTTGAAAGTATAATTTATCACTTTTTATCAAACTTTTTCATCGGCCCTTACAAAAATGATTTCTGTTATAAAGTTATTATGGTTTACTTTTTGTCTACACCTGTTGCTCTGGGAACACTGCTTGTTCCTAAATGAATAGTTAAGCGAAACATCACCTGTTGCTGTATAGATGTTATTGCGACAAGCAAGTTATATTTATGTAATTTTTATAAAATGAATTGAGTCTGGTGGGAAAGATTAATAGGCGTTCTAAAAATCGTTTACGGAGAACTTGGATGTCCTCATTGATGGTGGAGGAGATGTGTCCTCGATAGTGGAGGAGATGTGTCCTCATTGATAGTGGAGGAGATAACGTGAGTGAAGTACTTATTAACGCCAAGCCTTTGAATTTTATATGACACACATTTTATAGTTTCCTGAGCGGCCACCAAAGTGCGCAAAGAATCAAATTTTATAAGATTAAACCAGTCAGTTTTAATCAGTGGTTGAACTGAAATAATATCATATCTGAACCTAGGAAAGCGAGTGAACTGTCCGCTAGGACAGATTGTTACCTAGCGCTGACTGAGAAGTACGCGTAGTCAAGCTGAAGATGCAACTAGGAGGGATCCTAAAGCCGATTCAGCATTTATATCCTTTGGAAGGATCAAGGAGCAACACTTCTCGGGCAGGAAAACTTGTGACTAGCTAGTTACATTATAGTAATTGAATAAAATTGAAAAAAATTATAGTAATTGAAATAAGTGAATAAGTTTTGTCGGTTCTTTGTTTGAACCGACAAATGTTACCTGTCGCTCAACAAATATAGCCTGTTGCTCAAAATATACTACCTTTAGCTAAATAATATAGCCTCTTGGTCAACTAATACCACCTGTAGCTTAACAAATTTAACCTGTTGCTCAAAAATTACCACCTGTTATTCATTAAGAAAACAATCTACACTTGTTGTTTTTAAATGTTGATCCAACAACAACCACCGTTCGGTTTGTTTTCAGACGATGTTTTGTATACTTGTGTTGTAAGATGAGACAGAGTATTATAGTAACACTCAAATAGGATATATTTTTTGACCCAGATCCTAAGGGGATTCGATGTGGGGGTGGCATCGATTCCATCTCTTTATATCCATTCTAGCGTCAATTTCTATTGAAAATTGCTAAAAACAAACATGGCATTTGATTTATTACGAGTATGCTGTGTTTTTTAATGAAAATTAACGTATTTTTGGTGTAATTGTTTAAATTAATAAAATATCTGATTTAAGCTTTTTAAGAAATGTATGATAACCCTAAAAGAAAATATGAAAATGTTATTAAACTAATATAATTGAAAATTTTTAAACCTTTCTTTTCTTTGTGTGGGAAAAGTTTTTAGTCTGTTATAATTTTAGAATATGTTTATTTGAATGTATTTTCCCGACCATATTGAAAATCTTTTAAAAGCAATTAAAACTTTCACAGTTACTATATTTTCATTATAAATTTGATTGCCCTATTTCGTGAATTATATAAAAAAATCTGACTTTTTGATTCTTAATTTTTAAAATGAGTTCTTAAACAATTTGGTATCTGATGCGTTTGCTGGAAAATCTGCGTTGTTTCTATTCAAGTACTCCTATACTCCTACGGAGAAATTTGTAGGTAAACTTACTTCCAAGGGAAGAAATACTTTTACAGTATTAATTTGAAGAATAAGTAAAATACTATATTCCTAACTAAAAATAACTAAGTGCCTTAAAAGGAATTAAAAGAAAAAGTTATTTAATGAACTACATCAAACTTATTTCCCTAATTAGAGTAAATAAAAAATCAAGCCTCCAATTTCAGGGGAAAAGCATTATATAATACATAAATATATTTATTCATAGTACAGCACGTTTTAATAATTTGGATGAAGCCATGATTTTTAATTCTATTGCTGCCATTATCATAAAAATAAACTTAATTTTCGCTAAACAGTCCTTTAGGGATGGATTTCATTATTTTTAAGTTTACTCCGAGAGCTAAAGCTAAGTGCCCTGTGGGGGTTCAATTGGTAAAATAAAACGGGTATTGAGAGTTTAAATGGCAAAATAAAAAGAACTTTAATCCACCTTATTTTTAGAATTTAGTCGATCAAAAAGTTATATCGAATTCTCGTATAATTCCTAATTAATTTCCTAATTTTGAAAAAAAGTTATGCCTAATTAGTTTTTAATAAAATAGGAAATAAATATTAGCTTAAAGTTCTATAGGAAAATTAAAAATTAATTAGCTATATATTTCATCAAATTGGTGAATCTTCAGGATTAAACACAAAGACTTACATAACTGGTTGACTAGATTTAAATTGACAAAATCACAAAATATAAAACTAAATCACAGGTAATTAATTAACACAGTCAAAAAGAAATAAAACAAATTTTTTTGTGCTACTAAAAGAATACTTTTCCTAATTAGTTCCATATTTCTTCACTTATGATTAATGTTTTAAGTAAATCCTGATTTCTTTTTAGTTCCTTTATTCGTGATTTCTCATTTTTTAATTAGGAATGAAAACAATCATAATTAATCAAAGCAGAAATGTAAATTGGAAACTGATCCAAATTTGTGCAAGATTAGTTGAAAAAAAAATCGAATAAAACAAAAACAATTCAATACGCAATCCGAAAAAATTTCGGTACCACCTTAGTTACAGAAATGAATTACACAACTTGAGAAATATCTTATGCAATTCGTAAAAAAATGTCGTATCGGAATTATTTATGAAACCGAATACATTGTGGAAAACAGCTTTCAAAAGTAAGTTGTAATCTTTAATAATAATAAAAAGTCTACTCTTACGCTTTTCTTTAAAAGAAAAACTAAATTTTTTTCTCTTACTATAAGTTGTCTCATAGTTGAGAGTAAATGGCTTATTTTGCCTTAGAAAAACTACTTAGGAAAACTTCTCGGTATATATGGAAGCACTATGACTTGTACTTTATTAGCTAGATATGAGATAATAGGAAATTTGACAAAGCTCTACCTTCGCAACCTTACCTTACCTACGCACTTTCTACTTTATCTACATCAGGCTTAACGTCAACTTTTATACTTATGATGTTCCCAGTGGGGACATCACATAAGTAAGTTGCTTGTAAGATCAACCCCATAAACTTTACCGCCAATTCTGTTAAATACCATGAATATTTAGGTCTGAGGAAATTTTCTCCTTGATGATTAGGAAAATTGATCTTAATTTTTGTTTTCACGATATCTTTATGGCTTAACATAAGACTACTTAACGTATATTAAAAACCTGTACAGAAAGTATACCTGGACATTGCATCAATTCAATGTGATAGATGTGAATAGATTTTAGGTAAAGTTAATAGTTATTTTTAAGGGAATGATGCAGCAATATAAGCAAAGGCAATTAAATTAAATTAAAAGTCGTATTTAAAGCCAGTATAATATGGTGAACATGTTGTTAACCTGTTCGGTGTAACCTGTATTAAGTTTAAAGTTTGCGAGCTCACGGTAGGAAAAATGTATCTATCTATCCCTTTATCCTAGGCCCTGTTTCACGAAAGAACAAGTCTTGTGTTACAAGTTTACTAATAATTGTAAGAAATTTGTTTCACTAATGTACCAGTGTAGACTAGTAATTATTAGCGATTTTTATACAATTTTATTAATAAACATAGTAAGATACAATAGTTTTTCTTACATCTCTAGGAAAGATACAAAAATTTGCTTAGAGTCAAATTTGATTATCTCCTTTACAAACCTTACAAACCATAGTACGTACAAAACAACTTGTTACTGAAGTGTCAAATTAAGCATTCACAAATACCATTACAGTTTATTGTAACCTTACAAGAGTTTTTGTTAACAATGTGTGAAATTATTATTAAACCCAGTTTCATTCATATGAGTAAATTATTTTGAATGCATTATATCTAAAAGTTCGAGAGTAATATTTAATGTTTTATATAAAATTTAATTTAAATATTTAATATAAATATGTTTTACAAACTATACTGGCACAGGGTACTAATAAACGAAATTTTGCGAAAAAATTATTTTTTAATTAATAAACGAACTTGTAACTCAGTTTATTTAGGTTCGGACTTGGGGAAATTTACAAGTGTTGTTACAAGTAATTTTAATAGACAAGAAATGTTGTTATTAATAGAAAAATGTACAATCTACAAGTGTATCCTTGTAAAACACGTAAATTTGTCATTACAAGTTTTTTAACATTTTTACCAGACTTGTACTTTTGTGAAACGGGCCCCTAATGTAAAGTTTTTGAAACTGACTTTGGTCAATGAAAAATTATGCTTGCATCATTCAATTTCAACTCTTTTTATATTTCTTTCTCTTAGCAGCTGTGAATCACATCAAGCAAACTGAATTCTTGTATGAGGGCGAGTTCGAAACCCTATACAAGAATATAAAATTTAGCGTAATACAACCCGTACCTTTTAGGGAATTTTCAAAGAAAAGAAATCTTATTAATAACCCAGTTTTAAATCGTTGAGAAATGTGTGCTCATACACAACAAAATATGTTGAAGAGTCTAGCATCTTCCAATTTTTAATACCACGCTTGGAAACTCATTTTCTTGTAAATATCAGTAATAATTATACTTTAATTATATTATTAATTTAAATTTATTTATTTATTTAATTGCATATATTTATTAATTATATTATATTATAATTATAATTACACACTAAACTTAAGTTTGGTGCGATTCTGTCGTATTCCTCGTAGTTTTGATTTTATTTAGTTGTGTGCTTTTAGTTAGTTTTAATTTTATTTATCTCCATCAATTTAATAGGGGCGTGATAAATATAGATCTGAGTGACGTCAAAAGGTCAATAGCTATTAAAAATATAGATCCTGATAGGGGCAAAAGTTTGAAGTAGAAAACTATTATCAGCTAGGGACCTGTTGAATATTGATTTCCACTTGTTTGATAAAAGCCAAGACTTATCTCAACACGAGAGAGACGGACAAAATGCAACAGCTCTCTGGACACCTTTCCTGTCTTAGTTTACGCCCGACTATCATTCAATTGTGTTAATTGTTTAATTTTTTGCAAGTACTATCAGCTATCACCCACATAATAAATACATGGACAGTAAAACAAGGTTTATATTGACTGCCATTTTGCTTTAAGAAGAATTGAGAAGAAAAGAAGAATATAGTGAGGATCTGTATTAAGACAATTTTTAGACTGAGTTAGTAAATAGGTAAATCATAGAGATATATACTGAGAGGGCATAGCCTATCTCAATATATTAAGAGTCGTGAAACATCGTTTTGGGGCTTTCAGGGACTCTGTGTATCCTCATTGAAACCCCTTCTAAGAATGAGTTAAAGCTTTTAATGACTAAATTGTCTTTAGCTTCCTTCACATTGTCTGTGTTTTTAATTATATTTTTAGCCTTCTACTATGTAAATCACTGAAATTTTGTTCTGTTTATTTATATTGATAGTCGAAAGATGGCCAGGTTATTTTTCGATTTCAAAATCAACCAATAGGGCCCTCTAGTAAATATCTCTTGGGTACAACATATTTGTTATGCTATGGATTGTGGTCCATTTAGAGTTTTACTTATAAAGATATCATTACAAGAGGTAATGATATCTCTAGTAAAATACCTCTGTGGTTTTAAGTAAATAAATTATATTAAGAAATAGTTTGAATAGGTATAAGGGCTAGCCTATAATCCCTATATCTTATTCTAATTGAATTTTGTGTATATAATATGTCAAATAATATAAAATATTGGTTGAATTTTGAAACATCAAAAAACCTGAACACCTTCGAGTATTATTATAATGAAATGAATAGAACGAAGTTAAAGTATTACAGTCACAGTGTACTTAATATTGTGAGTATAGTGTGCGTATTAATTGAATTTTGAATCATCGGAAATGTATATAATTTGACAAAATGAATAGTTGACACCATTTTTCTCGACATATACATAACATAGTAATGACTGTATCACATACATAACATAGTAAGTTAATAATACAAGCGATGTGAGAAAAGTCGATAAAGATGGATTTATTATGAAATTCGCAACTGAAAGAAATGTAGACAAATTTTAAAAAATCGTTTCATAAGGGCACATTTTATTTTATTAATTAACACAGTCATAATGGAAATGAACATTTTAATTGAGCTTATTTCATGAAAGGGTGTAAAGTAAGCTCTTTACAGCCGCAAAATTATCAATTAAGTACTTTGATTGTTAAGACAACAATAAATTTATACGTTCATGTGCGCTTTGGCTCTGTTTGACCCTTTTGAGTTTTCTCTGAAATATATTTGTTTCGTTTCGTATACATCGCGCCTGAGGTTACTAAGATACTTAGATTTACATTCTTTCAGCTTAACAGCAATGCTGGTTACGGCTTGGGTTCGATTCCCGAACAGGACGGTATGTGTTTCACTTGCTTCGGCAGTAAAAGAGTTAGTAACTTAGGCCCCTGAAAACTGGACTACATTCTATGAATTGAGCAAGTGGTTCCCCTCTCCTTTTGCAATGATAAACATCGCGCACTGATAAAAATAATGCAAAAATGCGTCAAATGATTTGTTCATGTTATTTATTGGCAGAAGTATATAAAAAATATTTTGTGTAAACCAGAGTTAATAAATAATTAATTATCCAGTTTTGTTTGCACTTAAACAGCTATCTACAATCTACGGTACTTAAATTCCACCTTACATCCCAGATGCATAATTAACTATTTCATTACTCAATGTATTGTAATTTTTTTTTATTTATTCTATTTTTAAATCATTTCCACTTTTTGAAAGAGAAAAAAGTTTGTTATAGTAAAAATAATATTTGAATAGTATTCAAACATATACAAATTTCGTTTTTTAAAAAAATGGCAGTAGCTACGAATTAACCACCTGGCAACGTGTTTGAGGTCAATAAGGCGTCGTACTAAAACGTCATATTGCACAGCGATGTTTATCGGTCACCGCTTCAATTTTACTTATTTTGTTTTTAAACAGAGCACTTTTATAAAATAGTGCTCCCTAGTATAAAGTAAGGAAATTCGCTAAAAATAATAATGTTTAAAGAACATAAAAATAACACTTATAACATAAAAATAACAAAGAAACAATCATTTAAGACTGTTTATGAAAAAATATAAATTATTAATTTTATTCCTATGCTTTATTTCTTTATTAAAATAATTGATCATTCTTTATAAATTAATTTGTAACGGCAATGCCCGTTCCTGTTAAAAATAGCGGTATCGAAAACTTAAAACAATGGGTTTAAAATATAAGCTGATGATACATTTTACTAATATGAACGAGTTAAAGATTAATTATAAAATTAACTTACGTATTTACGTGAATGAACTTGGAGAGATTTGTAACGCGGGTTTAGCGGACCACTTTACTCGCAGGGACTCTGTACCCGACTGAAATGTGTTTCTAGAGTCACTCTCTATCTATACGGGGTCTCTGCCCCCGCTGCCCCCCGCAATGTGGGGGTGGACCAACACTACACCAAATTTCTTATCACTTCGTCCAATGAGGACAAAGAGTGATATCTGTTGATAATCCTCTTATTAGAGCAAATATTAGTTTTACTCGTATATATAGAGATTGAGCAAATAGTAAAGACTTAACTTATATCAAACTTAGTTTCTCAGAAATTTCGAATGTGTTTGTAAAATCAATTTTAGTCAAAATGAATAGTCATGACTTCTCAGGTCTGTTTCCGTGAAATTTATTGATATTAAAACGTCCCAAATTCTAATCATTTCATCAGAACTTGCACGTTAAGTTGTAATTTTGTCTTCTGCATTAAACGTTTTTAAAAAATATCGCCACACCCTGGTAATTTGAGACTAATCACCAGTGGCGGACTGAACTGAAAAGGCTCGAGGAGGGTTTGACCTTAAGGGGATCAAATCTTCAACTTGAAGGGCCCAATTAAGGGGGTCCCATATTGCTTCCCAAGTAGAGGTATCTTCTTTTAACTAGAGTAGTATTAATGATTATAGCAAGCTTAATCAAATTTTAATATTTAATCAAATTAAATCAAATAAAATTAAATTATTTAAATAGTATTAAATAAACTTTAGTAAAACTTTTCATTAATTTAAACTTAATATTTGATGAAAGTATTTTATGGCTAATATCTAGAGCCTTTTTGTACTGCTCTAGGCTCTGATCAAGTATGTTAAGGACTCTTTCAGGGCCTTTTAAAGTCAGGTATAAAGAATAAGGGTGTTTAAGTAGGTACCTAGATTCGGGTAGCAAATTGAGAATATTTTAAGTAGTCGCCGGCCAGTCCGCCCCTGCCAATGACTATAATCCGAAAATTTGATACCTATCATCATAGTCCGGTAAATTTAGACTAAGCTATTGTTAGACATGGAACACAGACTTTTGTTAAAAATAAACGTGCTTGTGGTCTTGACAACTATGTTTAGTACATGTCTATCCATACTGACGGGTTTAGTACATGTCTATCCATACTGACGGGTTTAGTACATGTCTATCCATACTGACGGGTTTAGTACATGTCTATCCATATGACGGGTTTTATACATGTCTATCCATACTGAGTACATGTTTAGTTATTGTCTATCTATACTGACGGGTTAGTACTATCCATACACGGGTTTTTCTACACACTTATTTCGTAGAAATGCTAGGATATAAACAGCGAGCTCTTTTCTATGTCTCTGATCAATAAGAGATTGCTTTTTCTATTTAATTTTTGTTTAAAACGTTTATACAAATAACATAGGCGTGAAAAAATTATTTAAAAAGCTTTCCTTTTTGTTAAATACTATATTAATAAATACTAATCTTTTATATTTATATACAAACCTTTCAAACAAATCAGTAAATAAAATGAAACAACATAAATATCATAAAAAATAACATAAATGCAGAGAGTCTCTGTGTTATTATATCAGATAGTGATTACAATAGTTTTATTCCCTACGGTCACCCATCCAGGTACTAACCTCGATCGATGCTATTTAACTTTTATAATCCAACAAAAACCCTATATTTATTTGCCGTATTAAAACGAAACTAAATGGAACTAAGGAATCCTTTTACAAGTGTAAAAGGATATACTTTGCAAAATTTCAGTGCAATTAGATTATTTTCAGTTAGTAGTTTACCGGCTACCATGACCAGACATAGCGCCGGTATACTACTGGGCATGGTAGCCGGTATACTACTTCAGTTCTATGAAAAACCTATAATAATAAACTAATTAATACGATAAAAATAAAGTAATGCTGAAAATGTAACGAGACCTGGAACATATGTTGTTATTATATATGACTACATGCGTCCCAAATCTATCAACTAATATTTCCATGTTTTATGCATTTTTGAAATTATGTCTGAGTCATTAATACGGGTTAATGACGTCATAAAAAAATGAATTTCTGGATAGCACAACTAAATTGAAAATATTGATAAATATTTTACATAGACTACATACTTTAACATAAATACACAAGAAGATACAATAATAATACAAAGTAAGAATTAAAAATAACAAAAAATTTTTTTAAATAAAGTTCGAAGCTAAATAAATTATCTAAAAATAAGTTATTATTGATTTACTCTCTATTTTAAACCATAACAAAGGATTTCAAGCTAAAAATGAACCGTCATTTCATTTTTTTACAACGTAAGCAAACTAAGAATTGTCACTTTAGCGCGAAATTGTTCTGTACGGACTACCATATGGAAAAAGTCCCTCTAGGAATGAAAAAAAAAAATTTGTTCGAAAAACACTCAAAGCTGTCAATTTTTTATTAAATACAAGGGGTTCCCTATAAGATTTAATTTTTTTTATTTTATTTCGGACAAATTTTCTTTTTGATTCCCCGGGGAGTTTTTTTCTATTGGTATTAGAAGAAAACGGAAGAGGAAACACTTATAGAGCAGTTTGTCTTTTTTCTTTTTGATCTCTTCATTATTTGTCGGGACAATGGCCGTTTCAAAGATAAAGTTGAAATTTTGTTTCCTTGTTAAGGCTAGTGCTCTGCAGTTATAATAATCTGAAAGCTATAATTTTGGAAAATACCTTGTTCCGTAGTTGACAACATCATATCCAAAAATCATAACGTTTGATCGATTTGCCGTTATGGCTATGATTTGGAGTTATGGTTGTTCCCACAGAACAATTTCGCGCTAAAGTGACAATTTTTAGTTTGCTTACGTTGTAAAAAATGAAATGATGGTTAATTTTAAACTTGAGATCCTTTGTAAATGGTTTGAAATAGAGAGTAAATCAACAGGAACTTATTTTTAGACAATTTACATAGCTTCGAACTTTATTTGTAAGAATTTTTGTATTCCTACCAAAATGTTTAGGATAACGTAAAAAGCGGGACACGTTTAGGTGATGCAAAGTTAGGGGGCTTTTTATTGGCATCCCTAGACATGTCCAAGTAGATTCCCAAAATAAACTTTTAACTATTTCAAAATTCGCAAGAAAGCCGTTCGTTGGCTCAACTACTGAGAGATAATTGTAATCAAGTGATACAGGAGTAAACAAACCTCTCTCAATGACCTCATAAGCATCATTTACTTTATCAACTTGCAATGAGCTTTATGCACAACATCCAAGTATTGAGATGTTTGAGTGCATCTGCGATTTACTGTACGTCTGGCTTTGAAGCGTATCAAACCCTTAGCCATCAAACTTTGTCGTGGGGGCGAGTGGGCTAAACCATTTCTAGAGAAGACGACACAACTTTAAGGGTCTCCCCTTAAAAACATGGGGGTGGCATTTTTCCCAGGGGAAAGGTGGCGTCGAGGCCCTAGCTATGGGCCTAAGCGTTTTGAGTAATTAAATTTCGTTACTAAGGAGTATGTTCAATGTTCATCAACAAAATTGTTTAGCTGGGAGCAGTTAATATAAGTGTTTTGTTCTGAAAATATCAGCAGGATATAAAGTAATTGCTATATAATGTATTGGAAAATTTATTTTCCGCCAATAAATGAAATTGTTATTCTATTTACAGTCATTTTCATAGACTTTATATTATTTTCCTCAGTGTGTAGTGGGAGGCAGTAAAATTGGTTTTTACGACTAAGGACTCATTTCTTTTCTCTGTAATATATTTTTTTACAAGGTTCTATAAAAAATTTAACTATCTCATATACTTGACCTAATTTTAGTCAGCAGTTCAAGTTTGAAAGACTTTTTTTTTTACAAAGTATAAGGAAATATTATGACTTAATTAAGATAGTTTTTAGTTAGTAATTTGAGTCAAACTTAAAGCTGAGCTGACGATTCAATCGCCTCTATTTTGTTAAAATTTAAACTTTTGCATAGACCCTCAATAAATAATGCTAATATAATATAATTTATTATTGTAAATTTCCAATCAAAGCAATAATAAAACAATTAATTAACAATTAATTTTAATATCCAAAAAGTTATATTGATACTTGAGGCCTCATAACGTCAAAAACGAAGAATTAAGATTAAAAAACCAATATAATAACTGAAGTCATTAAACGTCACTAATGACTAAGCTAAAACTCATTAAGCGCGAAATAATCATAAGATTGATTCGAAATTTAACATACATGTAGTCCTATAAAATACCAAATATCAGGTACGTTGTTCATTCTCACTGCTTCGGACTCACTTCGCTCGTCCTCAGAATATACAATTCGCCAATGATGTTATAAAAAATATTTTCCAAATAGCACAACTACAGCGGTAAAGTGATTTTGTGCTAAGTTTATAATATATATAATATATATATATATATATATTATATTATATATATATATATATATATATATATATATATATTTATATATTATATATATATATATAATATACATACCAGGAGCTACGATGATAACACACACACCAAACATACTCACACACGGACAGACAACTTTGTAAAATCCACTTAGGACGACTTAAAAAAACCTGAAACAATAATTCAGGGATCATCCCGGTTCCGGATTATTTTTTGCTAACACAATACTTTACCTAGGTATACCTAAGTGGAAAAATACAAAATGTGACATTATCCATTTCATAATCAGCAATAGTTTAAATTTACAAGTAACGTCATCAAATGGCATGTATAAATTAAAAATTAAACTTAATTAAGTAGTGAATACCCTTCAGCAAATTTCCTTTGTTTATAAATAAACAAGTATACAAAGATTTATCATTAATATTTCTCAATTAATCCATTATAAATAATTATAAAAAAAAAGACAATTTAAAACAGATTAAAATTTACGAATTAATTACATATAAAGATCCTTATTATGTTAATATCAAGCTAGGTAATTAGGCTTGACAGAAAATAATTTACTGACTTCGGCAGTTCTCGGCAGTACGAGTGTGCACGAAGCAATTGTTTATGTACTTGATCGTTTTGTTTAACATCTTGATCAGAACCTAATGAGAATTGATCTATTTAGTTATATCTTTGCCTCGTATTTGGGAGAGAGCATGATAAACAAATATTTCTATGGCCAAATACTAAAATCTAAAATAAAGCAACTGCTAAGCTACTTTATGGCAATGCCAGCAAAAATATCTAATTGTAAGCAATAAATATCACAATGAACAAAGATTATAGGTAAGATGTGTATTAATAAATTGAAATAATATCAAAAGTCTATATTATTACTTTTAATAAATCCTAAAACTAAAAGAAAATATTACACTAACGAAGTATTATTTAGAAAAGCTTTCGGATAGTTCTAGAGCGGGATTAAGCAAATCAAACGTACGCTCCATTTCTTAGCGTGTTTCACCCTAGTTTTTAGATCCCGCCAGAAAGTTTGCTTTCAATTTTGGCAGTCAAGTTGCTTGGAAGCGGCTTCATTTTTAAATTAATTGCGTAAGAGAAAGAGAGAAGTAACATAATTAGTTTAACAATTGTGACCTAAATACACCTATTCTTTAGGAATTCCCAGCGGGAATTGCTTTACCTAATGAAATTGCTTTTGGAATTAGCAATTCTTAACATTCTTACAACATTTAACTAAATACTATCTTTTAAACTACAACAATGTACTAGAGTACGACTGAGGAGTAGAAAAAAAACCTGCGGCAATAACAGTTGTGTCGTGTGTATTCGTGATATGGAGGGTTGGCGATCTCATTACAACCTGTTGGATGATCCGTCGAATCTAAACAGTTCATAGGACAGACCAGGTCCTGCGATTATCCGTACGTGTAAGCACGTAGGTACTTCCGCAATACTCATAATCGGAGTTTTACTTGAAGCAACCTTATACACGACTTATGATATTGTAGCTCCTAGGTCGGCCTCCATCAGATATTGGTAATAAATAAAGCTGTATGAATTTGAAATATTGTATTGACATGATAGCGTTTAAACTTTCTGCTCAGTCGGGTCATTAGCAGCGGCTTCGGCTTCTGCTTTCTGAAGCGCTTCTATTTCTTGAGCTTCTCTAAACGTACCCAGCACCACTTCAGCAGCTTTGTACATTTCATCAACAGTCTAAAAAAGTGATATCAAAATGTTAAAAAGAACTTTACGTTTACTTAAATATAAGTTTAAGTCACATTTTGTATTCCTTAAATGGTAACATTTATGTTGTATAATTTGTTTTAAAACGTGCCTTTTTGCCACTTAATATTCTATTTTCCTTGAAGCGGCAATCATAATACACTTATGAAACAAAAATAAATAATATAGAATAGCAAATGTGAACCTATATAGGTAAGCTTTAGGCCAACAAAACAGCTAATAAATAAGAATAAGGAAAGAAATGTCAAGACCAAGAACGACAGTCTCGTCATTGATTGAGGCAGCAATCAATGAATAGAGCTGACTTTGGCCCCAAGATTGAGGCAGTAATTAATGAAGACAGCTGGCTCTGGCCCCGTGATTGAGGCAGCAATCAATGAAGAGAGCTGATCTGGCCCAATATTGAAGAGGCAATCAATGAAGAGCTTGCTCTGGCCCGTGATTGAGTAGCAATCAATGAAGAGAGCTGGCCTGCCCGTGATTGAGCAGCAATCAATGAGAGGATAATTTGAGGCAGCAATCAATGAAGAGAGCTGGATCTGGCCCCAATATTGAGGCAGCAATATTGGGCTGGCTCTGTCCCTAGGAGTGAGACAGCAATCAGAGCCGGTTATAGTATCAAGAGCATGCTTGTCGCCGCTTATAGCGTTTAACGTTCTCTACAAGTTGTATCGGTAGGCCTTGATGCTGAGTCACGTTATAGTCTTATATGATGAACTAAAAACTTGATTTATTTTTGTAGCATGTAAGATGTAAGTAAGCTATATCTCAGAGTAGCGACTAATCAATGACTTAAAGTCTATTCGGGTGGGGTGACGACATACGCCATTGAGCATGTTTATGGCGACATACACACATTGATATAAAATAGTTCTAGAGGTATCCATGTTTTATGTACCATGTTCTGATAAAATCGGTTCAGCACTTTGACCTGTATTTTGTTCATAAGAAGTGAACATATATGTTCACATTCACACATTCATCACATTATATTCAGACACTTTTTTTCGATATTGGGCCACTATTGTGCTGAAACGTGGTCATTTCAAGAAAAAAATGGGTGGCACAACTATTTTAATAAAATGATTCCCATTAAGGTGTTGTTTTGACCCTAAATGAAGACGAGCATTGTGGATATTAATCAGGGATCGGAAATTTGGGTGAATTCCCCACTTTGCCTTATCTTGTTTCGCTTCTATTGCATTAGCTTATACATACGGTAGAATCCCTGAGCAGTTTGACTTCAGGCGGAGTATAGACAAACATTTCCATAGTTTTCCTATCAGCCATGTATCCGGCTTCGTACTCCTCTACCAGCGTCTCTCGAACCACTTCTCTGCAAAAATCACAAGGAAGCTGTTAGGAGAGTCAACAGATAATTAAAGAGACAAGGCTCTTCTCACAAATATGACTGTAATAAGTATATAGAAAGAACCGGCACCATCATCAGTGTCTGGGTGAGAATCATGATACGGTGACGGAAAAAAGAAGAACATTCACGAGTCCTTACAGGATTACATTGTTCTCATCATTATTACATACATACATACATAACTTATGTAAGTAAAAACATACATAGCTTTTCTTAAATTGATTCGCTCTCTTCTTGCTAAAGAATAGTATTTAACACAAAGTATTCAAAAAAAGGAACAGTATTGCCTTCATATCTAAATTGAGTGGAGAGAAGATTTCGAGGACATTCATATTCTTTTATTCAGTCAAACTTCAGTAATATACATTTTACATTTTCGATGCCTCTCATCAGTGTATCAAAACCTTAAAGCAGGATCACCCCTGTGACTCTAAACTTACCGGTATGTTGGAATTATTACAACCCGAATTTCGTAACTTCTTGACGCAAAGTTACGTTAAAGTGGCGAAATCTCACAACAAATACAAATGATAAAAATTAAGAACATTGCCCGGGCTGGGAACTCCGGACTTCTGATGTCGTAAAGGAGGTTCTTACACGAACATAGCTACGGAGACAGACCTAGTCAGGACGCTATTAGTTACTTATAAAACATACTGTCTCTGTTTGCGCTGATTGACGACTTCTTTGAGCACTTCCTTACTTAGCACCATGTTATGCTAGTCGAACCTGTTTTGAATTGACTAAGTAACGCAACCCTAAGAACCCTTAGCGATTTATCGTACGTAACTGTGGGTTTGAAGTTGTCAAAACATTGACATTTTAAATTTACTAATTTTAAGCTCCTCTCGTGTTCCACTTAATTCTATTTAGAGTTAAGCACGGCCCACGCGTTTCATGCAGTAAAGCCCTAATTATTGTTATACTCATTAATTAATTATGATGAATAAATATAATTAATTAGCAATAATAATAAATTATACTAGTAATTCTATGCTCAAATTATGCGAAATTATTTTAACCACAAATTGAACTACAATCAACTTTTTGACTTGAGTTAAAGAGGTTTAAATGGGCATTTTTATCTTTATTAAGAAGTGAAAATACAGAACTAAAGAAATGGCTCAAATAGCTCATCACTAGAGCACTTTTATCTCTTTGAGGGAGGTTCAGTTTGCAAAATAAATTGGGGGATTCACCTTAATAAAATCGAAAATACTTGATTTGCTGCTAACAATATATTTTAAGGGAGTATTCTTTCTTCAGTAATAATAGTTTTTAAGCATAATTTAGTGATCATATTTGCCAAGTTGTTGAACTACTTTAAGAGTCCCATTTAGAGTTATCTTACCTCGTTTATGAACATCATTAAGTATGGGGCTCAAATCATTCCTATTTTATACTTATGCATGGGGCCCTATTAGAACTCAACATGGCTTATTCTAACATTATCCTCTTACTGAGATCTAGCAAAAATTATGAACTCATTTATACTAAGGAATTTGGCCCTATTAGAGCTCAATTTGGTCAATTCTTAAAACTTACTGGGATGTAGATCCCTGTAACCTAAATGGGAATTATAACCTTTTATCCTGTATCACTAAGTTTTTATTTCGACTCCTCAGAGTTTGCTTATAGGTGCTTCACAGTTTTTAACAGTTGCTTCACAGTCTCTTATAGCTGCTCCATAGAGGTTACCAATAGGTACTTAACAGAACCTACCTAAGCTACTCGCTCTGTATAACTCCACCATTCAAACTTATTTGAAATCAGGCCCCTTACTAAATTCAACAGATCCCGTTCTAGTTTCCCCAAAATTTTTCCCAAGAATATCTATTATTTACTCATATTTCATCGCTTAAAGTTTAATTAATTAATTACAGGGTCGTTAGTTGGAATTTTGTATCGTCACGCTATATTAGGGCGAAGTGTTGAGCGCTTAGACAGTCTATTAGGGCGTCAGGGAGAGAGCATTGACACGGTTTGTTCTAAGAAATATTTATATCCCACGCTACAAAAGTAAATTCGTTTTCCAAAACATCATAGTTTTGGAACAGTTCAAGTTATTCATCATTTAATTGAAATATGATTTGCTTAAACCTGAATAAATAAGCTGTTATATAAAAGCTGAAACTTGAGCACATAGTGCGCCCAGACTTTGACCATCTTCATCACCTTATACCACTTGCTACCATTTATTAGGTGGATAGCATTGTGCAACAATTCCTTGGCGGCAAAGTAAGACTAAACACCATTGGACATGGTGAGTACATAGCTGGAGAATATCCAACCAATCCAATCTACAAACCATCAACTCTTGAAGCCCTTAATCTATAAAGTATTCATTACTTGCTGCAGAAATGCTATTATTTTTTAATCGATTATTAGGTACTGTTTTTATAAAAATAAAAGATAATACAACGCATATTATCATCTATATTGCTCTTAATTATCAGGGATTACCTGTTATCCTCTAGAATGTCAGGGCTAAAGTAATCCTTCTCAGATATGAGGCTGACCTGACTGGGAGTACTCAAATCCTCTATATCACTTTCAAGTAATCTGTAATTAAACTCCGCAACCTTTTTCTTTCTCTTATCTTTCTTTGTTATCTGAAATCAACAGAAAGTTTACAAAAGTTAAAACTTTAATTAAAAAAATTGTTTAGATATAACCTTTCTACAGTGGAAGCAGTTTATAATATCTACGCGACTTCATTTTAATAAGAAAATAATCTGAGATTATACTTAAAATTTACTTCAACTTTTCAAACTTACCAGAGCACTAAAGCTATGTAGTTTTATTGCAATATCAGTTCATAAACTGCACTAATAATACCTATATACCAGCTCTATTGCTATTAGTTATATCTAAATGGGATGTAAAGCCTGATACAAACTGTAACACATATGACCAATGCAAGTCATATGTTCACTCCAGTCAGAATGCAGTGAAGAATTTTTACCTTAAAGATATAAAAATAAATTTAATCCCAAACTACGATTTTGTCAACTATTTAGTATTTAGTACGCTCACACACACTTTAGATCCGCGTATCGTAAAGAGTACGATCTCTCAATACGATAATTTAAGCTGTATAAACCATGCGGAGGGGATCCGATCGCATACGCTAGAACTAGGGAGATGGAATCTAAATGGATCCCCCGATACGCTGTCTTTTTGTGTGTGTACCTTTAGAGACGATCGTATTTAACGGATAACCTTCTCGTCGAAATTTTATTTCACTTCTATATAACCGTTTTTGATCAAATAACTTTTGGAATATTGTTTTTTTTAGTGTAACTTTATTATTATGCAAAGAAATCACAATTTAATTTAATATATTTTTTGTTTTAAACTTCCTTATAACCAAAAGTGAAGGTTCACTATACAAGACGCAATGTTTTGGCGGGATCAGTTATCACTCGATCGACTAAACAAATACGCTGCAAGAACCGTGAAGTTAGTTGACCGTATTGTATACGTATTCTATACGATCCGCGGATCTAGAGTGTGTGTGAACGTACTAATTGTTATGATAATTAGATAGACATATAACTAATGCTAATTATAAAATACAACTTGGCACCTGTATTAGTCTAATATAGGACACCGAGATAGATTTCAAATCCATCCAATATTTCTCTCGTGAATTGTTTTGAATATTAATGTCATTAGGTTATGGCGTCGTAGAAAATTGTTTTTCCAATTAATTACGACTAAAACTAAAGGTTAATTTCTTACTGTTTCAAATCCCTAGAATACGCACAATAGCAGCTGAAATAATTAAAATTATCCGTAATTGTAATTATCCGTATTATGTATGCATACAGACAGAAAATTTGTATAAAGCACTCCCAGTTTCGGATTTCACCTGAAGAAAAGTACAATTATAATTATGTATTTATTCTTTAATAAAACTTTCACAGATATATTTGATGAAATAAGTTGATCATATTTTTGTTATTTCAAAACTTAATCTTACAAAATTCAATTCACACATTAACAAGTCTAATGTTTGTTTTTCATAAGAAATATAGATGTTAATTAGAATTTAAAAATATCTTGGCTTTTTGATGATTATTGGGTAGTTGAGGAGGAAATGTCGTAGGAGGAAATGGGTAGGGAAAATCGTGTCATGGAAATCTTGACACTTTCCAACTTTACTTGGCTTTCTTCATTACAAGTTTTTGTAGAAAACCTTGTTCCATATGAATATGAAATATTCGTTTGACTGAAGCCAAGGGGGTTATAAATAAGTTGTGGTGTTTTGCGTTATTTAAAAGCTAATAAAAAAGGAAAATACTTTTTTGCTTTGGGTTCCCTTTCCTACACCCTGAACCTCATCATAATAGGTACAAATCTTACAGACTTAGATTTGGTAAAATTAAAAAAGGTTGTATTTACCGCAAGTTGAAGAAGCAATTGAAAAATTAGCTACCGTTGATACTTGCTGTTGTAACGATAGGACCAGTGTACATTTAATCATATACATATTTTTTTTAAATAATTTTAGAAATTATAATTTATATAATTATATTGACGAATAAAAAGTAAAAGAGCTTCTTAAATAGATCTTTCTATCTTAAATATTCAATTAAACAAAGTATTTATGTATATATAATAATCAATATAAACTTATTAAATATTAATAAGTTAAATAATAGTTAATAAATTACTATTCTATAGAAATAGAATGAGGAGTTAAACCCGCAATAAAAGTTTAAATATATGAGAATATTTAAACATAATCTGGGTCATGACTACATATTTCCTTAATATTTTTCGCCGTGGACAGTTGCGGGCTAGACTCTTGTATTAGGTGTTTTACATTTTATCGTGTTTTCGTACGTATATGTACGTGATAATTTAATTATTTTGTAATAAATTCTGTTAAATAATTGTTATAATAATTTAGTTAAAAAAAAGAGAAACTATAGTAAAGATAAACCACATGTTATTATTAGGATTTTAAGGAAAATGCAGACGACAGTGTATTGCCTTAAAATTACGATTGCTTTTATTACATTAAAAAAAATAGGATACATTTTTTAAATGACTAATTATAATTAATATTTGAAGGGGAAAAAACAAATATCATTTGCAAAAATGTCCTAAATTAAGTAGTGCTCACGAAAAAAAAGTTTAATTAGCCACTCGTTTTAAATACTTCAAACAAACCTAGTATTTAAAGATTCGAACTTCAACCACTATTGGATGTGGCAAAATGTATTTCTTATTCAAATTATTAACATTTTAAACTAAACTGTTCAAATAAATGCAATAAAAACAAAAATGTTGAGTACCGTAAATAGTTTGTTTATATTTTTATTAGGGTAAAACATAATAGCCGCGGTCATAGGCAAATTTGAGCCAACTCCCTGGTGGACAAAATGTGAACTACATATCAGGTCTGACAGAAATCGTGTTTGTTTCTCTACTTGGTTTATATATTACTTTAGTACGTACATAGAGAAACCAAACTGATTTTATGAATCCGTATGTTTGAAGTGTTTAAACGTAAAACGTGGACAGCTGACAAAAAGTTGCAGAGCAGAGTTTTTTTTATAATTTAACCTTCTCCTAATATATAGATTGGGAAGCAAACTCTAAATATTTAAAAAAAAAAAACAAACAAGCTTAGACATTTTGGGCAAATAAGAATGAACTATCTTTTTTTGAAATAAATTGGTTTAAATAAAAGAGACGATGAAGAAAAGTAAGAAGGAAATTGACACGAGAAAAGATACAGAGGGATTTGGATTAAGGAGCTCTCCAATTTCACCTAGTACTTCTCTCTCTGTATTGTCCAATAGGATTACGTCATCTTATCACTTTGCTTTAATCAGGTATACAAAGACTTTACACCTCTGCAACCAAACAACCGGAATACTAGGGTTGTATCTAATCAAAGTAGTGTCACGTGATATACTATTCACATATCTCAATCATATGACGTCACCTAGTATGATTCTCATGTGTCCTAAAGGATTGCGTCATCATATTATTTTACTTTTATTAGAGATACAAAGACTTTAGAACTCTTATTTGCAATCAAACAAGCTTAGGAACAAAGGTTGTATCGATTGCATTTGAGTCACGTAAAACACTTCATACTCTTTTATAGACGTCATCTAGTGCGTTTCTCTAAGTCGTCCAGTAGGTTGCGTCATCTTAACATTTTTCTTTTAATATAATCTTGGTTTATATTATATTATAATTTAAAGTCTTGGTTTATATTATAACCAAGACTTAACACTTGCCTCAATTAAATAAGTTTAGAAGCAAAAGTCCGTATCTATTACATTGGTAACGAATTCTCATATTTAATATTGTGACGTCACCCAGTACATCCCTCAGTATTATCTAATAGAATTTCCTCACCTTATCACTTTGCTTTTATTACATAAACAAAGACTTAACACTTTTGCAACAAAGCAAGATTGTTAACAAACGTTGTTTCTATTACAGTGATGTCACATGGTGCACAAATGATATATATTTATGCTAAAGCTGTGACGTCATATAAAATCAAATTAAAACCTTATTTAATATTTTAAATGTATATTTAGTTTAAATTAATGAGGTTATATTCACCGCCAGTTAACCTAAAGGAGCAAATAAATAATCAAGATACTTGCTATTGGCTATGAATATCCCAGGACCGCTTTCGGCTTAATGCATCAGCAGTCGGGGTCCGAGTGTTGTCTTTCCAATTGATAATGGTGTTAACGTATATGGTTAATGATGTATGGTGTAATTTGTTGCTTTAATGTATTTAGTTATTCGCACATACACTTAAAAGATGATTTAAAAGTGGCTGCATTTTATTATCCGACCCTAGATTATCATGATTTTGGCTTTGGGACTTCACACATCTCAGACTTTACTACGCGAAATTTCTATTTATTCTCTACGTTGCGGCCTTTACGTAAGATTTAACCAATAGAATGATTCCCTTAGGAGCAGTTTTGCTTGAGTAAGGGTAGATATTCTTGTATAATGTTTATGTATATATTTGTATGAATATATGTATATGTAAATGTAATTGTATCTATATAGAAAAATACCTGCACATGGTTATCGACGATTGTTTGCAGGCGTTTGCTTATTTCCATGTGTTTCATATGTTCAATGTTGCTATTAACGTAGAATGTCTATAGCGAGTGTTGGGAGATCAGGTTATAGTACTAGCATTAGTACTGGTTAGATTTAATTCGTTCAGAGTAAGCCCCGTCCTCGGGAAAGCTTAGTTGACTAAAGTACACTTGCTTTTAGGGCTATCTTGACCATCCTGGGTTCGAATCCCTGCTAAAGGCTAGCATGTTAATCGCATTTTTTTATTCTACATATGTTTTTCTAAGTTTGTGTAGTGTAAGTTTTATATATATATATATATATATATATATATATATATATATATATATATATATATATATATATATAAAACTTACACTACACAAACTTAGAAAAACATATGTAGAATAAAAAAGTGCGATTAACATGCTAGACATTCTACGTTAATAGCAACATTGAACATATGAAACACATGGAAATAAGCAAACGCCTGCAAACAATTTTAAGTTTTTAAGTCTATTTTAACTATGAGAGCAATAAAAAAAATATTAAGGCGGTACACCCTTAAGTTTTTTACACGGAATTTAGATAATTATTCTAATGTCCAATATTTCATTAATGGAATTCGATTTACCAATGGAGATTAGATTACCGTGGTTCTCCTACGGACAGGTGACAGATGTATGCCATCCTTGCACATCTTGAGCACATTGCATATGGACGGCGATACATTGACTACTGGTGGCAATCTGTCATCAATGTTATACTTCTTGTTAGCAGCTGTGTAAGCATCGGTCCAGCATCTCGAGCTGCTGCAATCGTATTCCTTGGTATCGGCGCGGTGAGACATCCCGGAATTAATCTAGCGATTGTAAGTTTATATTTCCTTCTATTGTATAATTTTATAAATTTTTGAATACTATTGACTTTTTAACTTTTACATTAAAATATAAGAGGTTAAGTTAACCGCAAATTGTTGAAGAATTTGGAAAATCAGCTTTCACCAATATCAGCTTCTAGGCAATGCTTGCTGTTGGATATGATTATCCTACCTGCTTGCTGTTGGATATGATTATCCTATTATCAGCTGATAAATCAGCTTCTACCCAATGCTTGCTGTTGGATATGATTATCCCTATTATCAGCTGATAAATCAGCTTCTACGCAATGCTTGCTGTTGGATATGATTATCCCTATTATTAGCTGATAAATCAAAACTTTAAGATCTCACCTAACTAAGTTATACCATTATAAGCTCTGTCTTTGGAGACAAAAACAACGAATTTGGTTACATCAAGGAATTTGATCGTTGATTTATTTTAAAAAATACATAAACATCGCGTGCTTTCCAATCTTTTAAGGGTGAAGAACAAAAAGTTACTTTTACTTTGACAAGTTATAGGTTAGTTTTACACAAGCAAGTGCCGTTTTTAGAGTTTTCGATTATTTGTTTAGAACCCGAAATATTTTATTACTAGGATTAATTATTACTCAAATCTTAAGTTGTCCTCTCCCCCAAGATATGGTGCTGACAGAAATAAATCAAACAGAGAGTATTGGAGAAAGCTAATTATTTAAATTAATTATTTATTTAAAACTTTTTTTATTGTTCATTTTACTTGTTTAATATTTTTAATTTTTCTTCATATATTTGTATTTTTTATTTACATCATTATTGTTTATATTTTTTAATCTTAAGTGTTATTATTTTTATTTATTTTGAATTATGTGAGATTAAAAAAGTAAAGTTCAAATGTTCATGAATTTCTGAACAATAAACGGCAATGAAATAAAAATAAAATAATATTAATTACTCTCAATTTCATTAATTACATCTAAACAAATCGCACACAAATAAGAGCGTTTAAAAATAAATTACATCTGAATCAGTTAGAGTTGATATGACCACAAAGGAATAAGGTGAAGTTAAATTATTCAAACTATGACTAGTTTAATTTAATAAACTACACAGAAATAAGTTAAAAATGAATCCTGACCTTAGTAATTACAAAAATTTACATAAATAAATTAATAAATAAACAAAAAAGTAGAATCAAATATTTTTTATTTATTTTATTAAAAAAATAATTTATTAAATCAAGAATATATTAAATAAATTTATTTATTTTAAATGTGTAATTTAAGAACTTCTCTCAGTATATTTAAATTCAAAACAGCCTTTACTATATATATATATATATATATATATATATATATTATAATATATATAATATATATATATATATATATATATTATATATATATGCAATACTTATTGCTAAGTTATATATCATGGACCACCTGTTGGCCAAACCATTTCCTTATTTACCAAACTTTGTGCTTATAAAATATCTTTAGCGAGTTTCGTGGTGTTTTTCTTTTACTTTTTTACTTTTGTTAGTAAGTGATTTTTTGCTACAGTATTAAATTCAGATAAATAGGACTAAGTAAGTCAAGTTTGGTAACACGAAGAGGTAAGTATTATTAAGTCTTATGTAATGCCCTTGAATGCCGCCCTCGCCTCCAATGTTAGTTTTTTGCCGCGATAATTCATTAAACATTGTATACATTTGTTTAATTATTCTGAATAATAATTGGGCCAATTTTCATAAAACACTCTAAATTGATAAAACAAATTCCAAATTCGTTAAATGTACTTTATTTTTTTCAAATTCACTTTTTTTAATTCATTCATTTAATTCAACTTTATTCACTTCAATTTTAGATTTAAACAAGAAAATTATAAACACTAAAGCTTTAAAATTGAAGTTTAAGAGCAAAGCTTTAATCTACGAAGTAGAGCTCTACTCGGGATACAGGGTACTGGGTAATTTGATACGTTAGGGTTGATTACCGTGTTAACGAAGGATATAGAGTGACTTAGAGTGCAATTATGAAAGGTATTAGAAGTAATTTTGTTTTAGAGGGGGGAGAGTGTTTAGGGAGGTTACGGATGATTAAAGGGGAGGGGTGTTAGATGTAATAAAAGTTAATAGTAAAAAGCGGCAATAAATTGCAGTTAAGTTTATTACAGCCTCATTACTTGAAGACTTTCTTTAAGAGTTGATTAAAATATAAAAAATGTCCCGTATAAGTAATGTACTTTTCTTTAATTTTCAGACGCTTTGCGCTTCACGTAATCAGACTCACTTTTTTGTCTTCGCACTGTAAAAAATCCGTTTAATTCGACGTGTTTACCCATCTAAATTTTGACTACGCTCCATGATGCTTAACAAATAAAGTATGGCAAGAATGATAATGAAACTATCCGTGTCGAAATAAAATTTTGTACTTGATTATTTTAATAATTTTGTTTGCCACTACAACTAAGTAGGTTAAGTTCGCATAACATTATTTGTTTTAAAACAGTTTCCTTTGCTTTAACAAAGGATATTGTAGAGCAAAATTTCAACGCAACAGCTTATTTTTCGATAATCTAATGCCACTTCATAAAGATGAAACTTATGATCATAATTAGAATAAACTTGGCGTGTTTTCTGGGTTTACTTGGGTTGTAAATGTTCATCTGACAATTGTTTTCTTGACAAAAGAATTATTGGAATAAATGATCCTTAAAAATAATTAAAACAGTTAATTCTGACATTTGACACCAAAAATCGGGGTTGTTTAGGTCAGGATGCCTATTGGTTTAGATAATAAATATGACGTCATTAATAAATTGTATCAACACTGCAATATTCTAAAACGCGTTTGGCATTTTTAACAAGCGTTATGACACATACAAACAATCTAATAGCATAATATTGCTACTAAAATATATTGCTAGTACAATAATATTGCATTTTAAGCTAACTTGATAGAACTTATTATGTCAACCACCGTGCTAGCCACTGATGTGGTTGAGGGCTCTCTGTACAGAGAAAACTTCATTAGAAACACTTTTTATCAAAGAAAACACTTGATTTTAGGATCTGTAGGTGCTGAAACGTTGACATTTGCTGAAATTATGTTTTAATATATTGCTTTCTCTTTTTTATGAGGGGGGGGGGAACAAAAAAAGTACAGCTTTAGATTAAGCTAACATTTTGTATAAATGTTTTTCTACTAAGATAAAGTGAGTGAAAAAAATATTAATTATAATGTCTAGTTTTATTTTGATGTGACTGACATTTAAATTTTGTGAACCATGTATTAAAACCTAATATACATATATAGGAATAAAAGGAGGATGTCTCTCCACTTCATATTTATTTATTGAGAAAGCCAAATTTCAACCTTAAGTGATTATCATCAGTGCCAAAGAAATCGAAGTAAAGAAGCTACGAGACTGACTTAATACATTGATCTAGAAGCTGGTATCTGACACCAACTATTACTATTGCGGACGAATTTATTACGTCTGTCCCCTAGCATTTACTTCGCTTTCGTCGGAACAGATGATGAACAGTTAAATTTGAAAGTCGGCTTGTCAATATTGAGTAGAGAGACAAATTTTATTTTCTCCTTATTTTTGGAACTCCATTTCATTAACTATAAATAAAATGACGTGTTTATTTCTGACAACAATTTATTCACTTCCAATTCAAATTCACTTTTTACTTAGCACTCTGTCACAGAGGAGACAAAGTCCTTGTTTTTTAATTTCCGGTTTAACTCGGAGTTTATTGGATTTGCAGATAAAGAGAATTAAACGTTAAATCGAGAGGAAAAGGTTTGAAGTTGAATGTAAAGAAAATATTTAATATAATTAGGACCGGGAGGCGTAATGAGCTAAATGAGAAGAATCAATGACTTTTCCATCGACTTTTCCTTTAAATTTTTCCTTTTTAGAGGGATTTCTTCTGACAAATCAATAACGAAGATATAAAAATAACCATACATTGGAGTCACGAGGTATACGCAATTTATTTTAACTCCTGCAGCTTGAAGAAGAAAGACATAATGCAATTTGAAAGCTACGACGGCTCTACTTACTGTTACGGAGTTACCCTCACTAGTTTTCCTTGGACTTTGTTACACATTTCTCCCTTTTCTAATAGGAGAAAATTGAACTTCTATTTTCGATAGATCTAGATTTATTGTATCGGCTTATTCTACTTTCTACTCCCTGAACGGTAGATTGAAACGGATACAAGCATAGCATGCAAGAGAAAGCATGCAACGACTTAACATTATAAGTTGATTAGACAGCTAATTTGAAGTTTAGATTAAGTTTCGCTCAGTTAAGTCAATCATAGCTAGTATCAAATTAAAGTTTGGTACTTAGAATTAGCTCAATAACTTTAAGATTACGTGATATTAACTTTACCTAAAACAATAGTTTAACATGGGATAATTGACATTAGATCCCGTGACTATGTAAGTTTGTCACGTGTACCGTCCCTAATGATTATAGTCAGCTTAGCTTTATAGCCATTTATTAAGTTTTTTTAAGCTAATTGAATTAGATGGAGATAATAATAAGGGAGAGTTGAGATCATCTAGCAAGTAGGCCACGTCGTTGGGCCCTTTTAGCTAACTCCCTTATATAGAAGATAGTATTCTATTTTAAGAGTCCTAGTGCAGTCATTTTGCTTCTAATACAAAGAAGTTTCTTCTATAGCTTTTGGAAAAAACACGTGCTTTACTGTCTGACTAGCTATTCTTCTCATGAAATCATAAGGAACAAATATATATATTTTATATGAACTACTATTAAGGGAACTAAATTTTGCATAAACCCTGGTTCATTTAGGGCTAGGGATCTTTTACGAGTACCTGTCATCGCACCAACCCCCTTATGAAGGACGCACCATCCTTCATGACGGTGGAAATCCTTGATCTTCATGACGGTCCTCCATGAGAGATGGAAATCCTTTCACGCACCGTGAAAAGATTTCCATCTCTCGTATAAAAATTGTAAAGGCCCGTACCGGGTCCGTTCGCGGACTGTTTGGGTGGCAGGCGCGTGTGGTCATCATTACATAACTTGGACCCCCACCATATGAAATTAGTTAAACAACTAAGAAGTTTCCAAATCCTAACTAAGTTGTGGACCATGTCTTCTGGTCCATTTTCATTCATTTCATTCATGCTAAGAAGTGAATGCGTCAAAAGCGATAAATAAATACGTTTTATGCTAATAAGAAAAAAACGTAGTAACTTACCAAATTCTGCCTTTCTTGGATGACTGATTTGACTTCGTTGGATATTCTGAATATGGGATGATCAGAGAGGTGCTGGAAACTCTCTGTGATGGGCACTAAGCCTTCTAATATCAGTCCTTTCTGTCTTTCTACTTCCCAACTCTTGGAACAAAAAAGACATTACAGCAAGATTAGTGTTTCGAGGCCACTCTATCTAAGGAATAGCACACAATTATCTTAAAGAGTGATTATAAAAAAAGGTTTTTGAAGGAATTCGTTAATTTGTTATTTTTTAATGAAAAAAAATGAAAAATAAGAAAAATACGCTGTGCAACCTGACCGTCAGACCGCTTCGCGGGACCTCCCTGTAGTAGCTTCGCGGCCACATTGATGTTGTTTCGTATTATTTTTTCGTTTTATAATTATTTGTTGTTACATAAAATTTTACCATGCATCTATAAAATTTACATGAGGCTCGCTATGGTCCTTTTGGAAGGTATACACACACAAATATATATATATATATATTATAATAATATATATATTATATATATATAATATATATATATATATATATATATATATATATATATATATATATATATATATATGTGTGTGTGTGTGTGTGTGTGTGTGTATATATATATATATATGACAAGACTGTACAGAAACATACTTAAGATTTATATGTAGCGTTGATCAATTATCTTACATCCTCTGTATCATAGAGTTATACTCGTATACTTGAGAGAGCATAGCTTATCTCAATACATTGAGATACCTGAAACATCTTTGTAGGGCTCTAAGCAGCTCTGTGTTACCTCATTGTAACCTTCCTTAAGAGTGATTAAGGTTATAATAAATCTATTGATTTCGGTTCCCGCTCATTGTTTGTGTTTTGAGTTGTATTTTTAACATTTTATTGTGTATGTTACTGTAGTTTCGAACTGATTATTTGATTATATTTATAAGCGAATGTGGTCAGGTTGTTTTCTCGATGTTACCAAAAAATTACCAATAGAGCCTCTCTAGTAATTTATCTCTATGCTCAGTATTGTTAAAGAAATCTTCGTTTTACTTATTTGTAATGATGCCATAATTACGTTATTTGTCCCAACCAATTGAACCTTTGCAGGCCTCCTTAGCTCGACGTAGTTCAGTGAGTGAGTAGTTTCAGTGAGCTTGTCGAAGTTTAGTGAGTGAGTAGTTTCAGTGAGCTCGTCGTAGTTTAGTGAGTGAGTAGTTTCAGTGAGCTCGTCGTAGTTTAGTGAGTGAGTAGTTTCAGTGAGCTCGTCGTAGTTTAGTGAGTGAGTATTTTCAGTGAGCTCGTCGTAGTTTAGTGAGTGAGTAGTTTCAGTGAGCTCGTCGTAGTTTAGTGAGTGAGTAGTTTCAGTGAGCTCGTCGTAGTTTAGTGAGTGAGTAGTTTAGTGAGCTCGTCGTAGTTTAGTGAGTGAGTAGTTTCAGTGAGCTCGTCGTAGTTCAGTGAGTAAATAGTTTCAGTGAGCTCGTCGTAGTTTAGTGAGTGAGTAGTTTCAGTGAGCTCGTCGTAGTTTAGTGAGTGAGTAGTTTCAGTGAGGTCGTAGCAGTGAGCAAGTTTCCAGTGAGCTCGTCGTAGTTTGTCCTGTCTGTCTGGAACATTAGGCAAACGAAAGCGAATTAAGAGGTAAGGACATTTCTTTCTACTACCTTCCCACCATCTAGCACTGATCACCCTAACAGATATCGTAGAGATCATTTACTTACACGTATACATATATATGCACACTGTTTACGCCACTTGGGATGGTCCGTTCTCAATCGATTTACCTTGTATTTACCTTGTTACCTTATTTTAAAGCCATTTTAAGTTTTTTTACATGACGTCATAACTTGGGTTGATGACGTCATATACTTCTACAAAGAATTGGCCACGTGACCTGCCCAACAGCTCGCCATATACAGAGCTTCGTTTCAATCTGAGGAAACCTTCATGAGTTATCTAGCGCCATACGCAAGGGTAGAAACTATTTCACACACACACAGACACACACACACACACACACACACACACACATATATTATATATATATATATATATATATATATATATATATATATATATATATATATATATATATATACACATTCTTCTTTGATAGGTACATATACTCTTTAGATATATATATATATATATATATATATATATATATTATATATATATATATATATATATATAATATAAGATATGTAAGGTATGATCACCCTTTTTTTCGAGAATCCGCGAAAATGCTGAAACCTTTGTTTGACTCTTGGTAGACAAATAAAAATTTAAGGAATAATTATTTAATTTTTTTGTTAGTTTTATAAGTGAATAAAGTTGTATTTTAGTCTGCAAAGAAGACAAGAGATGTTAAATGGTTCTTTTAGGGGATTTTTTCCGTTGTACCACACTCTCCATTACTTTCCTTGGCTAATGGAAATAATTTTTAAGAACTAGTTTAGAAATTAGAAGAAAAAAGAGACGTTTTAGGAAGTAGTTAGAGAAAAAGCTTTGGTATGAGAGAAATAGCACGGGTAAATGGCTTGAGGTAGAGGGAAAGCTTTGGAGAAAAGCTTGGGAAATGAAGGGAAAGCGACACACCGCCCACTAGCTGGATAACCTTCTCGGAATTTCGGCTCTTAATGGAGATTTAACACTCTTATCTCCATCTCGCTCCTTTTACGAACGACGCCTGCCCCCGCTTTGCTTACCGCTATTCACTCAATGTTTATGAAACAGATCTGATAAAGGGGTGGTGGTGCAACATTTAAACCTAATCAATGAAAATTGGAAAATTGTCGGTACATATCGCTTTACACGAAAGCTTTAAATGTATTTTAACTCCTGTTAAATATCTATTTCGTTCGATTGATTTATAAATGCTTTTAGGAAATGCCTGCAATGGTGTATTCTTTCATGTGAAAGCAAGTCTTAACACAGTAATATGTAATTTTATAATCGTAATATGTAATATTAACTTTGGCTCCTCTGTCACCCTTAAATGTTCATGACCAAGTGCCAATATACGCAAATATAATCAAATCACAGATAGCAAGTATCGAAGAATCAGCTATCGTCGATACTTGCTGTTGGATATGAATATCCCTTGACCGTTTTCGACATAACGCCATCGTCAGCAGGCGGGGTAACACTCGAGCTCTCAACTAATAAAGTTATATCAGTGATTAACTTCTAGTCTCAATGAGCACGACGAGCCCTCTGAAGATCAAGCCATCTTCAGAGGGCTCGTATATAATACAGCCTTTTTAATAGCAAGTATATTTACTTTTTTTTTTAAATTTATTACTTTACTGTGATGTAGTTTTTAGATATTTGGAACCTTTTTATGTACTTTTTAATGTCTTTAAGTAGCCTGTGATAGTTTTATGTAAAGTTAGGTAATCTTTTTTGTGCAATTTTGATATTTTTTTGTTTTCAGTCAATTTCATGTTTATTAGTCTTTCCACTGTAATTACTTTGATTGCTTTTATGTTTCAATTAATGTTCTGAATGGCCACAATGTTGGGTTAGTATGTATTGTTGTAACATATAGGATTAAAGCCTACTTTGACCTAGTAATGTAAGATGGAATTCTATAAACTAAGAAGTGCAACTAAAAACTTTTACGTAAATCTTGACGTACTTTTACGTTTACGTACTTTTACGTTTAAACTTTTACGTTTACGTACTTTTACGTTTAAACTTTTACGTTTACGTACTTTTACGTTTAAACTATTACGTTTACTTACTTTTACGTTTAAACTTTTACGTTTACGTAATAGTTTACGTACTTTTACGTTTAAAATTTTACGTTTACGTAATAGTTTTTCGTACTTTTACGTTTAAACTTTTACGTTAACGTAAACCTTTATACTTTCCCTTGGATTAGAGGATTTCAAGAAACTTTGCTACATAATGAAATTCACTATAGTTTAAGAAAGAAGCTTAAAAAAACTATGAGAAGTCAGGAAGTTAATGAAAAAAAAAACTTTTAACTACCCGAATTTTGATGCTTGACGAAGTAAGTAACTTTAGAAATAGACTTTAAAGCAATTATTTTACCGATTTAGAAGTATAGTTTTCATTACGCATTATAATCTTGTTCCAACACCACAGTCTTAACAAGAGCATCATCAAGGATTATGCATGTATATCAAAAGAGTATATGTATATCTATTCAAGAAGTATGAATACATCTAAAGAGTATATGTATCTATCCAAAAGTATGTATATCTATCTAAAGAGTATATGCATCTATTCAAGGAGTATATATATCTTTCTAAAGGGTATATTTATCTATTTAAGGAGTATGTATATATATCTAAAGAGTATATGTACCTATCAAAGAAGAATGTATATATATATATATATATATATATATATATATATATATATATATATATTATATATATATTATATATATATATATATATAGGAGTAGGTATTTTATGTTATTATGTTCACAAATAACTCATTGGTATGATTCATGAACATAATGGGACTTCTTAGACATTTATCCACTCGTAAAATCTACTTTCCCTGTTTCAAATTTTTTTTTAACCAAAAAGAAAGTTCACCTTTATAGAGGGAGCTTATATTAAAGTTAAGTTGTATTACAGTCGCTCGTATTAAAATTACGACCCTCAAGATTGGAATAGACAAAGTTGTTGTACGATAAAGAATTAACAAAGTCCTTCTTTTTTATGAATATGTCCTCAGAAGGATGATACTATTATTTAGACATTTCAGGTGATAAAATTTAAAGAGACCCGGAATATAACCCCCCCCCCCCGCCACGGGAGGGGGCAGTTATTTTTCTCACAACGTGCCCCCCGCCACGTCGTAAGAAAAATGTCTACGCCAGAGACAATTGTGATGAGTAATTACTCCAACCGTCGCAACAGAGTCGCATCGACTCAAACCACCTCTAGATAAAATTTAGTCAGTCATTATTCAAGTACTATCCGCCCAAACACTGCTATCGTTACCGGCTTCCCCCTTGGACTGACTTTAACCAGAACGTTTTCCCTGCCAAAGTCATTTAGAAAAAAAAAAACTCCGTCTTCGTAACAATTTGTAATATTAAGGCAGTTCCTGGCATAGCTTCTTTGTCTCCGCAAAAAAAGAAACATCATAATATCAAATTAAATGTGACACCCACTTCTATATTTTGTTATTTTGTATTTCTTTTGCTAAAAAGTAAAAGTTGACTATGAGAGGAAAGTTAAATTATTGCACAAATTAATTATAAGGGACAATATGAGTAATCATGTCTAATTTATTTATTTTTAAAATTTTCCGGCCTATATTATTCTTTCAAGCGAATTTTGAGCAGAAAATTACACTAATGAGGTTCTTTAAATAAGCATAAATAAATAAATACACATACACACACACACACGCATATAAAATATTTATTTTTATTTGTTTATATCATGTGCGGCCTTTCCATCCTTTTTAAGTTTTTAAGTTACCATTAGGCAGTAGGTGACTTTCAGACATCTAAATTCGTGCAACGGACCGCCTTCTATACAAGAGAAGACGTTTATCCTAAAACCGAATGTTGAGCATTTTACTAAAATAAAAAATAATTCCCTGTAATTCCCGATGAGAACTTGACATTTATTCTCTATCCTAAAAAACATATTATCGATCTTACTGCCAAAATGACATCTATCTCATTTATCACTCCTTATCAGATAAAACAACTTATCACCTCCGAGATAAGGTCTCATCTTGAGCTTCTCCAAAACGTGATATTTCCCTGTGCTGGCTTTGAAATCAATTATTATTAAATAATTAGATCATTATTTTAACAGATAAATGCCATTTCATTTTTTGAAAGTATTTTATTACAAATATATTTTTGTCTTATTTTTATCCTATGTTATAACACGTTTTTGACTATTTCCATTTTGTCGACTTTAATAATACATTGCAATTTAAAAAAAAAAATTATCTGCTCACGGTAGGAAAATGAAGCATTACTAAACTAATTTTAGGCGAGAAAGTAGCATTTTCCAGATCGGCTGCTAATTAGTCATAAATGACTGCACTTTACCTGCCTAGGCAGGAAAGTAGCATTTCCCAGCCGCCCCTGCCTATGCTGATAAAGAAAGTTAATAGATAATTTTTGTAAATATGATTAGTTAATAATAAAAGCCTATTGAATTTATTTAATAATTTGTATAATGAATAATTACATTATTTAACTAATTAAAATTAAGATAAAACAATTTGTAGTGTTAATCTTTAATTAGAAATCAATTTTATTGATCATATAAAAGACAACACTTTTTGTCTTGGGTTTATTATCTCATCTTGTTTTGTCAAGTCATTTACTACTTTATCATATGAACCCGTATTTAATATAGTTTAAGAGTTAGTTTATTCTATAGCGATTCTATAGTGTTTTGTGATGAATATCGTCAAAGATATAGAAGAACTTTTCGAACATACCCCGCCGGATGTTTTGGAAATAGCTACAAATGCCAAAGAGAGCCTACTACCCGGCAAATCAGGAAGTAGGTATGTCAAAGCATATAAAGTGTTCAAAGAATGGTGCTCAGAGAAAAAAGTAAAGAATGTAAGTGAAAACACTGTGTTTGCGTATTTAAAAGAACTGTCTAACACAAAATCGAGCGCTACTCTGTGGTCAACTTTCTCGATGATAAGATCTGTATTATCAGTAAAAGAAAATGTGAATATAAAACATTATACAAACTTAATAAGTTTTTCAACAATGCTAGTTTTGATTTATTACTGTTCGCAAATAAAATATGGTGTGGAACGAGGCAGGAAAGTAAACATTAGTGACTCGTATATTTGCATTCCTCGGCTTTGCCTCGTCAGTCAAATTATATATTACCTGCCTCGGCTTCGCCTTGTCAGTCAAAATGAAAATTACCTGCAGAGGCAAAGCCGAGGAAGGTAATTTAAATAGCACACCCTCGCCTTCGGCTCAAGGGCTAACTTCGATACTAGTCAGTAATATTGCATTTTGCTGCCTAGTTACACAAATAACTATTAATATATGGGCACAGGGTTTTGTTTACAGCATCAGAGTCCTAAAGCCTCAAAGTTAAAGGGGCATTCCTCGGTCCCGATGCACATGACCCTAGAATAATTTCATTCCATAACGTCTGGCATGTTATAACCTCGGAGGTGTTATTTTTTTAGAATTGAGATTCACTAATAAAGAATATATATTTTTTTTATTTTCTTCTTTTGTTACAATTAAATGGGCATAGTCCCTTTACAAAGCTATATAAATATGTGGTAACATAAGCTAATATATATATATATATATATATATATATATATATATATATATATATATATATATATATATATATATATACATACATATATAATATATATACATATATATATATATATATATATATATATATATAATATATATATATATATATATAATATATATATATATATATATATATATATATATATATATATATATATATATATATATATATATATATATGCGCAAAGCTTGCGCTTCGCGCAAGCTTTATAAAAAAAGCAATCGTAAAGCTTATTAACAACATAATTAAATGGGCACAGTCCCTTTACAAAGCTATATAAATATGTGGTAACATAAGCTAATATATATATATATATATATATATATATATTATATATATATATATATATATATATATATATATATTATATACATACATACATATATATATATATATATATATATATATATATATATATATATATATATATATATATATATATATATATATATATATATATATATATATATATATATATATATATATATATATGCGCAAAAAAAAGCAATTAAAAAAAAGCAATTTTATAAAAAAAGCAATTAAAAAAGCAATCGTAAAGCTTATTAACAACATAATTAAATACTTCCCCCTGACAAGTATGTAACTATATAAACAGACCAATGTTTTTAAAAATAATATAATATGAACGGTTCGGTAATTCTAAAGAAAATGATTTGACTTGATTACTTGGTCAAATTGTTGGTCTTCAGGTCGTACAAACATTAGTAAGGATTTAGGGTTAATTTTGTCTAGCTTCTTAATATCTTAACCTCTCTATTTCTTCTAACAATCACAATTAGAAAGGTTTTCTATTTTACAAATATAGCTTAGGCTTAAGATTTAAATATCCACATTTGATATCATTACAACGTCTTGTTGTCTCTGACTGCTGGTGAATATCAAGAAACCCTTCTTTGCTATGGGCAGAGAAAATAAGGTAACTAATTTATATCATTTTGATACTACCTAGTTTTGCAAAACATGAATAGTTGACAAAATATAATTGTGCGAGAGACACCAAGGAAATGTAACAAGCAAAATGCAATGCTACATCTGGAAACTGTTCCATCATTCGACATTCGTCATACTTGATGGCTCGACATAATGTCATGTCCCACTCTGTATCGTTACGTCTAACTCAGATGTAGCATTGCATTTTGCTTGTTACATTTCCTTGGTGTCTCTCGCAATTATATTGTGTCAACTATTCATGTTTTGCAAAACTCGGTAGTATCAAAATGATATATGTTTTGCTTGCCATGCATGATGGCGGTAAGAGAGCACCGCTCGTCTCTGGTAAGTACTTCACATTATATTCTTCGGAATTAATTGAAGGTCAGAGTGAGGTCAGGCTCTGTCGGCGCCTGATGAGTTAGACGTAACGAAACAGAGTGGGACATGACATTATGTCGAGCCATCAATGATGACGAATGTCGAATGATGGAACAGTTCCCAGATGTAGCATTGCATTTTGCTTGTTACATTTCCTTGGTGTCTCTCGCACAATTATATGTGTAACTAATTTACTTTATACTCATAATCTGAATAATAGTGATCTGAGTGTCGGACAGAAGCCTTTACTATTACTGGTGTTAGGGTGCATATGCCGTCAATTGTATAGGGGAATACCTTACAAATAATTAAGTTTTAAGTTTGGGTCTAAATTTTCTAAATGTAATTGATTTTAAGTCTACATAACGTCCACGGAGAGTTTGATATACTAAATGATGGAAAATACCCCCCTACGCAGAAAATACTTAAACATTGATTATAATTTCATAGTTGGAAAGAGGCGTTAATTTTCAAGTAAAAGGCGAACAGAACAACAAAAATCGGGTACGGGGTACCTCGGAACTTTTCTCCATTACATCGGATTCGCTTTTCTCGTTCTCAGAAATACAGTTTGCTATATTTATACTTAAAATATGGCGAAAACCACTCCTGAGGCCTAAAAAACGCCTGAAAAGGATAATTCTGGTTTCATCCCGGTTTGGATTTTTTGCAAACGCAATACTTTCCCTATATTCTTACGGTATAAATGAGGAAGAGTAAAAATATATCTATTACAAGCCTATGTAATTACCTTGTTCGTTACGAAATCTTCATCGGGACTATTATTTCAATTAACTTGTAATAATAAACCATCAAGTTGGCGATGAAAGCAACTTTAACTTGTAGACAGAAAGGTTGGAACTTGTGTGAAAATCAACATCTCGGGGAATCCTCTCATTTCTATTTGGTTTTGCCACTATTCTAATACTTTGTGTATTGCTATTATTGTTATTGGTTTAGATAGGAAATAAAACGTTAAAGAATTCACATGGCGTGAGAATGGATTTTATTATCTTGTCGTATAGATAAGAGCAAGGGAGGAGGAATAAAAGTCTATCAAAAATACCCTGGGTTAGAGGAGGAGAGGATGAAGTGACTTGTAAATCGTTTTACTCAGTCATAGACGAGGGTATGGAAAGTAAATTTATCTGGGAAAACGTTTCAGACTTGGGGAAAATTCGAAAAACGGAAATGTTTCGTCAATTCCTATATTTATGTTTAAACATGAGCGAATTTTTTTCCCAAAGGAAATAGGCTAAAAGGAACGTATATAGACAAAAATTACTAGTCAACAATACTTTTTAAGGAAATTTTCTAAACTCATCTTAAATGATATTCATAGTTGTATTGTATTGTGTGACATTGAGGTAATAGTTATTTGTGTAACTAGGCAGGAAAATGGAATATTACTGACTAGTATCGAAGTTAGCCCCCGAGCTGAAGGCAAGGGTGGGCTATCTAAATTACCTGCAGAGGCGAAGCCGAGGCAGGTAATATATAATTTGACTGACGAGGCAAAGCCGAGGAATGCAAATATACGAGTCACTAATGTTTACTTTCCTGCCTCGTTCCACACAATATTTTATCTGCGAACAGTAATAAATCAAAACTAGCATTGTTGAAACTTATTATAATACGACACACGGCTAAAATCAATTGACAGCCCGCAAAAATCTCAATGCTTTCAACCCTCTTTTTTTAATAAAAAAATCCCTTCTTTTATGTAACAAAAAAAAATCCCTACTCTGGCAACACTGAAAGTCAGGTTATGTTTTGAATTTTATTATTTGTTTTTATTTGATATCGTATTTTTTATTTTTAAAAATTAGTTATTTACTTTTTAAGAAGGAATATTATTGTATCTTATAAATTTCCAACTAAATGTTGCTTTAAATTTGTTCGGGAAGTATGAATTAAGTGGAGTTAAAGTTGTTAATTACGTAATGCAATGGATCATAATAGTTCTTCGATAAAAGTTTGACGATTTAAATAAATTGTCAGCTATAATTACTTTTTTTTTCAAAACAAACTGCTTTTTTGTGTCAAGTTTGTATAATTGAATGCGTATTATTTCATATTATAAAAATAATATGACACAATATGCATTCAAGACTTAAAAAAGTCAAGACTGTCATCTATTGGCAAAAAAAAATGCTGTCTTATGGTTGACAGAGCACAGAACTGCGCTGTACTCAAATAGCAAGAAATGCTTAAAGAATACGTCAATGTCCATGCGTCAAATATAGGCACTCAGATCATATTACAACTCCGCAATAATTGGATGAATTGAACAAATTTGAATGAAACGAAACGAAATCAAACGCAGATCAATGAGCACAATAAAAGCGACGCGAGGTTACAAATATTTACAACCAGTGTTGCCTTTTTATGATTTTCTTACAAAAAAAGGTATTTTTTTATACCGAGGTTGGCATGAGGTGGAGGGGGAAAGAGCGGGGTCGGTCTGAACCAATAGAATTCTTTCCCTCACAGATTTTTGGCGCGCTGTCAATTGATTTTAGCCGTGTGTCGTACTATACGTTTGAATAGTGTTTTATATTTACATTTTCTTTGACTGATAATACAGATCTTATCATCGAGAAAGTTGATCACAGAGTAGCGCTCGATTTTGTGTTTGACAGTTCTTTTAAATACGCTAACACAGTGTTTTCACTTACATTCTTTACTTTTTTCCCTGAGCACCATTCTTTGAACACTTCATATGCTTTGACATACCTACTTCCTGATTTGCCGGGTAGTAGGCTCTCTTTGGCATTTGTAGCTATTTCCAAAACATCCGGCGGGGTATGTTCGAAAAGTTCTTCTATATCTTTGACGATATTCATCACAAATCGCTATAGAATAAACTAACTTTTAAACTGTATTAAATACGGGTTCGAATGATAAAAGTAGTAAATGATTTGACAAAAAAAGATGAGATAATAAACCCAAGACAAAAAGAGAGTTGCCTTTAATATAATCAATAAAATTTATTTATCATTAAAGATTTACATTACAAATTGTTTTATTTTAATTTTAATTAGTTAAATAATGTAATTATTCATTATATAAATTATTAAATAAATTCAATAGGCTTTTATTATTAACTAATCATATTTAAAGATATTATATTAAATTATAAAGACATTCTCAGCCGGATGGCATACACTATTTTTTTGAGGTAGCACTCATTAAATAAACTGCGTTATATACTTCATTGAAAACAAAAACTAGTCTACGAACAAAACCAGAAACAAAATGAACGTTTTAAAGAAACCTCATGAAGGTTTTAAACAGATTGTTTTTTTTTTTTAACACGCTACATTACAGTAATGGCGGCAATATATGAATTACTTTTACGTCCTAGGAGTTTTTTTACATTCATTATTGTCCTCGGAGGTGAAAAGTACTAAATAACCTCCTATAACAATAATGATTGGCTTCTCATCCTAAAAACGGTCCAATAAAGTGCTCAATTACGTACTACCTCAAAAAAACACACACTTGTGTGAGGAATACACACTTGTTTTATATCCAAATTCGAACCCAAGTCATGGTGAGGTTAATTAACATAACTTCTTCCTGAGTTCTCTCGATAAGAACTTCGTTGAGGTGTGTCTGTTTGAAAGGTGTGTACAGACAGTCTAACAGATTGTAAACGCCAAGCGTCATTTGGTCGAAACATCATAGCGGATTTGTTCCGGTTTTAGACTGTGTTTGTAATAGAACATATTCAATCAGGTTTAATACTTCTGTATTTCCTTCAATTTAGATAAAAGCTACCGGTCTGAATTCTTATTCAGATATTTTTTTGCCAGTCAAAGCCCAAAATCGTTTGTAACGGAATCGCTTACAACCGAACGAAACAACCTAAAAGAAATCAAATAAACTTTAACTGCTCCATCTGCTCTTTGAAAGCACAAATTGAGAATATGTGCTTTATTATCCATAAGTAGAACATATGTATCATGTGTTCATATAAACAACTTGCGCTTTATGGAGTTGCCTCCAGCAGACGTAGCTAAAGGAGTTAAGAGCAGTGCTAACTAGACAAGCAATAAAGAAGAAAAGTATGCAGTTTTTACTTCTTTTGAAATCGCTTCAATTCACACAATTAAGTTTGGATTGAAGCGATTTTAACCTGCCAAACCTTTACTCACAATTTAGTGGACCTCTGACGCCTTATTACTACCTCAAAGAGCCCCTTACTAAACTAGACTAAACTCACTGGCGAGTGCCGACAAATTGACAACATTGAAGCTTACATTTTAATGTTGTTAATTCTTTTTTTGGAAAAGTAATTATACTAACATTGGTATCAGCTATTTTATCACCTATACAATGTTTAGCTTCCAATATGTGTACTAAAGAAGTAAATAAAACAAATACAATTTGGCGAGGATTCGAACCCAGGCAGAAACAGACTTTTATTCCTATCTGAGAGGATTTGTATAAAAATTATTCTCATTACTAGTATTTTATTAAATATTGCAAGATAGATTTACAGCATTATTTATTTTTAGATAATGTAAATAAATAAAAAAGCAGTTTTATGACTGACCAAAACGCTTCACTCGTCCTGGTGAAACCGTGTAAACGAGAGAAAATGGAGCAAGGATTTTCTTTATTAAATGATGTAATTCTAAAAGATGAATGGGTTTTCCGATAGGGAAGTAGCTTTATAGCTTTTCTCCGGACTCTACCATCGTAAAGAAATCAGGCCAAATATTATCTTTTTAAGCTCTTTAATAAACGAGAAGATTTTGCAACAAGTAAATGTATCAATATAGCCTTTTTCTCTTCTATAAAATACAAAAGAATACATTGTATTTATTACACCCAACAATGTATGGAAATGGTCAAAAAATGGATTTTTTTATCCGCCCCTTTATTGATCAGTTGCCTAATTATTTGTATCAATCACAAATTTTATAAATATTATTACTCTCTGGATTCAATTTTCCGCGTATATAACACATATTCAATCTCATAAAACATGTTATGTTAAACAAAATAATAGAATGGAAATGATATAAAGAAAGACTTGCCATTCTTTCCTTGATGCGTTTATCGAGTTTTCTCTGGTCAAGTTTGGCTCTGTTGGTCAGGAGTTTCTTCATGAAATCCCTGTCTGAGAGGCGCACCACGTCGGTACCCATGATCTTCATTAGCTTTCCCCCTACATTTTGATCAGAGTACCTGAAACCGTACAAATTCAACATTTAAGAAAATAAAATTTAACCTGATCTGAATGTGGATTAGAACATAAGGTGTACATTATCATGTACATTATACATGTGCATTATGTACATTACATATTATATTGAGTCAATATTCAACATTACTTTTATTTTAATCAAATGTCTTGAATTTTTAAAAATCCTAAAAACCAGAAGAATAATCTAATTGAGTGGTTAACTAACTTGAGTAGATCCTTTAATAAACAATTAGCAAGTATACAGTTTTTCATTTTTGTACTGTTAATTATTTAAAGATGATAGAAGAGTAATTGATTAATCTTGCTAAGAATTTAAATTGGGAGATAATGCCCATTTTACTCTCACTAAATGAGGGAGAATAGTGCGCTTTTACTCCCTCTTACAAGTAAATAAATTAAATTAAATACACACATAATACTCTGAAACGTGGATAGAAGAGAGTGTAGCCTTGGTAGAGGAGGAAAGGTCGGGTAGGTGAGAAAATTTGGATCCAGGTCTTCCGCTGAAGGTGCCGTTTTCATTATCACCAAATTTAATTATAAGACCAACTGACATACTTATTAGAAATATCGCCTTACGCTAAGGGTATAAATGACACATTAGAGACGAGCAAAGCGAGTTTAGACTCGCATTATTATTATTAGTCAGTCACATCTTAGTTAAAGATAAAATGATAACTCATGAAATGATTGCTTCTTTGTGTCTCTGTTTAGACACCTCCAAAGATCAGCAGGATAAGCTAAATATTGCGTATTGCTTTATAGCAAAACAAAACGTAGTGCCCCATGGAGAAACAGAACATAGAGCGACTTGTTAAGAGTTCTGTTGTTTCACCGCACCGACTGTAGGCAAAGCGGAACTGACGTAATTAAATTCTTTTTATACTTTTGCGTTTACGGACTTTTTTTGTAAGCCTACCTGAGAGGAGAGGGGTGGAGGAGGGCGCAAACAAGTAGGTGAAAATGTCAACATGAAAAAATATTATGATTAAGCTTCCAGGAATTCTGAATATAATATAGAGAGGAAACTAGTGTTTCTTACTGATGAAGATGTGCTAAAGCTTCATCTTAAATTAATACCAGACCTTTTAAAAAGGTCTGCTACAATAAAACGCGTGCCAATCGGCTAATTCGACATTAATTATAAAATAATAGATTCTTTTCACTTCACGCAAGGAATATATAGATAAAAGAAAAGAAAGGTTCGTTTTGTAGCCAGTTAACAGGAGCGCTTGTGTGTAATTTGGTAGTTTCACCATAGCAACTCCGAGAACGCGCCACTGTCATCTTATTTTCAGCAAACTACTTCTGGCATAAAAACTCATTAATCCAAATATTTGATGTATATAATAATGACCAATATTAGGTAGAAACTAGTATCGTTAATGGTAAAAAAAACTAGATAATTTTATAACTTATAATTGTGGGAATAATGTTACGGTAAGGAGGGTTAGTTTTTGAGCCGTCGCTAGATGGCAGCACCGAGTTCACCCTCATCTTCTGTCTAACGCTCTTGTATTTCTACCGACATTCTTTACTTATAATAATATTCTTTGATTTTACGGTTTACAATGCTAAGCTGAAAATGTTTCAGGTGCGGAAATCCGTGAGCCAGGCGAATTTCAATGGAGCGATTGCCTCCTTCCTCAGCAATCCAGTTTGTGCTCCAATTTCGAGGTATTCGCTTCATAAACAGAACAGTCACGCTTTTTTTGGGGTGAATTTTCTGGGAAATCAATGAAAATAAATTGTTTATTCAATTGGATGGTCAATGCCTTTTAAATTGGAATTCTGATGGGGGAAAAAAAGCAGGGTAAATCTCCATATATAATACTACCTGCGGCTATGCTTGTGTTAGTTACTTTGTATTTTATATTGTAATGTTATTATATTCAGACCTCCGCGTAAATAACTTCTTGTCAAATAAATTGTATCTCGAGGATTCATTTCCGTCCTAGATAAGCACTCTTATCAAATTTCTGTCCTAGATATGTACTCATATCAAATTTCCGTCATAGATATGCACTCATATCAAATTTCCGTCCTAGATCTGCACTCCTATCAAATTTCCGTCCTAGATATGTACTCTTATATAAGGGTAAGTGCCCAAGAACAATCAACTCAGGGTTCTCCTTGAAGCGTTGTAAATTTTATAATAAACTGCCTTTCCTTTTCTTAAAAAGATTATGCTTGTATTACATAGCGTGTTTATTATAATGCAGACAACATGAAGTAAATAAACCTATAGAGTAACCTCCTCTGACAAAGTATGCTCTTCAAATTAAACCTCTCCTACGAAAATCACATTTGCAGGAATCACGGCACCCAGATCACATTTTACCTTTATAAATATGTGACTCCATTCTGCCCCCAAAGTTATTTACCGAATTAATTTGTTTATGATGATTATGATAATTTGTTTAGACTTCGTGACTTAGACGTTGTCTGGGGGAAATCAAGACTTAGTTAAGTTTGTTAAGTCATGTCTGCAGTATGCTGAATTTTTACTTCCCTTATTTATACTATAGGAAAAGTTTGTGTTTGCGAAATAATCTGAAACCGGGTTTCACCTGAATTATCCGTTTCAGGTTTTCTTAAGACCTCCTGAGTGGCTTTCACCAAGTTGTCTGTCTGTGTGTGTGCGCGTGTTATCATTGTAGCTCCCATAGTATTTATGGTAGAGAGTTGAAACTTGGCACAAATTAAATTTTGCTGGTGCAAATTAGGCCTTGTTGTGCCATCCGGGAAATAATAATTTGATGTCGCCATTAATATATGTTATTATGTCGCCTGTTAATTATTATGTGGCAATGATTAATTAAAACAAACTTACAACAGAAGTAGAAGTGCCCCTAAATACAAGCGAACCTCGAGAATATAAATTTAGTAAATTAAACATAAAATTAAGTCCTTAAATAATTTCTGCTCAAAATTATAACTTTTGGAACCCCCGAAATTAGTACAAAATATGTAACGATGTAACATATATGTAACGTAACGTTGTACATATATGTAACGTTGTTACATATATGTAACGTTGTTACATATATGTAACGTTGTTACATACATAGGAAAAGTAATGTATTTGTTTTCACCATTGAGTATTAAAAAGTTTTGTACTTATTCTAAAATGATCAAAGAAATTTACAGTTCTTTTTTAGCACTGTGCCTTCGTACTGTATCAATAACTATAAATTGAAAACTCCCACTGCAATGTCCTTCGGTGAACTTCTTCTTATAGAATGCTTTACATTTGCGGCATATCTCCGCTTTCTCGTCATGGATTTTGTCATCTTGGTAGACCAGATCTGATCACTGGTCTGGTAAATAATGTATGCAGTCTTACTGGGGATGAAAGTGACTGTGCCAGAATAGCGAGATGAATTGTCAAAACAAGTGAAGCCTTTCTTCACAGTATGTTACACATACAATCAAAAGTTGAATATACATAAAGAGTCGCCCGTGGTGTAGTGGTTAAGGTACGCGGCCAATACACAGAATGAATGGATTGGAATGCACGGGCCTCTGAGATTTTTATGAGAGGGATAAAAATTCTTCGTACCACATCATTTAGAAGGGACGTAAAGCCGATGGTCTCGAGCCTGAGCGTTGTCAGGTACTCGTTAAAGACCCTTACTCTAAATGAAACTGGTATAGGCAATTTAGGACCCTCATAGTAGATTCATTATAATAATATTGTGTGTCTGCCTTGTAGTTTAAAGTGTAAGGAGGTTTGGTTTAACAGCGAGGGCACGTGTTGTTCCTAGTTTTCACTAGACTATAAGAGTCAGTGAAAATATTTATGATTGCTTGAACTAAGCATGAGAGGAACCATAGAAATTCACAGCTCTTCTGTCTTGATTAGATGAAATATACCTACACTTAAAATTAAAAGGAGTGGAACACTATCTTAGGGAGCTGGCAAAAGGCCCAACCCTTTTTGGTAGTTACTACCTTGCCTTGTAGTTACTACCTCCCTCCCCCCCATATTACTGGATATTCATAGAAGTGTTCAGTAATCCGGCTATTGTTATAATTAATTATATTAAGATATTTAATGACATATCTCATTCTGCTTCAGTATTTAATTATTAATAATGACGAATTTCGAATACTGAAACAGTAGTTAGATGTAGCATATTTAAATTAAATTTCTTGACCAAAGGGGTGGGTAATTCGTAACAAAAGTGCTGAGAAAGCAAATAAATGAAAATCATGAGGAAGAATAGCGCACCTTATACAAATATGAGGTATGGGTACGGGTGGGTACTCCGTGACGTCATACTGCTTATTATACTGCTCATCCCAGGGAAGTCTTCCGTTATTCATATCGACCTTATCATTCAAATCAACGGTATCATTGCTTTCGAGATCTTCAAAGCCATGATTATGATCCAAACCTGATCTTTCATGACCGGACTCATTAACATCATCGTCGTCCGAATATCTGTCCAATTCGTTTGACTCTATGCTCAAAACGTTTTCAGTCCCAGAATAAAACTCATCGGTTTTAATCGCTTTCGTTGTTTGGTCACAATGTTGTATGAACACATTTTCAATTGAATGACCACTATTTTGACGAGTACTTGTTCGGTGACAGAATCCAATGGGTATTTTACAGTCTTTAATCTCAGTTCCATTCGAATGATTGCTAAGTATACCTCTAGATAGGTCACGATGCTCGTTTGATCCATAAATAATTGAATGGCCTCTGGAATAAATTGGTCCACCAAATTTTTTTGATTGGTCCCCAACTCCATATTGGATACCAAATTTAGTTTCATTCAACTCTCCAATTGAAATTTTTCCATTAAATTTAAGACTGGGTGAATAATTTTCTGGTATGTTGTTGCATTTATTGCCATTAGATGTGTCCCTAAATTCCGTTTCATTTGACGACCACTTAGATACATTTGATTCAAATCCTCCTTCTTGGACACAATTCTCTTCATTAATCTTCACTTTAGAGTATTGTTTTTCCTGATCAATTCTAAATCCATCCTCTCCTAATCGATCACCCGTTCCATCACATTTGTACTTTCCATATTCACAATCATTATAAGTTCCAATACATTTTCTTCCGATTTCGGACATATCTCCACTTATACTTGCAAATTTTGTTTTACTGAATTCACTTTCAAATTCGTTGAATTCCACGCCGATTCTATCAAAGTTAGCCTTGGAACCATTTAAATCATTCCCGAATTCACTACATACGTTTGTATTTATTTTAAAAACGGACTCGACTGAATCATTATAAGACTTTTCGTTTGAATTCCTTCTCCGGATGTTCCCTCTGACTTATCAACCAAACATCTGACGTGTATATAAGCTGTTCTAGTCATTTTCTTTTTTCTTTATCTTCCTTCTTAGCATTTATATACCCTTGAAACAATTACTCTTGCTTGAAGTTCCAATCGGATTATATATGTCTATCAAAACTATTTTGTAATCAATAAGAAAGTAATATTTTTATTTATATTATTTCAGAAGCTATAATGCCGTACCATTCTCTACAATTAACGCTGCTCAAAATAATTCGATGCCTCTACTTTTCACAAATATAACATATGATATGATTTAAAAACATAGATTTTATAAGTGCTCTGAGCTAACTACATGTTATGCTTTACATGCCAAGTTTCCGGTTACTTATTCTTTTAAGTACTTTGAGTATAAAGTTACAATTTCCCCTAGTTTTCTATTGTAAGCCTGGTTTAAGAAAAGATATATTAAGTGAAAAAGTTAATACGTTTTTCCTCCATAAGCACCCCACCTCCGATTTTCAGATCTTCGCTTTTACAGGAAGCTCAACCCACTAGTATTATACTATAAAATTATGTTACGTTTATCATGCTCTTCAAAAAGAAGTTTTTATTTCATGATAACAAAACATGCTAGAGGAAATTTATGTTTATTTTTGATAAAGGATTAAACAGCACAGCAACTCAAATAACAGAGTGCAAGAAAAATGATAAAATGTCTCTCTCGGAAGTCTAGTGGTATCGTACTAGTTCTGTCACTGTGGTAGTTCTAGTAGCATTGCACTAATAGCACTGTCATTTTAGAAAAAGTAGTATACATTTGGTCGGCACCAGCATTGCCGGAACAAATTAGCTGTTTACTTGAGGGCATATAAAGCGAATGGCCTAAAACCATACGACAATTTTGAAACTATTACGTGGTGAACATTAAATATGAAGGTAGCTTCAATATAGGCCCATAGTGTATCAGGTAATCTGGTTACCATACAAGCGAGACGATTACCAAAATAATAATTAGGTATTTAAACTCCCAGTGGTTGACTTATGGTAGATAGCAATTTTATCGCTATAGTTCTGTACGGAGCCAAGTAGTCAGGGTGATGTAATTAAATTGCACCACCCTGTATATATAGCTAAATCGACTCTATGATTCTATGCAAGAGCAGTGCTATATGCTATGAGTGTTTCTATTTATGCCACATACAAACAGGAAAACAAAAGACTCTTATATAAACTGATTTGCTTTAGTTAGGGAAACTTAAATTACATTGGAAAATTTCAAGTCTAAAATCAAAGGTATCATGGTCTGCCCCTCCTCTACCCGCTCTCCTTTATCCAGAGTAAGCAAAGCTGGAGGTGGCTTGACATTGTCCTTCCATCCGACTAATTTAATTTTTTTATTCTGCCCAGAGAATCCCAAAACTTCGATATTTTTATTGTATTTTGAGTTTTTTTTTACCAAACACAGTAAAGCAGCACAAATTGAATTATATAACCTTTCCGATACTCAAGGTTAACCTATTTTTGAAGAAATTTAATTTGTTTTTCCAAACATTTTTTTTAAATTACAACCTTATTTTTACACTTCTTTTGTAGGCATACAGGAAAAGTAATGCGTTCAACAGCATGCTATCTAAAACTATCTAATCTAAAACATCTAAAACATCCGTTTTAGATGTTTTTAATATCTATGTGGGTTTTAACAAAATGTCTATGTATTCGTCCATGTAGTTAGTAATTGTTATCATAACTGCCACAACTTCATCTGTATTATCCTAAACCTGTATTGGTATCAATAAATAAATTGCTTCCTACTATGTAATATAGCATATTACATATGTAATTTATGTAATATTCATATTACATATGAAACATATATAATATCTGATCTGTCTCCCTACATCACTCAAGTGAGTTTATGGTAAGAGCTGAAACATAGTGGAAACTGTCATTAACATACCACAGAAGGAAACAGGGTCATTACGTCCCTACTTCTGTTGGGCTTTGAGGCTGCATACCGAGGAAACCATTATGTTTAAACCCAGAAGCGCAGCAGAGGCGGTTCATAGAGAGTTAGTAGAGGCGGGTTATAGAGATGGTTCCTGAGGCGGAGACGAGGAAACCAAATATTTTACTCCTGAGGTGTAGCCAAGGAAGGAAAAAAATTAAGTTTGAAGTCAAAGTATTAATACAACACTGTGAAACGTAATATTTTATACCAAATCGAACAATATGAAGTTCTTCCGACGTAGTCTAAAGGCTAAGAATGAGTAAATACACTTAGGTGTGTCTTAATCTCTTGCTCGCGGTTAATTGTGCTTGTATCGTTTAATAGAATTAATTATAAATCTATATTGACATCCTCAATGAAATATCTCTTCCCATGAATATGCTTAACACGTGAGTAATACATAATACGGTGATTGGCTGATTTCTAACGTCTGTAGTATAATCATTTAAATGATCCAAACATTTTTGTTTATATTTCAACATTTTTGTTTATATATCTTTTCTTAAAAATTGTAATAGATATTGCTTGTTTGATTGTCTGGTCGAGTAAGTTGTATTACATGCTCAGTAATATATATACCCATGACGTAACATGTTATGTTAAAAAATGTGGAAACAACCTAACTTAACAACCCTTAAAGACACAATGACCTGTGAATAGAATTCCATAACTCGTTTTGACTTGATGGATGAAAAACTCTATGAAAAGCTGTTGCCATGCGATTTGTAGGCCGCGCGTGAGAAACATCATTTATCAAAATTATTTTCAACTTATTCATATGAATAGAAATCTGATTAGTGATGCGTCCAATGAGCACCTCGCACAAACAGAGAGACAAAGCACTATTTAAAGGATGTAGAGTTTTAAGATTACTATTAGTATATTACTGTGACTTCTGTAAAGTACTGTGCAAACACTGTGAGTATCAGTAAGTAACTTAGACATTGTAATAATAAGTATATTTACATTATATAAGTTCATAACTACTAAATAATTCTGGCGCGGTGGTCCGCATGTTGGGTGAATTCCCTTTGTAATGCGTGTTTTCGTGCTTAACATCCATTTCTTGCTTAAGGTTCGGTTTATGCTTTAGAACCTAAGCAGTTACTCAATTGAAAAATACAGATAAAATGAGTTACAAGCAATGCTTGACAATTAAGTAACTGCATAGGTTCTAAAGCATGAACCGGAACCTTAAACAAGAAATGGTTTGTTAAACACGAAAACACGCATCCCAAAGGAAATTCCCCCGACATGTGGAACACTGCGCCAGTGGTCCAGTACACCTAACTCTAAAAACAGATAAATAAGCCTAAACAATTTGGAGAAAACCCCCAACACAACCCCCAAAATTTCCCGAAACGGATTTTTCCTTAAAGGGGTTTAAAGGAAAAAAAAATCAACCTTGCTATTGTCCCGAACCCTATTGTTTATGAAATATGTGTGACGTCATTAATCCACAATAATGACCCCACAAACGTTTGAACAAATCACAAATCTTCATATATAGTGTTTATTACGCGGAAATTTGTCACACATATACTACATATATGTATATGTACTATTTTTATATAATAAACACATATATGGTTTATAGTAGCTAATGACCCAACCTCATAAGCTCATTCTTCTTCGAAAATTCGCTAAATAACGAAATATGAGTAAATTATGAAACTAAATGTTACTATGACTACAAAAGAATATACGACACAATTCCTATGAAAACCCAGTGCCTCAAGAATAACATATTTCAATGAAAATATGTTACTAAAATACATTGCCGTATGTATAAAATAGAGGAGATATATAACTAGCGAGTTGAAGTCGTGAACGCGGTAAACTTTCATCACCTTGGCTTGAGCAGATAATTACGAAAAGGAAAATTATCAAGCCTACCCCTTGGTGAAGGGTCGTCAATATTCTAAACAAATGAAAAGTTCCAAATATTAACCGTCCCTTAATTTACAAGGATTCTATTTAATACAAACCAACAAAAAGACCTTAAATTCTGGGTTAAAGCTCCCTTTACATCTATTGTTTATATTTAGCAACTAAATGTTTTCTAATATTAGGCTATCCCAAAAAGTTTTATTAAAATATCTTATAAGCAAAGATAATACATTTTAATAAATTATCCATATCTAAAATAAGCTTTGAGCTTCAAACTTAATATTAGTAGACTTTGAAGAAAAATGATATTATTAGGTAATATGACTTACTGTACAATATGGTTGATTGATCACTCGCAATACTATCGATCAGCGCTTCGAAGCTTACTATACGGAATATCTTACCAAAAACTACTTGCGCGGTAAAAAAAATTCTACGCCAAGTCTTTGGTTTAAAATTAGGGAAATAAACTTTTCTGTTCTACTCAGTCATGTCCGTTTTGGTTGAAGACTGTCATTGGCGCTTTAAAGTGAAGTTGCTTGGTCTTATTTAAATTGAAAGCAAACATCAGCTTTGTGCCAGAAAAATGAATACATTTTAGAGGTAGTGTATACCGTGGTCGAAGCGACATTATTTTCACTGAACTACAGCACCATGGAGATCTTGGGTTCGCATACCTGGTTACACTCTTACTTTATAAAACATTTGTTTCATCATCATACAAATAAATTATCGCCCGTACTATACTTTTAGTTATAGATTATACTAATGTAAACAGCTATCACTAAGGTGCTTCCCGCAGAGTTTATCCGAGTTAAGCATTATAAGGTACAACTAGAGATTATAATGCACAAAAAAAGAAACATTTCGTAAAATGTAACAATATTTCGTAAGTTAGGGTATATTTCGTAATAATTAGAGGAATGAGACGAAAAATTCCCCAAGTTATGGGGAGATGTCTGCGAGCTGCAACGAAACTTTTTCACTGAAAACTCGTTTTTAACATTTATGTCTCGTACCTTTCCCTTGGTCTTTTGACTCTTGCTTCTCTTCCCTTTTTCTTTTTTATGTTTTTTACAATTTTATTCTTTGGTATAACACCATTTTCTCCACGTTTACTCTAATGTGCTCATTAGCAATTAAAGTGTCTCTTGTTACAACACAATCCTTATTCGTTCTCTACTTTCAGTGAATTTCGTTTCGAAAAAACATTGTTAATAAGGGTAGGGGTCAAAATGAGAGTAGACCTTACGAGTTTGTCAAAGATTTTAAGAGATCCGCTTAAGAGGTTCATGATAACGAACAATTCTTAAGAGGTTCCTGATGACGAACAATTCTGTTGAGGAAGCTCGTAATCCCTGCGATTCTTTTTTTTGGTATGGATATTCCTCGATGATTCAAATTATGATATAAAAACAGTCGATGTTTTTAAAAATGATCATGATAGATATCTATTTAATATTCATGGTAGTCTTTTTTCCTGGATTTTCTGAAGAAAATTTTGCGTGCCTACTGCATACGCTGTACAAACTCTCTATAATATTCTAAAAACACTTGGTGCACATGCGTCCATGCCAAATTCAGTTGTTGCTGTATTAGAAGCAGTAAATTTTTACTTGATTTCTTACTTATATAAGATATAAATAGTACATGTAGAACAAAAATAAACGAAATAATAGGGAAAGATATTCCTACAATATGCCAAAGAGTCAGCGCAATATGACTTAATACTCCTCTATAAGTCAAGTTTTTCTAGATTGCATTTGCGAGTCATTGTGTGCTGTAACGCAATAATAAATTCTCTCTGTTTCTCTCTCTCTCTCTCTCTCTCTCTCTCTCTATATATAATATATATATATATATATTTATATATATATATATATATATTATATATATATATATATATAATATATATAATATATATGTATATTATATATATTATATATATATATATGTATAATATATATATATATATATATATATATTATATATATATATATATATATATATATATATATATTATATATAGAGAGAGAAGAGAGAGAGAGAAGAGAATCTTAATAGAAATTCGCTAAGAGAATAAAGGCATTTTTCCAGGACAACGTTTTTAGCGAATTTTCAATAGAAAATGTTTTATTTACATAATTGTGTAGAGATGTAATTACAGAGGTCGGAATCGCTTAAATTATAATAATTAGCCTCGATATGGTTCTGCGAATATATTTAACTCTGATACAAGTAATTACCGTTCACATTTTATACTTTTAAATATTAAAACGAAATTTAAAGCCAATCATTTTTCTATAAATTGACTTTAAAAATATCCATACTTTTTCATTAAAAATCACTAAAATATCAAAAACAATGAATGCTGAATACCCAGCATGGCATTGAGGAATATGTTTCTTCTGCCTAATAGATAATGACACAACCTACTGCGAAATAGAATATGCAATTCTATTCCAAAATGTCACTTAACATTTCTCTAGCACTTCAAAACTATATGTGCGTAATAAGAGGTCTAAAACAACATGCTGCTATGTATAGTGGGGAGAGGAAAGAGATATCCTGAGGTAGGGGAGGGGACGCGAAGTTAATTTTTCTCTCAGTTGGAGTTATGGAAGCAAATGAGAGAGAGGAGATTATAAATGTGCGTAAGGGTATTATGTTCGCGTAAGGGCACTTACTTGAAAATAGCAGGTTTTCTTTGCCACCACTGAGCTGAATATGGGAATATTTTCTCCAATACTTTTTCTTCGTGTGTCTTCTTTTCACCGAGTTTTTCATGATTTAATAAGCAAACAATTTCACAAAACAAACACTTTTGCAACCATACAGTAACAGTATAAAACCAAATCAAAATTCCGAAAGTCTATTACAACTAAGCTAAACTATTAAGACATAAACAAACATCGAATTTGGTGTAAACATGTGACTTTATTAGTCATATGGTTTTAAAATTATCAGGTTTACCAACATGTTTATTTATTAAAATTTTCTAATGGTATAACGATTTATAATTTAATAATCGATCCCCCACTCTTCCTTTACTTCAGAACCACTTATAATATAACCCTCGTGGGGGCGATGTTGCCCCGACGGCAAGATCGCCAACTTCCCTCTTCTCCTACCTTTGATAGACTTCTAGCGCTGGTCCCTCCAAAATAGCGGTTAAAATGGAAATACATGACACTCCCTCTCACCTTTTTACAAATGTTAACTTGTTAACTGATCAGAACAACCCCATTACCAGGGGTTCCAGCTGGTTGCTCCATAGCAGTGCGGAACAACAGAATCCCAAGGTAGCGGAGAAAATAGTAAGCTTTTCGGTAATGATCGGTTAAACTCGTGTATTTCCGGTGTGACAGAAAAACTCCAGAACCAAATAGTTACTTGATTATTAGATATTTGTTATGACAATTTGTTGATTCTATAACCATTATATAATTTTTTTTTCAGTTTCTTACTTTTCATCATTTATACCGTAGTTATATAGAAAAAGTATTGTGTTAACAAAAATCCGAAACCAGCATGTCACCGGAATGATGCCTTTCAGGTGTTTTTAAGACTTCCTGATTGGTTTTCGCAAAGTTGTCTGTGTTATTATCATAGCTCTTTGTATACGAGTATTAATGATAGAGAGTTGAAACTTTGAACAAAAATCCGTCTACCTCTGTAGTTGTCCTATTCGGAAATTTTTTCATGACGACATTAACTTTTAATGACTCAGCAAAAATTTCGTAAACTAACAAAGGCGAAAAAATTATGTAATCAAATTAGGTTTTTGTACGCAAGTAGTTAGGTATAGATTAACAGATGTACCAAGTTTCAGTTTATTATCAGCATTAGTTCAATTTTTATCGCATGACTTGTATACGTTTTATGAAAACGTTTACAAAATTGGAAAATAGTTCAATTGATTTTTGATTAAGTTCTAGTATATACGTTTACCTAATAGATAAGTACTTTAAGTTTCGTTTCAATACAAGCAGTATATCAATGATTTTTGTTGGATCATAAAAGTTAAGCAGCATCGACCGTAGTCAGAACTGTATGGGTGACCGCTAAAAATGAATCGGATATTTTTCTATCTGAGGACGAGCGACGAGTTGCATTATAAATATGGCGAAATTTTTATTCTTGGGACGAGCGAAGCGAGCCCAAAGTAGAGAGGATGAGCGTAGTGAATCTGACGTAATGAGGAAAAGTTACACCTCATGAGTGGTGGTAACTAGTATATGTATATATACTAGTAGATATACTAGTAGATATACTAGTAGGTATACTAATAGATATACTAGTAGGTATACTAGTAGTACTGTAGACTATAGTGGTAGATATAATCTAGTATATATACTAGTAGATATACTAGTAGATATATAGTATATAGTAGATATACTTAGTAATATACTAGCGTATTGAAATGAGACTAAGCATTCCTATTAATTACTTAATTGTAAACGCTCCAAGTGTCAACTCAATCGAATGGTTGCAAACTTTGATGCTTTTCTAAATAAGTGAGCATGTCGTTTGATAAAATGAAGATAATGATGAGAAAGAAATAAAAATTGGCTCAGGGTTGTATAAAGGACTACATGCGTGCCGAATTTAAAATGGCCCAATAATTGTTTCGCGTATTTATGAATTTTACTTCTAACGTGTATACACAAGAATCACGTCGGGACTTCCCTTGAATTGATAGTTCTTTATAACATGATCTTGATAATATAGCTCATCAAGTTCGTCCTGTTAAACTATAGTCATTAAAAACAGTAATATAATTTCGATTGAAACCTCAAGGTAACCATACCATACCTTACCATAAGGTAAGGTTTCGATTGAGCTCAGTGTAAGGTAAGAGAGGCAAGCTGATGATGGTGCACATGGGATTAATACCAGCTTAGTGTAAGGTAGAGAGCAAGCTGATGATGGTGCACATGGGATTAATACTAGCTTAGTGTAAGGTAAGAGAGGCAAGCTGATGATGGTGCACATGGGATTAATACAGCTTAGTGTAAGGTAAGAGAGGCAAGCTGATGATGGTGCACATGGATTAATACTAGCTTAGTAGTGTAAGGTAAGAGAGGCAAGCTGATGATGGTGCACATGGGATTAATACCAGCTTAGTGTAAGGTAAGAGAGGCAAGCTGATGATAGACGTGGGACAGTATTCCTCACCTAAGCAGATTAATCAGCTGCAGGAAGGGATTGACATGCCTGGTATTGGACATACCTATTTTCGAAGTCTGAATTAAGTTGTGACTATCACCACTTTTAGATTCTTCCATAATACACTTAATGAAATGGCCTCAGCCATACCACGGATACTGAATTTTTCCAAGCTGTTTCACTACTATCAATGCTACCAACCTCCTCCCTTTGTATCCACCAGTGCTGTCAAAATAAGCATACGTTCCCCCTAACTTTATCGTTGACTGGTTTTCCAGGCTTCCTACCTTAGTTTCTTCATATAGAGTGGATTATAGTATCTTTATAAATAGTGTAAACACAATATAGAATAATTATTGGGTTGTTTTTAATTCTTCTTAGCCCTCCTCCACTCAAATAAAAACAGGATTAGGTAGATTTGACCCAATTTAATTAATAACTCACTGTTTGGTTCCTCCAGACCAGTCTGACAGATAGATCTAACTATATACAACATTAATATTTCTGAAAAGCTATGTATCCTTCTTGTGAGGATACTTCTGTTCAATACATTTTGCATTAGGATCATATTAATTATTTTTGTTTAAAAAAATCATTTTCCATGATATATATTTTTTTTGTTAAATATAACATCCCTGCAAATATTATATCAAGTCATTAACCTAAATATTGTTACTAAAATCGCCATTATTAGTGAACATAGATATTAAACATATGTTTTAAAATATTCTGATTACGTGTATGTTTATTTTGATATGTTGCATGCAATATTATGTTGCTGTCAGATCGGCAACATGATATATTTGATCGCAATGGGGAAAATATTCGTGATATGAGAAAGTCTGTCCTTGTATTGGACAAACGCAAGGTAAAAGTTATTACAAAGGTCGGCTAGGGTTCTTTTTCTTCTCCAGGTATTCTATATAGAAGCATTAATCAAAAATCAGTCAGCCCGTTTTTAAAGAAAATACAGGGCCTCGGACAACATTTATATGTATATGTATGTGTATATATATATATATATATATATATATATATATATATATATTATATATATATATATATATATATATATATATATACATTACATAAACATACATATACATATATTGTCCGAGCGAGAAGATTTTAATGTTTGTGGTTTTGCACTCATTATGGCCTAACATGCTAAATACCAACATAGTTTTATCTTTGTATTTAGAACTCAATGATCTCCAGCAAGGTAAGAATCGAAGATGTTAGAAATTTAAAAGATAATTCAATTTGATGTAAATAAACTAAACGCACTTGGAGGTTATAATCTGACTTTTGTAAAAATTCTCTATTTATTTCTGCAAAGACGACAGAGCTGGAGTATAACCTAACATAAAAAAAATATTTCATTCATAAAAACCCTCCTCTGCATCGCCTCATAAATTTTATCAGCTAGGATAAGAATATATTAAATAGGAAGAATTAACTACTTCACAATAATAAACAATAATCTTGTCACTAAGAGGAGTCAAAGCTCGTGTGTCACACAACTATAGAATTATAAAGCTGAATAAGAGCTCAGCTCAGTTTGCTTTAACTTTAAGTGCAAACTAATTATTTTTACCTGTCAATCGCAGTCTTTTAAAAAGGATGTCTAATATGGTATCTCTGATTGCTACTCCTGTAAAACTTCGATTTTTAGAACTTACAATATAATTTAAGATTAACTTACTAATTTAATAAGATACATGCATTTAATAGTCTGGATTAAACGGCCCAAAATAGCTGACGTTTAAAAAAAGTGCAAATACTATATGTGGGCTCGTTTCGGCAGCTTCTTATAGAAAAATATGAAGGAAAAATAAATATAGAATAGAGTAAGTTTTAAAGCGTTTTTATTTCTTCATTGCTTCATCTTTATTTCTTCTTAGCTTTATCAGCTTCGTCTTTAGGAATAACGCTGAAGAGTTTCTTCTTATCAGCTGGTTTGAGGATCTGGAAGGAACACATAAGCGAGTCATCAACTATCATCATGGCGCCAGCGTTGTCAAATTCACCACAGTAGTTTGGTGCTGAGAAGAGTGTCACCAGCTGTCTCTTAGCAAAGAATTCGTAGCCGTCCTCGACCACTTGATGAGCACGACAGATGAGATCCAGGTTATGTTTAGACAGAAACTTGGAGACGATCTCGGCTCCGAACGTATAGCTGACTCCTCGATCACTTTCTCCCCAACCTGCAAATAGAAAGTAATTCGCCGGATTCGCGGGGTTAAGATGACGTTACAGAGGTAGGTATTTTATGGTGGATCCTAAGGTTATAAATTTTACATGAAGAAATTAGCTTTTCCGATTTTCCGGGTATTCATAGATAAAATAAGGTATAAAAACAACATAATAAAAAATCAGGTATTGGGTACCCAGGGACCTTTCCTCACATCGGATTCGTTACGCAGCACTGACCACGCTCAATGCTGCTTAACGTTTATGATTAATACTTATCGTAATGAAAGAAAAATTAGTTGTACTTTTTTTTACATGAATATGACTTGTAGTGGAGTCTAAATATAGTTATGTAAGAAGAATTTGTTTGTATATTTCCCTGAAGGGTCAAGAAAATATTAATTAGTGTACTTATTTATTACGTAAATGTATATACTTGTATCGAATTTCAACTCAAGTAGATTATTTTCCGAGTTTTGAAAAAAAACGTACTCAAGTCATTTAAAAAAAAATAAAATAATGCTGAGTCTTATACAAGGCTACATGAAAGCTGAATCTCAATCCCATCGCGCAAATTGCCCGCGTTTTATGATTTTTCAAATCATGATTGCGGGTTAATGACGTCATAAAAATATTTTTCGAAAGACACAACTGCAGCGGTAAACTAATTACGCGACGATAACAGACATACACACACACATACAGACAGACAAATTTGTGAAAACCAGTCAGGAGGTCTCTAAATCCGGTGACATCCCGGTTTCCGATTTTTTACATACACAAGAAACATTTGATTTTAATAAGTAACGAATAAGTAACGTTTCTCGGGTCTGGACTTTACTGATACCTCGTCATTATTTTAATCCTATATGATGTCTATTACATTTATATTATGTCAACCATAGTTGTGCATGATGTCTATTACATTTATATTATGTCAACCATAGTTGTGCATTTCAAAATCATAAGCTTTTTGTTCAAATAATTCAAACTAATGAAAAGTGCAATTATAAATTGAATCCTGTATTAGAGCATTTATTTAAAGCTTGGGTCATAGCATATAGCATAGCTGTTAGAACTCCGAAGCAGACCTAAAAACACAAAACGTTATAAAAAATTCTGGCGCGGGGTCCGCATGTCGGGCGAATTTCCCTTTGGATGCGTGTTTCCGTGCTTAACAACAATCCTGGTTGGAATGACAATTTCTATAGTTTTTTACATTATATCAGTTTACAACTACTAAATAAATAATTCCGGCGCGGTGGTCCGCTGTCGAGCGAATTTCATTTAGAAGCGTGTGTTCCGTGCTAAACAACCCATTTCTTGCTTATGCAAGAAACCATGCCATTGCGTGGTTCCGGTTCATGCTTTAGAACCTAAGCAGTTACTCAATTGTCAAGCACTGCTCGTAAACTCATTTGTCTGTATGTTTCAAAGAATGCGCATAATCATCCAGTTGTTGTACAAAACTATGCCTTCTAAAAATTAGAAGTACGCACTATTATTTTGCACTAGTTTAAAGCTTAGTTACTTATCTTTAAGCTTAGTCAGTTATATTGTTAAAGGTTTTAGCGCATTTCTTTGGAAAATACAGACAAATGAGTTACGAGCAGTGCTTGACAATTGAGTAACTGCTTATTCTAAAGCATGAACCGGAACCATGCAATGTGCATCCTTCTCTGCATAAGCAAGAAATGGAGTTGTTTAGCACGGAAATACGCATTCTAAATGAAATTCGCCCGACAGTGGACCACCGTGCCGAAATTATTTATTTAGTAGTTGTAAACTTATATAATGTAAAAACTATAAAAATTGTCATTCCAACCAGCACGGAACCACGCATCCAAGGGAAATTCCAATTTCCAAAGGAAATTCGCTAAAAAATGTTAGCGACTATGATGCAATACCGACCCACCTTATAGAAAGAAACATCATCATTCAGTTTTTTTTAAATTTGAATATCAGTAAAATCATTTTATCTAGGAAAACTTTATGAATCGAGTGTTTTGTTTCAATGTGGTTTTATACCACACAATGCCTCTATGTGGTTGGGACGGCCACATTCGTGGAATTATAGCTCATATTTCATTCTCTACGCTAGAGGTGATTTTTTTTCCTTTTCCAATTTTAGTTCAATGCACTTTTTTGATTTATAACGTCCGTTTATTTTAATTTTATCTCTGAAGTCCAGTTTAGAGATGAGTGTATATATAGTGGGAGAGGAGCTGAGGGTATCGGGGTTGAACTCGGATTCAGAACTAATGTATTGTAAAATCCTAGACTATTACAGAAACAAGTCAAGTTGTCCTCTTTTCTTTTATAGCTAAAATATTGTTTTGTCAAAGATGTTATATATAACAAAGAGAAACATGTTGACGTATATGGGTTGTATTAGGTAAAATTACTGCCTTCATAATTCACAATTATGACCTATTAATGAAATGGGGCTGACTGTCATAAAGAACACACCCAAAAGATCAAAAGTTATTGTTGTTATTTTAAAACGATATATATGACCAAGAAGAGCCCAGGGTGTTTTGTTAATAAAAAGGTAATGGCTGGAACCGGTCTCAATATTTCGTAAATACCATCCTGAACAAGGATCTGCAATTCTGCCGACTCGTATCTGATGGGTTGTGCCAGGCAGAACCTTTGACTCTTAAAGTGCGTTCTGCCTGGGACACCATCCGTACGAGTCGGCCAGCAGAATTGCAGATCCTTGTTCAGGAAGGTATTACGAAACATTGAGACCGGTTCTAGCCATTACACTTTTTATTAACAAAACACCCCTGGGCTCTTGGTCAATAACTTTCCTGGATATACTGAGAGATATTCTATATCATTACTTATAGTGTCTGCTGGAACTCAACAACAGTTACATTATCTCAACTGAGCCTTTAAATACTGCTGAAATTTTGATTGCAACAGTTGCTCTGCATTTTATACAAAAATAAAATTAAGTACATTTTTTGTACAAATAGCAACATGCAGTACATTAGTAATGTTTTGAATCTGGAACTCGCGTATGAAATGCTATAGAAATATGATAAAGAGGATCGGATTGATCTAATTTGTCATATTTTTATCAAGCGCCAGCTGTATTGCTAATGTTATTAGACCAGGCACCAGGTAGTTTTCCCATGAAAATATTTTGAAGTTTGTGACAGTGCTGTGTTTTTGAACTTGTAGACCTTGTGCTAACTTCTTAGGTAGGGGAAACTACTTTTTTCGACTTTTTCGTTGATATCGTGGTTGGGATAAAAAATTTCGAAAATTATTTCAAATAAAGTTTGAAACTAAGTAATTTATCTAAGAATAGATTTCCAGTCTAAAAATGAAAATGTGTTAAAAAATTACATTGACATAGAAAAATTGTATGTATTTAATACAAAAATTTGACTGAGTTGTGAGTTTTTTGGACAGATTTTCATTTTCATTCCCCGGGGACTTTTTTCTATATTTATTTAGCCTTTTTTTCTTTTTGGTATCAACGTTAACTGCCGGAACAATAGCCGTTTGAAATATACAGTCAGACCCCTCACGGCACAGGCTATGCCTCTTGTGAGGGATATTCTCCACATATTTTTATATTATATATTAATATTTTATATTAATATCTGTACTAAAATGATATAATTTAGCAATAAAAGAGAAAATTAAAATAAAAGATACAGTTAAAATTCTGTTTTCACATCCTAAGAAAAATGTATCAGGCCAGTGCTCTGCTGCTATAATTAACTAAATGCTGTAATTCAGAGTGATAACTTGCTCTGTAGATGACAACATTATATTAAAAAATCATAACGTTTGATCCATTTCCCGTTGAGTTCTGGTAATAAATGCGAATAATTTCGCTCGAGATGACAAGTTTCAGTTTATTAAATAATAAAAATATGGTTCATTATTAATTTGAAATCTTTTGTCGACGGTTCGAAATAGAAAATAAACCAATAGAACCTCATTTTTTGACAATTTACTCAGTTTCAAAAACTTTATTTGAAAATTATCAGGATTTTTGATCCCAACCGAGATTTTAACGAAAAAATCGAAAAAATTGGTTTCACTCCCCCTTAAGAAGTTAATCACAAAGTCTAAAAGTTTGAAAACTCAGCATTGTCATGCCAGAAGGCCCCCTAATGACCATTAAAAATATTTTTCAGGCATGTCCCTTTTTTCGACCTGGCTTTTTGACTATATTGATAAAATGGAGAAATAAGGCTTATTTTGTTGGCAACTTCGCATGAAATGATTATTAATGTTTCAGCGACTTACTTCGCTAATTAGGTGTTTAAAGTAAAATACAATAAAGCAAATTATACAAATATTTTTCAAAGTAAAATTTAAGTATTTTTTTAAATTAGTTAAACTTCTGACAAGCATGTTGAAGTATTTGAACTCGAGTAAAAAAATGCCTGTTTTAGGGCCTTTCGACCCATCAGGGTATTCACCCTGCGGGAACGACCTCAGGTGGGTAGCACCTACTACACTCTAAGAATTAATTAAAGTTGACGAAATCTTTTTAAGAAATCTTTTTAATACAAATACTATTCATAAAATCTTAGAGCATAGCCCGGGCTGCGAACCACCGGTGCCGAAATCGAACGCCTTTACGATCACGGCCACGGAGGCAGATTTTGAACACGAGTAATTCATTTAAATACTTTTTTTTTAAATTAGCTATATTTTCCATTTTAAATTGCTTCTGCATGTTATTGTATTTGTTTTTTTCTAATTTTAAGACTTAATATCGACACGCAGCGTGGCTTTATCCTTTAATTTATTTTTTTAGTGAATTACCAAAGTAAAAATAGGCTTATGAGGTTGGGATCATGGAAGGGGAGAGCTGGTTTTTTAATGACCTTCAATATTGACCACCACTTTTATCATAAAGTATGACCCAAAACTATACAGCTCTCGTACATAGTCGGTTCTACATTCAACCGTACAGTACATTACACACAACTGTCACTCTGGAATACAATGTAAATACCATATTTGACGTTTAGTACCTATAGTATCCTTGTCCGGATCAGACCACAGCAGATCACAGAGTAAACCCTGATCTGGTACTTCTGTAGGTCTTAGTATCCGCTTGATCTGCTCCATGGAATGAAGATCTGGACTCAGACCTCCGTGACAGCAGAATATCTTCTCTTCTATAATAGCTGATACTGGTAGACAGTTGAAACAGTCGTTGAAGGCTTTCCATAACTTCACGCTGTACCTGGGTAATTACAACAATTTAAAGTATTAATAGCATTCCAAAGGGAATGCTTTTACAACCAGACTAAGGTGTAATAACGGAAATAAAGAAAACAAATTTATGGAAGAGTAAAGCCCGTCTTGTGCTGCAATCTATTGAGGAAAATATAAAAACAAATCAGTTCAATAACTTCATCCTTTCTCTTCTAAATTTAACTTTAAGCACTTTTTATCTTTAAAGTAGAAATATAAACAAAACATGAAACCATAAGAAACATTTCGATCATGACAAGTTTGGTTCGAGCGATAATGAGTTTAATTTACCACCAGATAACAATAAATGCTCTAATTTTCATCAATTTATTCAGCAACTGATAACTAACAACCATGGATCAGTTGCAAATTAATTTAAATTCCTATCGCTCGAATTTAAGGAAAATTTAATAAAAGTAAATAAAAAGTAGTTTCAGCTTGACTCTTCTGTCGGGAATAGCCTAGCAGGATCAGTAATAAAGACAGATGAGAACCATATGTTAAATAATCGAACTCCAACACTAAAGATTCAATACTGACAGAACCCATAAGCTATTGACTAGATAACCTCTTGAAATACTTTCCGAGGCTTTGCAGATTAAACATTAATACACCAGAGTCCCTGTCTGCCTCCGTGGCCGTGATCGTAAAGGCGTTCGATTTCGGCACTGGAGGTCCGGGGTTCGCAGCCTGGGCTATGCTCTAAGATTTTATGAATAGTATTTGTATTAAAATTCGCCAACTTTAATTAATCCTTGAGTTTAGTAGATGCAACCCACCTGAGGTGGTTCCCGCAGGGTGAATACCCTGATGGGCCGAAAGGCTCTAAAACGGGCATTTCATTTCATTTCACACTAGAGTCCCAGCGGAGGATAGATTTTCAAATTAATTTTTTCCCATTCGTTGCAAGAAAAATACGGATTCTTTTATGATAAAGAAACAAAAACCTGAAATGTTGAGAAAAATATTTGTCCAGGTACGAACTTGAACCAAGTTAGTCGCTCCACCAAGAAAATAACATTGAAATAATATGATTAGAGAAGTCATTCCCTATCTATTTTGAAAGTACTTATAACATTATTGAAAATCTCGTGTTATCAGGACCTCGTGTAACCTTATTGTAAACTTTTGGTTTTATTGTAAACGTTCTATTATATAATAGAACGTGCTCAGGTTATGTTTCCAATGTTTTTAGTCATCTCTAGTAATAACATCTCAATGGTCATCATTACCTTCTTTTGCACTCGTCGTAGAATCCATAGGTTCTGTTAATATCAGTACTCTCGTGGTTCCCTCTGAGCAGGAAGAAATTCTCTGGATACTTGATCTTATAGGACAGGAGTAGACAGATGCACTCCATCTGCTGCTTCCCTCGATCTACATAGTCACCCAGGAACAGGTAGTTTGAGTCGGGTGGGAAACCACCGTACTCGAATAACCTCAGCAGATCGTAGTACTGGCCGTGTATGTCCCCACATACCTAAATCACAAAGACGTCTGTGTGAAATACAGTTAATCAGACGAATGAGATCGGATTCTCTGAGCACAAAGGAATTCTCTGGGTACTTAACCTTGTAAGACAGGAGTAGACATATGCGTTACCACCTGCTGTTTCCCTAGCTCAACATGGTCATGCAGAACAGTTAGATAGCTTCAGGTGGGAAACCGCCTACATGAACAACCTGAGCTGAACGTAATACTGGTGCATGATCCCACAAACTCAGATCTTATGGATTCTGGGTTGATCAGATGAATCATTATTATATGTTTGCATGATCAAATCAGTCACACAGGAAGATGGAATCAGACGGAGAACTGCAATATTATACGAAGAACTTGAGCAAATAATAGTGCCGTGTATATTCTGGCATATACCTAGATCAGAGAGGTTATTACTGATTTTATCTACTTTTTCTACATGCATGGAAAAGTCTCGTCGTAGAAAAGGTTCTGAATGAGTATTGAAGGAGGTACAAGGGTGCATCTAAGCAGTTGGGGTTCAATCCCAGTCAACCTTCTAGGATTTTTATGTGAGGGATGGAAATCCTTACTTAATGACCCGTAATTTGTGATTAACAGTACAATACCCTTGTTACTATCCTAAAATTAAGGACCACCCTTTAAAAGAGACGTTAAGCTAGTGGCTTCGAGCCAATGCGATGTCATATACTCGTAAAGATCCCTCACCATAAATTATGGGTTAAGGAATTGTAGGACCCTCAACTATAAATTTACTGTAGATATTTTTGCTTCGTTAAACTAAAGTCATTAACTATAGTTAATGATTTGGCTATTAACTTAGCCAAGAAGCTTGGTAATTTTGTACAAGAGTGGTATTTAAAAGCAATCTGGTGCAGAAACAAATTGTAATTTGAACAAATTATGATCTAATTTAGTCGCTGCTAGCATTAGCAGTCACGTGTTAAAGCCGAATTGTCTTTTAATTTATCTGAGACTCCACCGGTTAGGTGGACTTGGGTAGATCTGTGGTTGGTAAAAGAAAGGAGGAAAGAAGACGGGAAAAAGGAAATCGGGTGGGGCTTGTGGTTTGGTATGTGATGAGTATATCTATCGCTACGGTATAAGTGAAATCAATGAAGTCTAAAAGTTTCCACTAATTTTGTAGTGAAGCAGTTAAGGAGGAGCCGGAAATCAAAGACCAAATCAATGCCTCCTAAATCCATTGTCAAAATGGAACGATGTCATAAGCTCATTTTTCTTTTGGAAATTTATCAAAACAGTGATGAAGTCCACTGCGTAACAGCTCTAGCTCACAGCTATCCACTGGTGAGTTAGAGTGGAATTAAAAGACCAGCCGATCACGAATGCTGTGGAGTTTCTTTAAACCCATGAATAGCTGATGATTACCTTGAGCGGTGCTTCTAACTCTAGCAAAATAGGTTGCGCTAGAAAAATCTCCCTTGCTTTAAATATAACAGCCCTGATCTCGTTCTCATCCAAATTAGCTGTTCTGTCCGGTCTAGCACCTCGCAGATCTAGCAGCCTTGCTATTATGCTATCTAAGTTTAGCTTCTCCTCTCCCATACCATCGCTTCCTCTCCTCCAGCATTCGCTTTAAAACTCGTATGTTGTGTTTAATTTTCTAGGTGTATCTAAAGCTAAAATGTTAAAAAATATTATTTACAAACAGCTAACGTTACATGAGATATTTCCTTGGAAAAGTTTAGGAGAATACTCAAGGACTTAAGAATAACAGAATGTGTCGAAAACGTAAGCGATTATGTTGAGTAAAGATGAAAAATATTCTAAAGGAAATTCGCCCGGATAGCAGACATCTGCCCTAGATTTTTTTTTAAATGACACGCAATTCATTATTGATCATTGAGTCATGAATTATTTAAATGAACAATAAAAACAAGTGAGTCATGTATATTATTTTAGAGGAATAAACATGTTGAAAACAAGTTAAATTTTGAAGACGAAATTATATTTAGACATTGCATACTATAGGTACTTTTTCCTTATTAGATTTAACGCTGAATAACAATAAAATAATAAAGAATGTGAATAACAGCTGATTGAAGTTAAAATGAAGACTGATTCAACAGCGTCCTTAAAGTGAAACTTATGTTATTATTTCTGGTGTTCTTATGTTATCTATTTACTCTTTGATAAACAGTTATTCTTAAATAAACTTCAATATATATAAATGTAACAAATAATTGAATTTAACATAAAACTAAAGACTCTAGCTCGACCCTAGCCGCTGGATCAGATGCACTGCTTTGTGGCCACTACCGTGAATCCCTAGTTCTTATTAATGGATGTTAAAAGCAAGATTTCAACGTGTGAGCCACTTTGGGGCTAGGATTGCCTAGCTCCCTAGCCGTAGCAGGCTGGGGCATACTAGTTTTCGGCCAACTACGTGGTTAATTTGGCGGTTCGTGGCGTCATATATTTTTTTTTAAAATTTCGTCTCGGCCAGATAAACTCTTAACTCTCTATGAGTTTATCAGGTCAAGAATTATTGGAAAAGGAAATGTGTAGGCACTCTAACACACACAATGATCAACTACTTTTTAAAACAATGGATACTGTGACTACCTTATAATTATATCTCTATGGTGACTACCTTATAATTATATCTCTATGGTGACTACCTTACATATCTCTAATACCTCAAATTTATGCAATGTTACAAAAAGTAGTACCTAAATTACGAAAATGTATTGGCATATTTAATTAGGGTAGAACCTAATTAATTTTAACCTAATTTTAATTTAACCTAATTAGGGTGGAACCATTTATAAAAGTCTAGGAATGTGTTGTAATTATTGGGTAAAATGCTTTATACGGCATCCAGTGGATTCCATTGATTAATTACTGAATACCTTTCTCAGGATTACATTTCTTTTTCTCGCTTCCTTTAATAATTTTATTGGGACAACTTCATTTAAAACTCAAAATAAAGTGACAAAATCTGTACATCGTATATCTTTCATATACGGGATAAGTTATTTGGCAAAGGGATATTAAGAGATCTTATTTTCTCTTGCTAAATTACATATATGACAAAAGAATATGAACAATGATACTCTTTTGTCCAGAATTTATATGACACATCAATATATATGCCCCCGTATCACGTTTGTTTTTCCGTGATATACGATTTTCATAACTAGTGAGTTTTGAATGAAGTTGTCTCTCTAAAACTTATGTCAAGGAAGCAAGACAAAGGTAATGCAAAATGGTTTACAGTCATTATTCAACTGGATCCACTGGATATAGTATTATGTATTTTATCTAATGTACTGTAATCTTGACCCCCTGATATTGCACATTATGAACGGCATTGTCTATTTAAGAATCTTTTTAAATGAGGTACTAGATTTTAGTTGTGGTCACGTTGTTTTGTAAGCGTCGGCGTTTGTACGCGACGGGACTCTAGAGGAAACGCTTTGTTCCTTGGAATGAAATCAGCCAATCTCTAAAGGGGGATGACTGCCTGATCACCCAAAAGTCCGTTTACCTTAGCTAGGCATCCTGGTTGGAAACCTAGCTTATGGTCCCGATTTACCATGAAGTGTGGGTTCAAAGATGCAGTGGCTGAGGCCTTAAGGTGCATTCACAATACTGCGGTAGCGATGCGTGCGTGCGTGCGTAGCGGTCATTGCGATGCGGAAAATGGTGGTTCCACAAGTGCCAACGCCACGGTCGCAAAAGCCGCTAACGCAGCGCACTCTTTGTTCCGAATTTTCGGAAACAAAAATATATTTATCTAACAAATATTAAAAAAAAAACGAAGAAGAAAAGGTTGTTTTGGACGAGCTGTGTCTTTTTCATTTTAATTTTTCATTATATTAAATATTTTTTATTTAATCATGTCTGATAATAATGGAACTTTCACACTAAATGACAGTTCTTCTCTAGTTCAACCAAGAGAAGAACAATTCAACCAAGAGAACGAAAATAATGTATAACATTTTCAGAACAATTACATTAAGATAAAATAAACGGATCAAGATAATAAAACTATACCATTCAAATTGGCGAACACCAAGAATATTTGATTTAAAAATAAAAACATAAAGAACAACTTTGAACCAAAACTATAAGGAAAAATTTAACACTTTTAAAAAGACACAGCACAAACAAAAGTAATAAAATAACAATATTGTGTTTTAATAACAAGATAATATTAATTTTTTAGATAAAAAACAACTCTTTTCATTAAAATCAAATTAAAATAATAAAAAATAAACGACTTAAAGCACGACAAGAATCAAAATCCAAACAAAACAAAGTATTCTTCTCTAATCGGAAGAGGGGGTAAGAAAAAATTCCAAAAACTTTGAAACAGAAAGGTTTCTTCCGCGTCAGGCCTTTAAGGTTTTTGTAATCAATCAAATGCTAATTACTAGATCATTTGTGCGGGTTTAATAGGTTTGCGGAAATTTCCATTTTCCGCAACGCTACCGCAAGCTGTTTAAGGACGTCCTATAAATTACATAGGTTGGGAAAATTTGAGCTGTCAACCGCACGCAACGCCCGCACGCATCGCTACCACAGTATTGTGAATGCACCTTTACTCCTACTCCACTAAAACCTTATTGGTACCTCCCCCTCGCCAGGTTTCTACCCCTACTGGCAAGGAGTAGTAATTGTTATAGATTACTCAACTTTTACAAATAAAAATGTCTCTATGTAATGCTAAAAACCTAATTCTTTAATATGTGGAGCTGTAAATATCGGTCACTAAACAGCCGCTTATTATAATTTGTTAAAAGAAATAAATAAATCCAATTTTAAGAGTAACTTTGCTAAATATATATCCATTTAATTTGAAACTGATGCCAATTCTGATCCTAATAGCAGAATAATTTAATCATTGTTTTCATTCTTGGCACAGACGAATTGGCGATTCGAATAATCGTACTAGGTCGAATAACTAAAATTTTACCTTAATGCGTAATCTTTTGTTGTGCCATCTTGTGGCCTTGTATCTTGCTCAAATCAGTACGTACGTGAACTTGTTCTGTATTCTATGTTTTATTTGTGTCATTTTGACGTAACAATATTTTGACACATAATTATCCGAGCTAAGCAAAAGGTCAATCATAATATTATAGAGATACCATTAGGGAGATATAATTCTATAATTTATAGTTTGAGAAAGATAGTTTTATCCTCAATGGTTTAAAAGAGATAGCTCTATACTCTGTTATCTAAGAGAGTGTTATATTATCTATAGTTTGTCTGAAATAGTTTCAAACTCTTCTTTTTAAAGAGAGACACTTAATTATATAGTTTGAGAGAAATATTTCTTTAATGTTTCATTGGAAAGAAATAGTTCTTAATTGTTTTGTTTAAGAGAGATAGTTTGATGTACTCTCTCGGTTAATATAGTGGTGATATATTCTCTATAGTTTGGGAGAAATAGTTTTTCATTGTTTTTTGTGATAGATAGATCTATATATTTTGTGGGTTCTACTTTCAAACTATAAATAAATTCAAACTATTAATTCTCTATAGTTTTAAATAAATAGTTCAATGTTTCAGAATAATAATTTATACTCTATTCTGTGTGATAGATAGTCCTACTATTTATGGACAGATCTCGGTGTCTAATATTATTGACGCAGTGAGACGATTTGAAATTTTGGAAACGTGACTCCAAGTAAATGTAAAAAGTTTTAAATTGTTTTACACGGACGGAAATCAGAGGTTTTTTTATAAAATGTTTGGCTTTAATTCAGGTTAACTGCCAACGAAAACCAGTTTGGGAGAGAATTTGTTTCGTTCACTACGATATGCCTTGTAACAAGCTGCACATTGCACAGCGCGTCTGAGTGGTGGACGCTGCGTCCATCACTAAGCTGCTTAAAGAGGGAAGAAATTCTATTGGTTCCATTCTGACAAGTCAGAATATTGATATTGTGAGAAAGTGAGTCCATGGATATTTTTTACAGTTAGTAATAAACCCTATTACTAAAACTGTTTATAGGAAACATGTTGATATCAAAACACAATTATGAGGATTATTGTGGGAAGTACTGACTCCTTAAAAAGAAACGTCTTTTTTTGTAGCATTCCATAATTACTTATAAACGTTAGGAAAGTTTTAGTCAACAGGAACTAAATATATTTCCATCCATTGGGATCGTCTTCAGGTAAAATGTAAATACTACTAAGACTACATTAACATTAATGTATATGGAAGTAAATAATGTTAATGTATATGGAAGTAATTCTTGGTAATATATTATGGAAGTAATCAATGTTGATGTATATGGAAGTAATTTTATGTTAATGTATTGGAAGTAATGTGTATATGGAAGTAATTTTGGTATAATTATGGAAGTAATATGTTGATGTATATGGAAGTAATTAATGTTAATGTATATGGAAGTAATCAATGTTGATGTATATGGAAGTAATTAATCCTAATGTATATGGATGTAATTAGTGTGAATGTATATGGATGTAATTAACGTTAATGTTTATGGAAGTAATTAATGTTAATGTAAATGGAAGTAATTAATATTTATGTATATGGAAGCAATTATTGTGAATGTATATGAAAGTAATTAATGCTAATGTATATAGAAGGAATTAATGATAATATAATTTGGAAGTAATTAATGAGAATTACTGGATTAATATTATTTGATTCTGGTAATAAGTATAAAACTTATTTCGTGTGAATTTAAGTACTTGGTACAAACCGCAATTATGCTGTTATTGATACCAGTAACAATTTAAAAATTTCAAATATGTTTTAAAAACTAACCTTTGACCTAATCGAAAGCCCTGTTTATACTTCGCAAGTGCAACATTTTAAAATGGATTCAAAAATATTTTAGAAACATATCTCTGGACAGAGTGCAGAGTATCACCTCTCGCAAAGGTTTTTTTTAAGTGTAGAGTGCCCCTTGAATTGACCCGGAAAATTGGCGTGCATTTTTTTCCGGCTCGATTTTTTTGCATCACGCTGATGTTATTCCTAAGAAATTAAAAAAAAATATATTAGAGCCATGAGTAACTCACTTGTAATCTGAACTTGAATGTAATTAAGAATAAATGAATTTGGTTTATCAGATAAGAAAATTTTAAAAATTGACTCGTAATGAGACAAAATTAAAAAATACTAACCGTAGAATTTAAAAGATTTAAAAAGCTAAATTTAATAGTTATGCAACTATTTAAATACATGTATTTGCAAAATAAGAAAACCTAATCGTTAAATTATCATTTAAATCGATTCTATCCATTCACATACATACCAAGTCGATATTGAAACGTTTTTGCATTACATCTTACCTTTTATTTGGGAAAGTTCAAGATTTTCATCACAGTTTTTTTTTTTTCTACAAAATTATTAAAAAAATTATTTTATTTGTTCGCTCCTTGCTTTTCTCTTTATATTTCGTGAAGTATTTTTTGTTTGTTTAGTTTTACCTTGGTACTAATTTGGTGACATATATAATTAATAAGTGTAATTTTAAGATGAATAATTAATTTAAATATTACAATTACACGTACTCTTATATCCATTGTATACTTGAAGTGGTTGGAATTGATTTGGAGTTGAAAATGATAAAACGTGAATCATAGCTAATTACAACTGTCTGCGACTGAGTGAGTTATGGCAACAAGAGATTTTTAAGGTTCTCTACTAAAGCTATTTTTTATTATACGTAAATAAGTGGTTGCAATAAGAGGCAATAATCTAAAGTGGTTGCGGTAGAAAATTGAGGTTGCTAAACCACAATGAGGCACGTCTCGACTTGAAACTGAACCACAATGATCACGACTTGAAACTGATACCATAATGAGTCAGGACTTAAAACTGAAACCACAATGAGTCACGACTTGAAACTGATACCATAATGAGTCAGGACTTAAAACTGAAACCAATGAGTCACGACTTAAACTGATACCACAATGAGTCACGACTTGAAACTAAAACCACAATGACACACGACTTGAAACTGAAAATTAAGACTTGACTTCTGATCTGGGTAGACTCAATGAAATATTGTATCTTCAAAACAAATTGAAAACTTTGAAGTTTCATAACTCCAACAAGATCTTAGTCGCATACGTGGCTTGCAACAGTTCTAGATACGTATAAGTTAAGGTACATTCGTTCTCACAATAAAATTTTAAATTTTATGTTGCAATATGTCTTTTATAATTCTTATGTTCTTTCCAGCTAAGATGCCTTTAGCCTCTTGGCTGGTACGCGGCATCAGCACTGTGGGCCGCTCCGCTACCCCAAAGCCAACATGGCAACATGGTGGCCACCTGTGGTAACATGATTGATCTCCTACATCAATTAGTTTATGTAAGTGACACAGTGTCTCGATATTAGTGAAATCCAAACGTATTAGTAAAACAAAACGGGCACCTCGGAGCTTTTCTACGCTTTTCCTCCCTGCTTCGGACTCGCTTCGCTCGCACTCAGATATACAATTCGCCAAATTTTACTGCAGCATGTCTTCGGACTCGCTTCGCTCGTCCTTAGGTGGTAAATGCATTCGTTTCTTTTCCAGCGGTCACCTATTCAGGCACTGACCACGCTCAATGCTGCTTAACTTTTATATCCAACAAAAATAATGGAATACTGAAACAAAACTAAGTGTAAACTTATTTACTAAGTAAAGGTGTACACTTGAACCAATTTTCAACTTAATTGGATTATTTCCCGTTTTTTACAATTTAAAAAAAACGGATACAAGTCATAAGGCGCGGTGGAATATCTACGGCCTTCTAGAACGTTGGATCACCAACAAACTTTTATTATAACTTTTTTTTCAAAATTTTCAGTAATTAGCCGGATTTGTGAAAAATAAAGCCTATTTCCGTAATCTGCACGCTCTTTTGGTTAATCTCAAAGAGTATTTACATACACTCAACGATTTATTTTTAATCTAACTTGGTACACACATAACTACTGTTAGACGCAGAGACTATAGATACTTAAACAGTAAGACTGTCGATCAATGGTAGGAAAATTGGATTCCGGTCGACACTAGCGCGGCGGCGGACCTACCTTTCAATTGAATGGGCGTGTCTTGATTTCCCGCTTTTTGCCCACTATCAGTTTGAAATTTAATTTTTATACTAGTATAGTTAACTTCTAACTAACCCTACCAACTTAATCTTACACAAAACACTTCTGATTATTTTTAAGTTTTTCATTCAAGTAATTGATTAATTTAATTGATTCAATCAGGTAATAATGAAATAGTGGCTAAAGTTTACACGTGCTAGAAGATATATTTTGGCATTTATTGCAGCCTGTATTTTAATTACATCGGAAAGATGCGCACATGTGATGAAATGTAATTACCTGATAAATCGACTAAATCAATAAATTAATAAATGAAATTTACTTATCTGCCATCAGTAGCGTTTCTCTGGAAGTTTTAAAAAGGTTCTATTTAGTTTTAGTTCCTGCATTTTTGAAAAACAGAACATGCAACGGCGAACCGTTTTTGTGAAAAATACATACAAGAAACAATAATTTTATAATAATAAAATGTAGCTGTCATAACAAGAATTGCCATGGTATTTATAAATTAAATATAAAAATGTAATCAGTCATTTTTGGAAAGCTATTGGGATTAGTTCATGAGTTATCCGCACCGGTCCGCCGCAGCGCTATTTTTAGTAGCTTGCGATAATCGAATCCAAACTTTTCCTCATTTAAGTTAACCCCCCCTGGTTAGACGTCAATATTTTGTGTTATATTTTGACATGTCATATTTGTTAACATTGACGTCTAACAGTAGTTATGTATGTACCAAGTTAGATTAAAAATAAATCGTTGAGTGAATGTAAATACTCTTTGAGATTAACCTAAATTAACCAAAAGAGCGTGCAGATTACGAAATAGGCCTCATTTATCACAAATCTGGCTATTACTGAAAAATTTGAAAAAAAAAGTTATAAAAAACTTTATAACTTTTTTTATGTTATAAAAAAAGTTCACCAAAAAACTTTGTTGGTGATCCAACGTTCTAGAAGGCCGTGGATATTCGACCGCGCCTTATTCGATAAAAATTGCTCTAATGCTGATTTAATGAAACTCCGATCGCATCATTTTTTCGCATGTTATGATTTTTTGGAACTTTTGCTGATCATTATTGCAGGCTAATGACGTCAGCCTCTTTTTTGTACAATGTTTCAACTCTCTAGCATAAATACACTCGGAGCTTAGAATAATACTATATACTACTATATTACTACTATATTACTACTATATTACTACTAATACTATATATTACTACTAATAATACTACTATATTACTACTATATTACTACTATATTACTACTATATTACTATATATTAACTACTATATTCTATAATACACACACGGCTAAAATCAATTGACAGCGCGCCAAAATCTCAATACTTTCAACCCTCTTTTTTAACGAAAAATCGCTTTCTTTAAGTAACAAAGAAAAATCCCTACTCTGGCAACGCTGAAAGTCAGGTTATGTTTTGAATTTTATTATTTGTTTATATTGATATCGTATTTTTTATTTTTTTTAAATATTTATTTACTTTTTATTGAGGAATATTGTTGTATCATATAAATTTATCAACTAAGTGTTGCTTTAAATTTGTTCGGGAAGTATGAATTAAGTGGAGTTAAAGTTGTTAATTACGTAATGCAATGGGTCATAATAGTTTTATGATAAAAGTTTAACGATTTAAATAAATCGTCAGCTATAATTACTTTTTCCAAAACAAACTGCTTTTTTGTGTCAAGTTTGTATAATTGAATGCGTATTGTTTCATATTATAAAAATAATATGACAAATATGCATTCAACTTAAAAAAGTCAAGAATGTCATCTATTGAAAGACATGGCATTTTACAAAAAAAATGTGTCTTTTGGTTGACAGACCACAGACTCTGCGCTGTACTTAAATAGCAAGAAATGCTTGAAGAATACGTCCATGTCCATGCGTCAAATATAGACACTCAGATCATATTACAACTCCGAACTCCGCAATAATTGGATGAATTGAACAGATTGGAATGAAACGAAACCAACTCAAACAGATCAATATGCACAATGAGGGAAATAAATGCGACGCGAGGTTACAAATATTTACAACCAGTGTTGCCTTTTTATGATTTTATTTACGAAAAAGGTATTTTTTATACTGAGGTTGGCATGAGGTGGAGGGGGAAGAAGCGTGGTCGGTCTGAACCAATAGAATTCTTTCCCTCACAGATTTTTGGCGCACTGTCAATTGATTTTGGCCGTGTGTCGTATTATACTATATTAGTATTATTCCAAACATTGATAACACACACATACAGATAGAAAACTTTGTGAAAACCTCTTAGAAGTTTAAAACACCTGAAACGGATAACTCCGGTGACATCCCGGTCTTTTCCTATATACCTACGTATATTGAAAAAAAAAAATGATTTGTTAATAAGTAAATGAAAAGTAAAAACGTGATTTGTTTACATAATGTTTATTATATGTAATTGATGAAAGTAAAAACGTGATTTGTTTAATGTTATTATATGTCAATTGATGAAAAGTAAAAAACGTGATTTGTTTACATGATGTAATATATGTCAATTGATTGGAAAAAAAATCGAAATGGGAAAAAAGGAAGCCATGTTTGGTGCCTAATACCTACATTTCTTTGTCCTCTCTGGACGAAATAGCAGCTGTAATATTAATAAACAACCGCAGGTAATTTAGCCATCACATTATCCCCAACTCAAGCGGGGGGTATTTTGCAAGTAACAACATTACGGTTTAACATTATATCAGCTTGTCGCTCTAAGAGTCATTAGTTATTAATTATGTCATTGATTATGAGACAGTCTTTTTCCTCATTAATTTAGTCTGTTCAAGATTTGTTAAAAGCCTTATTTATAGATTTGTTAACTTTATTCGATTAATGTAACGTATTGAGCTTTGCTGAATAGTTGTTTGTATAGCTGTAGTCTTACACGCAAGGACACACGCACATTCTGACAGTCAACATGGTAACAACCGTTATTTTTACGCTTAAACCCGAATGGTCATAGTAGCGTTTTCCCCTCACTCAACTAATCCATTTCAGAGTTTGTACACATCCAATTATCTTGGAAGCATATCCTCCGTACATGGCGGCACATATGACTAGTCCACAGTGGGCATTGTTTATCTAACCCAACCAGACTCTATCCAAACTCACCACTTTGGCTAGTGTCCGTGACTAGTTCACAGTGTGCTTAGTTATATAGGCCAGCTAGACTCTGGCTAGGCTCACCGCTCTGGCGAGTAAGCCTAAGTAAAATTATCTAATCTTACTTGGGCTTCTGATCACATTAGCCTCACCCTCGTTTAACCAGTCTCACCAACCCTACAGCACCTTTAGCATCACCGGACTCTAGCTAGGCTCACCGCTCTGGCTAGTCCAGCGCCACCCGACAAAGAACTCTAGCAAGCTGATGTCGGCATCAGTGCGCACAAACTCACTTTTTTGCCCTGACCTAAAGGTCAAAGTTCTGCAGTGCAACTAGGAGACGTTTATTGTCTTCAAGAAGCGACCATTTCATTTTTAGTCACTTACTCGTGTCCCGGTTTCTCTATTACTGACTAAGTTTTCGGTAGTACGAAGGCTCAGTATATCTTTCCGACCTTTATCTCCATCAGCCCGCAGAACCTTGACTTTCCATTGTCTCCGAGCTGGAGAAAATGGAAACATGGATCCTGACTTGTCTCAGATGAAACAGAAACCAACCCCGCATTTGCGTATTAGCAGCCAAGGAAACCACGTAAAACCCTGGCTGGGTTGACCGGCCTTGAATTCAAGATCTCCCGAGTGTACGGTTCAAAAGATTAGCTCATACCAAGGTCATTCCTCTCGCTGGATTTGAACCCTCGACCTCCTGGCCAAAAGGCGAGTGCTCTGCTACCACTGAGCTACCGGACTCGGTCAGATAAAAATTTAAAAAGGCCTAAAACTGACGATTGAGTCAAAGTTTCGGTTTTTAGTGCAGACATAATACTTTTGTCACGGTATAAATGAGAAAAATTAATCACAAAGTAAGCGAGGTTCATTTCATATTTGGCAGCTTGTTTTTACATTTATCAGCCGCTGAAACATTTGCTGAAAAACTCATAAACACGTCATATAATTTAATAAATAATTGCAACGATTTAGCAGACATAATATGCCTTTCAAATGTCAAGTACTTAGATCTTATCTTATATTTTATTCTCAAGTAGTCCATTTCGAGTCTGGTATTTCTGGTAATACTCGAGATATCTTACAACTACAACAGATCGAGATATTTTCCGCAATCAAGTCTATATGATAACTTGGGCAAACCCGCCCACCTTTAGTCACCTATCTTATCCCGAGTAATCTCCTCTCATCGATTATTAATTGGTGTAATCGAGTTTTGTGATTTATAACCTACCTAATGTTAAGTTATTGGCTTTTATGATAATTACAATAAATTTTAAAGCTGGCTGTGATTTATGGTTTAAATATTTAATAATAATTTTAATAATAAATTTAAGTACACAATAATCAAGCAATACTTAGTTGTCTATTATAATTTTAAATTAGTTAAAATTTTTAATTATTGAGAGCAAAAAATAGTGACACGGTTCTTTATTGTAACTATTACGCGACATCTTAGGCATCTTGTAAAATTAAACGCTCTGAAATATTTAAAAGTAAATTGTTTGTAATTTTGTAAGTTGAAAAATGAAGCGAATCCAAAATATTAAAAAGTAAGTCGTCACATGTAAATAGTTTTTATTATTTTTATTATTATAAATCATTTTTAAATGACTTATTAGTCAGCAAGGCTCGGTGGAAGAGTTTGTCTCTGTCATGTCAGAGTACTCAGACTGTAAGGTTTAAGTCATAGCTGGAACTGGTAGTTTTTCCCGTCTCGATGGTTTACCGGGAATTCCCTTTGAAAATTATGCTAATGAGATTGCGGCATAATGTTTCTATAAAAAGTGAATCATCATACAAATTCTTATTCTCTTCATAAAATATAAGACTTTAATTACTTTGTTTGTATAAAGGACTTGGTAATTCATCTGTGGAAGTTTTTCAATCACTCGGAAAATAGCATGAATGATTGACTAATCGTCTTCCAAAATCTTGATAGGGATAAGTAATTTACGATGTAATTTAGAGTCTTTAAGCGAATTTTCTTTTAAAAAAATCGCTAATGAGATGGCTCGCGTAGTGGGGGGCCGCCCGGGAATGTGTCCAATCTATATATATATTTTGTGAAACTTTATACTACTAAGTTTTGCAAATCACAATTATATTCTGTCATATATATATATATATATATATATATATATATATATATATATATATATGTGTGTGTGTGTGTGTGTGTGTGTGTGTGTGTATGTGTGTGTTGTGGTGTAGTGTGTATATGTATGTACGTATTTCTAGCGAATTAATGTAAATTAAACGTTTAATTTCACTAGTTTATCACAATTGTTTCTGGATGGGAGCACATAGAGGAAAATAACTTTTGTCAAATGGTGGTGCTATTTCGTAGATTATGATCTACATGTGCAATTATATCGAGTATAACGAATTTATATTCAGGCGGATTTTTTAGTTAAATTGTTTATTTTGTTCTGAGAAATGGTTACTCTACTTTACTTACATTTAAACTTTTTTTTAATATAGCCTAGTGAACGAATGTGTTTTTTGCAAAGTTTTAAGAAGTTTAAATTTTTATTTTGGGAATTTGTTTAGACATGTTTAGGTTTACCTCAAAAAAGTCCCCTGACTTTGCATCACAGCTGCGACCCTAGTGGACCAAAACGTGTCCCGTTTTTATGTTTTCGTTTGTGTATTGGTAGGAATAAAAATATCGAAAACTCTTTCGAATTAAGTTTAAAGGCTGGTAAAGAGTCTAAAATAAATTTTAATTGGTTCACTCTCAATTTCGAACGATTAACAAGGAATATCAAGTAAAAAATTAACCATAATTTCATTATTTTACAACGTAAACAAACTATAAATTGTCACTTAGACGCGAAATTGTTCTGTATTCACTACCATAACTCAACTGCAAATCGATAAATAATAAATGTTTAAATAATAAAACATTTAAATAATTATTTAAATAATAAACTGCGTAGGCTTCCGCGGTTGTTGTCATGAAGATTTAGGTCTTCCGGTGGTGACCGCGTCAATGTAGATGAAGAATCCGACGTTTCGCTTCCACTGTGGGAGGCATCTTCACGCTCTACAAAACTGAACAGTTCAGTTTTGTAGAGCGTTGTGTTTCTATCCATGATGTCCTACATCCCTGAAGATGCCTCCCACAGTGGAAGCGAAACGTCGGATTCTTCATCTACATTGACGCGGTCACCACCGGAAGACCTAAATCTTCATGACAACAACCGCGGAAGCCTACGCAGTTTATTATTTAAATAATAAATGTTATGAATTTTTGAATGTGATGTAGACATCTACAGAGCAAGTTATTATCCTAAATTACAACTTTTTAGTTTATTATTAGCAGCAGAGCTCTGGTTTGGTGAATTTTTCTTAGGATGTGAAAACAGAATTTCAACTGCATCTCTGAAACGGCAATTTTCTCGACAATTAATAAGTAGATATTATTTTCTGTCTAATTCTAAATTTTTTTTAATATCTTGCACAATGCTATATTAGGTTTACTTAAATTTGTTATTGTACATTGTAAAAATAGTGTTTGGTTAAAAAGATCTAAAATAAGAAGACAAACTGCTGTATAAACGTTTCCTCCTCTATTTCCTTCTATTACCAATAGAAAAAATCGGGTACAGGGTACCTCGGAACTTTTCCTCATCACATCGGATTCGTTTCGCTAGTCCACAGAAATACATTTCGCCAAATATATACTCCAACATGTATTCGGACTTACTTCGCTCATCTTCAGAGAGTAAAAAAATGATCCTTATCATTATCAGCGGTCACCCATATAGTACTGACCACGCTCAATGGTCCTTAATTTTATTCAACAAAATCCAACAAAAATCATGGATATACTTGTCGTATTGAAACTTAGTGTACTTATTTATTAGGTAATAATATACACTTGTAATAATATAATTTTCCAATTTTTTAAAAAAAAATGTGCTCAAGTAATTTAATAAAAATTAAACTCATGCTGATAATAAAATGAAACTTAGCACATATGTTAGTCGTATACATGGCCACATGCGTGCTAAATCTCAAGCCGATCGCATCATTTTTCCGCGTTTCATGATTTTTTGAAGTCATTATTTCGGGTTATTGACGTTACAAAAAAAATATTTTTCGAATAGGACAACTAAAGTGGTAGACTGATTTTCGTACGAAGTTTCAACTCTCTAGCATAAATACACTGGGTGCTACGATGATAACAGACACACACATACGTACAGACAGACAACTTTTTGAAAACCACTCAGGAGGCATTTTAAACACCTAAAACGGATTATTCCGGTTTCATCCTAGTTTCGGATTTTTTTTGCAAACACAATACTTTTCCTATATAATCCCCAGAGAATGAAAATTGTTTCATTTTTATCTTGAAATTCCTTGTTATTGGTTCCAATAACAAGGAACCAAGTTGAACAAACCAATTAAAACTTTTTTTAACCATTTACAGAGCTTAAACTTTATTTGAAAGAATCTTCGATATTTTTTATTCTTACCTAGGACCTTTTTGAAGTATCCCCAAAACATGTCCGAATAGATTCCCAAAATAAAATTTTAACTATTTAAAACTTTGCAATAAATCGGTTCTTTGACTAAACTAATAATAATTAATTAATACTTATGTTTCACAGATTAATCAGAAACGCCATATCAAATCAATGTTCAACTCAGTCATCCTACGTTATTACAACCCTTGGAGCAATCCTTGTCATCGTATCCATATGGGTTCTTCTTTATCTTCTTTTCAATGGTGAAGCCTTACCCCATGGTTGCCTGTTCCAACTGTGTGCTCTGGTGATAATTGCACAGATAGTTGGTAGCGTCGTTGGTTACACAGGGCTACCACCTTTACTCGGAATGTTAATAACAGGAATTGTTGCCAACAGCTTTCATTTAATTTACATTCATGATGTCTATAAGGATATCGTATCGACTTCAAGGTAAATATATAGACACATTAAGAGAGTTTAAAACGTTACGTTATTCTACGTTACGATTTGAAAAAAGAATCACCATACTCCCAATAATTTTAGTCAATTTTTTGAGTTGGTTTACCTATTTTGTAATTAATATTATTTCTTTAAAGAGACATCTTTTTATCATCTGCCTAACTATGTCTAACCAGAAACTAAAAGCATAAAAATCAGATTTATCAGTTAGTGACCAAATGTTTCATGTGTTTGGCACATTTTTCTACGACCACTGACCACATAAATGACCCATCCATGACACTAATTATTATGGTTACTTTAAAGACGTGTAGCATTCTAAATACTGCTAGTCAAATAGGATCCACTTTTAGGAATTCGAACCCAGCCTTATTCGGCAGGTATGGATGATATGGCCAAGTTGTTTCGTCTTGACCACTCAGTAGTTCATTACCGATATCAAATAGAGCCTGGAATTCCTTACAGTTCAGGTTTAATTCGCAGCCTAACAGCCCATGTTGGATCATTAGTTGTTTTGACGGAGATTTTGTGGTATAGTTTCCCCATGATGTTTAATGAATAAAACACACTAGAATTAAAAACAATTAATATATTGTCAACCACAATAGTATAAAACAATTATAACTGACCGGTTTTGACTTTACATCATCATCAGAGCTGTTGATAGACTGATGACGTCGTGATCAGAGTCTGTAAACAGCTCTAATGATGACGTAAAGTCGAAACCAGTTATACGTTTTTATACTATTTTGGTTGTCAATATATTAATTGTTTTTAATTCTAGTTTTTTTTAAACATCTTGGTGAGCCCATGTTAGAATATGAATCTTTTCATGTACTGCTCTTTTAAACGTCAAGCTGGTGGTTCTTAGCCGTATGATGTCAGGTACTCGTACAAAAACAGTACCCTAAAAGGACTATGGTTAAGGCCACATTCAGTACCATCAGTGCTTAATATATCAACACATTAATTTATGCTCTGCCAAAGTTTATACAACATGCAATAAATGTGAGTTTATAATGTATATTGTACCGCATGTTGTTAAAGCCGCAGGAACTGGTGGTTTCAGTAGCTCTTCTACAATATTAAAGATAGTAAAATAAAGCTTTTTAAAACAATTTTGTCAAATTAAGTGTCCTTTTTAGTACGACACACGGCTAAAATCAGTTGACAGCGTGGGAAAATAGTGTTGAGAAACCAATAAGGTTGGCCTGATTTGAAATTGAGGGCGTGGTTTAGAGATTAAAAAAATGTTACTTTGGGGGTCTTCGGCCATTCGATTCTTTTGAAAAGTGGGTTGCAAAACAAAATTGGTTGGGAACCACTGATAAAGCAAAAACTCCTAAAGACGCGAACTTCTTCCCGGGTGATCTATCACGTCTCTCTCTTATAAATATCATTTCGATTAACCAATACGTATGTTTTACAGAGATGTGGCACTGACAGTAATCCTTATCAAAGCAGGGTTAGGGTTAGATCCAGCAGCTCTGAGAGCTCACGTATGGACCATACTATCACTTGCTATTGGACCGTGTTTGGCAGAGGCATTGGTTGCAGCTGTAATGGCTAGATTCATTTTCAACTTTCCATGGCTATGGTGTTTTCTTTTAGGGTAAGTAAACTATTAATTGCATTTTTACAACTGTTTTTCGATGAGACACATATGAGCTAGAATGAAGAAAAATTAAGAGAACGAGTGCTCGGAGCTTTATGCATGTAGGGAATGTGCATGTTCAATAGGTTGTTGCTTGATTTAATTATATCTACTGCAATACTTTCCTATTTTTTAATTATGCTTAAGTTGTAATACCCTATACATTGAATCAGTATTTCACTCCGAGTTTGAGCGTGGTTAGGCAACAATAATTCCACTTAAAGCTTTAGTAAAACATAATTTTGAAGAAATGTACGTCATATGTGTTCTTTTAAAGTCTTACTGCAATAATTCACACCCCCGTTTTCAAGAACTGTCATTTTCGAACAAGCCTAACAATTGTATATTTATTTGCTCTACAGTGAGCATAATGTAGAGGACTTAACAGCCTTGCCATTGTGAAAAATTAGAGGATTTTACTTCAAAGTCCTACACTCAGGATTTTCCAAAACAGGATGGAAGGATGAATTATTCTCATATTATTTAATTACATGGATGAGGAATATCATCCAAAAAATTGCTTAGTTGAGTGCGTTGGTACGTACACATACATATACGAGTCTGCGCACACACATTATGCATCTGCATGGATCTTGGTCATGCTCGTGGATCATGGCTATAATCTAAACTTTTATTAACATTTCTTCTAAGCCCAATACCCCCAGATGTAATGGTACCAACTTAAGTTTAAAGAAGAAAGTATATGGTGAATGTAAAGGAATATCATCTCTAGTCATTTAAATTGGCAATGTATCCAACATTATTTGGGCTATTCTTTTTAGAATTTTACTTAACCAAGCATCTCCTTCTGTAGGGGTACTGGAGGATAAAAGTAAACAAATATTTTTTGTTTATTTTCATTTTTTGTAAAAGGATGTAAGTCCGTGTATTATTTAATAAATAATGAAATATAGTAATATTAACCTGCTTGGTGTGGTTTATGATGAATGGTGATTGAGGTCTGTATGATAGCGGTACAGTAAAGCGGTTGAGCATTTGAAGAAAAATGATTAATTGAATGGCAGTTCCGTAGCGTGTGCACATCCTATACGTAACTGACTCGGAAAAACTAAGCATCCCAGCCTATTCTCTACTCCAAACATGAAGGATGATCAATGCTAAAGGAAATATATAAGGAAAAGATAACCATCTTTGGGTCCAAGTTTAAATAGTTATTTATGCAACAAGGGATGAAAGTAAGTTTTACAGCTCAAGTTAAAGTTTCGTCCTAAGGCAGCGCCGAAGGAGGAAACTTCATTAGCTCACGAGCCGGTAGGCCGAGGGAGATAAACTAGTTAGCTCCCGAGGCTTGCCGATGGAGTTAACTAACATTTTGGCTCCCGAGGCTTGACGAGGGAGATAATACGACAGCTGAAAACTTTCATCCCTTGTTGCATATTAAATTTTATCTACGACTAGAGAACTAATACTAACAACTATTAATATATTCTTCAGCTCCTTAATTGTTATTGTGTTAGTTTAATTTCTTATCATGTCAATTACTCTGATGAAGAGAGAATAAAGCCACTATCTTCCCATTATTTTATTGTAAGCTGTCAATAGAATGATGTGTAATACTATATTTGTAATTTAAACATTAGCGTGTGTATATTGTATATTCTACCCGTAGTACCAACATAACACCGAAAAAATCCTAAAAATTTCCTAAAATTCCTAAAAATTTTTAATAAATAATTCTGTCAAGTTGGCAACACTTTCACTTTTCCTCCCTAGGGAGTAAAAGTACATTTACAGTGTGAGATAACAAGACTGTATGTAGAACTTACAATACAAGGAGTAGATAAAAATAAATTAATAGACAATAGACAAAATCGGACTTTACGGTGAAGATGAAGGAATATCACCACTAGTCATTACAATAGGCAACATCACCAAAATCATTGTATCTATTTTTCTAGGTTTTTACTCAGCCCAATATCTCCTGCTGTAGTGGTACCAACCTTGCTAAATCTAAAAGAAAAAGGATATGGTGAAGATAAAGGAATATCAACACTGGTTATAGCCGCATCAAGTTTAGACGATATATTTAGTATTTCAGTGTTTGAAATATTTTTATCGGTGATTTTTAATAGTAACTCTAATGGTAAGTTTAGTACATGATTTGTACCCCGAACTCTTCATCCATCTAAATACTTGCATTGATACACAATATCTTTGTGTATCAATGCTGATACACAATGTATCTACATTGTGTATCACAATATGATACACATTGATATAAAGGGAATGTTTAAAGGAACTGACAGCAATAAAATCATTTCCTACCCTCTCTTCTTGATACTATACCCCCGAGTTTGTACTTGGTTTCAAATATGTAATTTCCAAGCGTTTTTTTTTTAAGTTTTTAGATTTTTTCTGTCATTCATAGAATGTTTATTTTAAAATTATTAAAATGAGGTGCTCACATGATAAACAATATTAACATAGATGGTTCACTCCCGAGTGTTGTAGGAACACTCAATTGACATGTTTATGTGTTTTTTTTTTTTTTTTTTTTTTTTTTTTAATTTACCATAACAGTATCCCTGCTATGGCTCTTTATTTTCTAAACATGCACCGCTTTCGCATAACATGTTGATCTTTTATCTTCTTTTTTCTTTTTTGCATTTTCATTTTATTTTAGTTGTAGCATTTGGTTCAAGAATAATTATGATTCTTTTTTATTTTTTTTCTTTTCTTTAATTGTAATCTTCTTTTTTTCGTAGCAATCTTCTGTTTATCATTATTTATCATTTTAGTTTTGATGATTGTGTGTTGTTATGATTTAAGTTGGGGCCTCATCACTAGAGTCTTGGAGAGCGCTAGTAGTAAAAATCTATTTGCTCTATTCTCTACTAGATTGTTCGGTGGTATTTTTTTAAATACAAACCGTTGCCAATCGTTATGTAAAATAATATAAAAGTAAACAAAGATCTATGGTAATTACGAAATAGTTAAAGTAAGTTGTTAATGCCACGTATTATACTGATACTTAATATAATACATAAATTAATACGTCATTTTATATCCTTCATTTCATAATATGTCTTTTGATAATCTTCCAATATATCAATAATATTCGTGATGTATTTTTGTTTTCCAAAACTTGGGGGCTTCATCACGCGAAGCAGCACCATCGTTTTCTTAAAAAAATAACAATAATTCATTTTCAGTGTTTTAGACTTAAGATTTAAATTTGCTATCTGAATATAACATTTCGGGTTGGCGCAAACGGATAAGTAAAGGAAACAAACAAAAAATGAAACTCTGACATTAGAGGTTCAAATCAAGGGGGGGGGGACGACAGTATGGGTTGGAGCAGAGACTATAGATACTTAAACAGTAAGACTGTCGACTCAATGGTGGAAAAATTTGGATTCCGGTCGACACTAGCGCGGCGAGGGACCTACCTTTCAATTGAGTGGGCGTGTCTTGATTTCCCGCTTTTTGCCCACAGTCAGTTTGAAATTTTTATACTTTGTATGTTTATACTTTACCACTTTAATCTTACACAGAACGCTTCTGATTATTTTTAAGTTTTTCATTCAAGTAATTTATTAATTTAATTGATTCAATCAGGTAATAATGAAATAGTGGCTAAAGTTTACACGTGGTAGAAGATAGCTTTTGGCATTTAATGCAGCCTGTATTTTAATTACATCGGCGAGATGCGCACATGTGATTAAATGTAATTACCTGATAAAATCGACTAAATCAATAAATCAATTAAATGAAATTTACACTTATCTGCCATCAGTAGCGTTCCCTGGAAGTTTCAAAAAAGTTTCTATATACTTTTAGTTTATGAATTTTTGAATTACAGAACATGCAACGGCGAACCGTTTTTGTGAAAAATACATACAGAAAACAATCATTTTATAATAATAATAAATGTAGCTGTCATAACCAAGAATTGCCATGGTATTTATAAATTTTAATATAAAAATGTAATCAGTCATTTTTGGAAAGCTATTGGGGTTAGTTCATGAGTTGTCCGCACCGGTCCGCCGCAGCGCTATTTTTAGTAGCTTGCGATAATCGAATCCAAACTTTTCCTCATTTAAGTTAACCCCCCCTGGGTTGGAGTAAGAATAAGAGTGAGAAATTATATTTTTCACTTTTTACCAATTTACAAGAAATTCTTAAAGAGCTTTTTTGGGATCACTCATCCATCGACTCCTCGTCATTCTAGCGCTGAATAGCGGATGGAAAGACTTGATTACTCTCAACAGCTCGTTGTTTGATTAATAAAACTATCTGATAGTTTCACATTTCCACCACTAGTATGTACTACTTGAGCTTCCTGCATCCCATCAACTATTTTTTTTTTTAATTTGAGTGAACCATCTATGTTAATATTGTTTATCTATGGGTGTTCAGTTAAGGTTTAATTTTCGAAAAGTACAACTTAATTTAAAACGTCTTGTCAAAATATAAGCAATTTTCGAAAAAGGTGGTAATTATAGAAATACAAAAATAAGCTTTTCTGCTCGGCTTTATAGCAAAGTCTCAAATATAGCAAATACAAGTTTATTTCATACTTATGCCGTCTATAAGACTCATTGCTGCCAACCACTTCATTAAAGCCAAAACAGTTTTTTAATGATTTCCTTTTTTGAGCTTATTTATAATAAATAGACAACAGGTTTACCATTTCCGGACGTTTTTCTTTAGCGAATTTTCATAATGAAATGACGCTTATGAGGTTGTTCGGATGACGGAAGTTGAGGGTGGGAGTGAGTGGAATCGGTTCCTATTGGCTTCCTGATAACAAAAATATATGTCCGAAAAAAGTTTATATATATATATATATATATATATATATATATATATATATATATATATATATATATATATATAATATATTATATATATATATATATGTATGTATATATATATATGTATGTAAGAGTTTCTACCCTTTCGTATGGCGAACGATAACTCTCAAAGACGTTCTCAAATTGAAACGAAACTTTGCAAATCGCGAGATGTTGTGGAGGTTACGAGGCCTATTGTTTACAAAACATTATGACGTCATCAACCAAAGTTATGACGTCATGAAAAAAAATTTTTTTTGAAACTTAAAATGGCTTTGAAACAAGGTATCTAGTATTTAGGTAGACGGCTAGCTGAATCGATTAAGACCAATTTCAGCTCAATCGAACCATCACAAATGGCGCGATCGGTATATATATATATATATAATCTTGTATATATGTATACGTCTAGGTCAAAGACTCGTACGATATCTGTTGGGTTCAGTAGTGTTAGAGGGTGGGGATGTAGTATATTAGAGGAGCCTCTACCTCTTGCTCCATCCTGGTAAGCCTACTGTCCCAGAGAGACAGGACAAAAATGGCTCCACTGATCCACGCCGAGCTAAGCAGGCCTGTAAAGAGAAGAACCTCGAAGTAGTCTTATATAGTCGAAGTCATTCTAAAACGATTGCGACCGGTTTCAGCTCAATCGGACAATCTTAAGTGACGCAAACGGTATTTTTATTTTAAATAATCATGAATATATTTTTTCAACCTAAAGGTTATACTCAAATAAACAATTTTTACAAAAAAAATTTGACATTTTTCTTTAAATTGTATAAACAATCATAAATGTGTGTAAGAGTTAATACCCTTTTGTATGGTGGACGATAACTAAAACTGATTAAAGATGAAACTATAATCTTTTCTTTCCTTTATACAAGGTTACTCCAACAGTTGCAACGTGTGGATTTATTTCTTGTATTCTTTATACCTCTATAAAAACGTATTAGTTATATATTAAAAAATAATTATAATTATTATTTTTTTATATGGCTTGTTAACTGCAATATCATTGCTTACTATTAATAATAGAGGATTAATAAAATCAAATTTGCGAGAAAACCTCTCAGGCCCGCGAAGCGGGCCTGTGAAACGAGGCTGTGAAAATTCGCTAAATACGTGGCAAAATGCCATGTAACAAGAAACGATAATGAAACCATACATAATACAAAACAACACAATGTGGCCGCAAAGCGGCCACTGGAGGCCCCCGGGCCGCGAAGCGGCCTGGTGGGCCGACGCCGCGGAGCGGACGAGGCGCGAAGCGCCGAGACCGCGTAGCGGCTACGGGCCGAAGGCCCGTATTTTAGTAAATCTTGAAGGATAAAGACCCTAGTTAGATGGGACTTATTTGTCCGATATTATTTGCAGGTAATTTAGTGATGGAAATAGCGAACGGTCCTTTGGAAGTTGTATACGGAATCCTAGCCGGCCTAATATGGGGATTCACGATGGCTTTCATACCAAATAGAAACGACGTAAGTTATTTGTTGTCTCTATATAATTAACAAGAATGTCGAGACCGATAGCTTTTTGGTAGAGGGCTGACCTGGAGGTCCGGGAATCAAAACCAGCCAAAGATTTAAATTCAATCTTTGGCTGGTTTTGATTCCAAAGATTGAATTTAAAACCTCTTCAAATTTTAAGAGGTTTCCTACGGATATTAATAAAAAAAGAGTTTAATAAAAGAAAAGTCTGGTCAACATTTCTGTTGTCTCCAGATTTGTTGTCTCATATTACGCAAAACGAATTCTGCAGCCGACACGTAGGTTATAATTATGCTGACTATGCATCAGGATTTTCTCTCTGTGAGCTGTAAACAATGTGTCATGATCTGTACCTTTATATTTTAAGCAAATTAATAAGAGTGGTATGAATTGGATTCTCGCATGGTTAACATTACAAATAGCGTTTTTAAAACATAAATAATACAAAACAACAACCAATAGACGAGACACTTCTGCGACTACCTACGCCACTAGGACCATTGGCTTAGCACCATGAATATTAACACTGTACAGTTCGTCTTTCACATTATTGTCTTGTACACAGCACAGTTCACCATGCACATTATAAAATTGTCTTGTACACTGCACAGTTCGCCTTTCACATTTTACAATTTCTTGACGCTGGACTGTTAGTCTTGCACAAAGTTATCGGAATGCAGCACTAGAAACACGAACTGTCTCAATATCGAACATCCATTTTGCGATTTTATAGTGCTTAGTTTATTACCTATCTTAGTTATATCCTGCTCTTATTTAAACTTATCGTGAGTATAAAACGATGAGTGACTTAAGATGTAGGAGCAATAGAAAGAAAGCAAATCAGGATTTATGTCATTAGGACTGAGATATATAAAATAATGCCTTTAAAGCTAAGCCGTGGCTGCCAGCGGCCCAAGTTTTTAAAAATATTTGGCGGGCTACTAAAATTGACCGTGTCACATACATATAACAGTGTTAACACTTCTGGCAAAACCAACCCACACCAAGTCTAGTTTCGTACCTTCCCTCACTTGACCAGTATTGCATTGGGCATTTAACCATTCAATTACTGAAAACGCTCGATCCTGTTTAACTTTTGTGATAATAGGTGAAAATAGGCATACAACGCGGCAAATGGGGCCACAGAATATTGATTTGTATAGTACTTGAGATGAAGATAGGGCTGTTGTGGACATCAAATGGCTTCTAAAATTTATTTACACAAACATTTTATCTTTAAAAACAATGCCAGGTATGATGCTTTTGTTACTAGGAACATGTAAAGACGAAACGAAGCATACTCGTTGGTGTAGGAGGATTGGTTGAAATGATAGGAAGCAAAGCTATTGGATATTCAGGAGCTGGATCTTTGGCCATCATAACATCTACTCTAGTCGCTGCCATTTGCTGGAGACAGCAGACTTCTAACACTAACAGAATGCCTTTGGTAATTTCCTTAAATTGATTTTTAACAATCTTACTTTTGCCCTCTATTGGGAAACGAAAATGAAAATTATTTAAATATGTGATATATTTTTTTCTTCTCTACCGAAGCTAGAAAAGAATCATTATCGGATATCATTTATTCGGATAAATGATATCCGAATTGATATTTTGATTTATTAACCAAGAGATATTTGATATCACCATATTGACCAAGTGATATTTGATATCGCCATATTGACCAAGTGTTATTTGATATAGTTATTATATTTGATAACGCCATATTGACCAAGTGTTATTTGATATAGTTATTATATTTGATAACGCCATATTGTTATTATCATAATAGTTATTATATTTGATAACGCCATATTGACCAAGAGTTATTGATATCACCATATTGACAAGAGTTATTTGATATAGTTATTATTTTGATAACGCCATATTGACCAAGAGTTATTTGATATCACCATATTGACCAAGTGATATTTGATATCACCATATTGACCAAGAGTTATTTGATATAGTTATTATATTTGATAACGCCATATTGACCAAGAGTTATTTGATATAGTTATTTGATATCACCATATTGACCAAGAGTTAAAAGAAGATTTTTAATTTTAATCATATATTTTATTGCTCACCCACTCCAAATTACATCACGGTAACGTTTGACGGCATCTATTGCAACATCTCCGAATAAACACTCAATCATGGTGTCTAATAATGAACTAACTGAGGTCCGTTCAATAAGATTGATTTTCGAAAAGAAGCATTACATGAAAAAATGGTACAAAAAATTTTAGCCAGTCAATGCAATCTTATATTTTTCCTTGGTGTTGCAGACAGAGGTTCCTGCCGTATTCTCCTTCATATGGCTAGTTGTACAACCCATACTTTTCAGTCTCATTGGAGTCATGATAGATGTCACAACGCTAGATTGGTCTAAACTAGCTCTCTCACTGGCTGTTATTGTCGTCGCACTTTTTGTGAGTATATTTTTGTAATTGGTGTACTTCCACAAGCAAATCGTTGGGTATGGCGCGCTTACTCTTTAAGATATCGGCAAGTCTGTCTGACGAGTTGATTCAACAGATTAGGCCCGTGAGTCAGCAGAGAAGTAAAGTCCATAAGATGTAATGATTGGATTACTTTATTTTTCCTCATTTATTCCATATAATCTAATAATAGTTATCATCATGTCTATCATATTTCAGATACGTGTCTTAGTTTGCGTAGGAGTTACTTTTATGTCGAACTTGAATTGGAAAGAGAAGATGTTCGTGAATCTAGCCTGGTTGCCTAAAGCTACAGTTCAGGTAACTACTTATTTTAATGTCATGTGAATGTTATAGTCCAAGAGCCTGGGGGTGTTTTGTTAATAAAAAGAGTATTGGCTGGAACCGGTCTCAATTTTTCGTTAATACCTTCCTGAACAAGGATCTGCAATTCTGCCAACTCGTATCGGATATGTGTCCCAGGAAGAACCTTTGACCCCTAAAGTGCGTTCTGCCTGGGACACCCATCCGATACGAGTCGGCAGAATTGCAGATCCTAGTTCAGAAAGTTATTTACAAAAAATTGAGACCGGTTCCAGCCATTACACTTTTTATTAACAAAACACCCCTGGGCTCTTGGTCTAGTAGAAGAAACAAATTGCGAGAGATCATTGAGTGCCTTCTTCAAAGGCAGTGCTGTCAGTGATTTTTAAATTCTCTTTATAGCTCCGTACCCATTCATATTAGGAACCCGGGAATTTGCACAAATGCTAAACAAATAATGTCAATGAGTCTGTTGTTTTCTGGTGTTTAATATGAGACTCGAGAGACCTTCAATTTATTTTTTGTTATTACTGGACACATTCATAGAATATTATAATGCATGTAACAAATTTTATAATGACAATAGGGTATTCAAATTTATTAAAACACTGTTTTAGCATAATTTTCTATCAACAAATTATTTGTCGTGGCTGTCAGGGCAGAATTTGGGTCTCTAAGTGTAGCCAAAATCGTATTTAGAGATCCCTCATTAAAATTAGGCTTTGCTACATACTTTGTTTATTGATATACTGGATTTATATTTTTAATCAAATGTCGAGATCAATACCTCATTAAATCTAGTGGAATCATTAACCTGATATGCTCAATCAGCAAACTTTTCATAAGTCAGTTAAGTTTAGGGTTACAATTTTTCAACAGCAAATAAAGGTTTTATTTACTTTGTTGGGTCCTAGATCCATTGACTAAAACCTAAACTAATGTTACTGTCTCATAATCCTTAAATTTGGTCAGGAAACAATTTTTTTTAGTATAGTCTCGTTTTTGATATTTTGTGAGGTTTGAATCAAATCAAACCAGTCTAGAGTCGATACTAGCACTTAAATTATTCTAACCCAGTGACATAGATTCGAAACGTGGTACTGACGATGATTTTGATCATTATATTCGTTATATAATTTTATAAATACAAAGTAACTTGTCGGTATAATGTTTTTGGGTTATCCAATTAAAAATCGCCTAATCCCTTCTCAGATGACTCCCCCATTATATATTATTTTAACTGAAATATTAATTGTATTGACAAAATTCCACGAATTTATCCATGTAAATTGCTTAATGCTATTTATTTAACCTTGTACATGGCAAAATTGCATGTATTTTGCCATGCACATAGCAAAATGCAAATTAATTTTTTAATTATCTTTATTGAATAAATTAATTAAAATTACAAAGTATATTGATTAAAGATTAGCCTGTTCATGATGGCACCTAGGCTAGAGCTGACCAAGCTTTGACGACAAGTGTTTTAATAAATTTGAATACCCTATTGTCATTATACAATTTGTTACATGCATTATGATGTTCTATGAATGTGTCCAGTAAGAACAAAAAATATAAAAATGGTTAGTTATAAAAATCTTAGTCATAAAAATAATTAAAAATATTAATAAAACAACAAACAGTATATAACAGAGCGGGGCCTCGAAGCGCCGAATTCCAATTTTGTTGGACTAGGAAAATTAGATAAACTTATACTCGCAGATGATTTAAATTCTTTATTCTTTACTCCTTATATGTCTGTCTCGCATTTTAAATCCAGAGATTACACCGTAAAGAAGAATTTTAGAGAAAAGATTAATAGTGCTAAGAAAGTTAGTGCATCCTAGTTCGTATGCCGAACAGACCTAGTATATTTCATCGTCTGGAGTAAGCAAAAAAGGTTGAAAGACGTTCCTAGGTTCATTGACTTAGCTATATGACAGTCTCTTCCAAGTTATTCATTAGTTCCCTCTAATTAGTTGGTAGTACTGTAAATATTAACGGATAATAATTCTGCTCGTTCTCTTCTTAGATAGATTACCCCCCCCCCCCTATTTTAACTAAAATTTGAATAATATAAATTTATCTCTTTGTCTTTAGGCAGCACTTAGCCCACTTGCGTTAGAAATGTCAACAACCATCGAAGATCAGTCTAAAGGACTTATACTCATAAGCACAGCTGTACTTGCCATATTGATTACGGCACCAATAGGTGCTATGGGCATATCCATATCGGGGCCAAAATTACTTAGCAGAAAAATGCCGGAGGAACAAGAAACTACTGATGTTGATAATAATGCAGAAAATCATATTTAGGTTGGAAAATAGGGGATAATATTTCACTGAAAACCTGAAAAGCTATTTAGTATATCTCTGAACCCCTTTATACGACCTTATCTGAGGAAGGTCATCTCTTGCTTGACAGGGAGCTGAATGAATTTTTTGAAGCTGAATGATTTCGCTTTGTCGCATATTGCAAGATAGAGCGCTGAATGAATTCGCTTTTCGCATATTGCAAGATAGGGCGCTGAAAGAATATGCCAAGGCCATTATATTGTTAGAAAAGACGGCGAATAAGGACACCAAGTTTCCATTTGGTACCAGGCAGGAAATGAGGATACTATAGTTAAAGCTTAGTAGAAAGGGGCTAAATGACGTAGCTCAGGTCACATATTGCTTGACAGGATAATCTCAAAGGTTGTATCTTGATAGATTGAACAAACATAGAGGTGATATTACTAAAGGAGTACTATCGATGGAATTTTGAAATACCAAAAACAACACCCTTCTTCGAATATTAACATAATAAAATAAACTATAGAATATTAATAGCTTGTGTGATAGAACGTTTACTAACAATGATTAATTCATCATAACCTTAAAATTTTCTTAATGAAGGTTACAATGAGGTTACACAGAGCCCTGAGACCATGTACGTCTACCCAATGTATTAAGATAGGAGCCGTCCCCTCTTGAACTTTATATCTACTAGGTGTTATGACGCAAAGGTCTCATCTTGATTGCTAACAAAACCTAGCAACAGGTATCAAAATCATTATTAAAATCAATTTACATTTATAACACAATAATTAATGTCAATAAATTGTTATGTCTTTTTGAAAATGAGTAGTGTTGACTTATTGTTAAATCAATCCATTAGTACGAGCAATGAACACGATCCTAAAGCTCTTATTAGTAAGAATGAACAGTAGTCAAGTCAAGGAGTAGACCAACCTTTGGTTACACTGCACCAACCCCAAAATCATCCACCCATAACAAAACCTCAACTATCTTATCTTCATCAAACTTCCAATGTAGGCTTGACAGTAGTCAAACCTGATGAGAGCACCAGACCTGCTGCAATGAATGAAAGTGAGGGAATTCTGCCATCTTAGAGAATTATGTTCTCTTACATACTTTTGTTCCAAATATTTAAAATCTAAATACTTCAAAACAATTTGAACATCCCTACTGACTGATCGGTCGTTACTTTCCTTATTATCCCCTCATATTATAATTACGACACCCAGCTTAAATCAGTTGACAGCGTGGGAAAATAAGGCGTGCGAGCCAATGAGGTTAGTCTTGGATGTTAAACCACGCCCTCAATTTCAAATCAAGCCAATCTTTTTGGCTTGATTTGGAGGTTAAGTTTGTTCCTAGTGTTGAAACTATGAGTATTTTTATTCAGCTAAAACTTTTTGGAAAATTTAATAACATATTTACAAGCTTCAAATAATAAAATAGAATAAATGGTTACTAAGTATTGAGCAATAAAAGTATCTTTGACGGAAGTTCGCGGAAGAATATTAATAATGAGCCTAACAATACGTTTTTGTAAGATAAACAATCTGTAGACTTCTGGACTAGAACCCCAAACTAATATTCGTTTGTGATAAAAATGGATACACCCAACCATAATATATCATCAAGAGAACGTCAGTGGAGTTAAATAATTTATGTTTCCTTAGTAGATGGTAAGTACTATTAATTTGTTTTATTACTAATAAAATATGACCAGAGAACTTAAAAAGATTGTCAATAATTAGCCCCAGCAACTTACTGGATGAAACGGTAGCTAATGGGCTTGAATTTATGGATATTGCTAGCGGTCTATGAACTGTCCGGGTTGAAAATATAATTGAAACATTTTTTGATGTATTTAATACTAATTTATTAATGACGCACCAATCATAAAATGCTTTGCAAATGAGATTAATGTAAGTTCTAACAAATACAGATCTTTCGCAGGAACAATTACAGATGTGTCATCTACATACGTAATTACAAATATATCCGGGCAAACACTTCGAAGATACTCAGGTAGGGAAAGAGCCACTCTTCCTTAATGAAGAGTAAGAACAACAAGGGGCCTAATATGCTAATATGCTGCCCTGAGGCACTCCGCAACTTGTAGACAATTTTTTAGATTTCTGTTGTCCAACTTTAATTTCAAAGAAGTGGTTTAGAAGGAATGATTTTAGCCTATCTAAAATTACACCCCTAATACCCATTCTATACAGTTTCCATATGAGAGGCAGAATATCCATGAGATCGAAGGCCTTGAGAAAATCGAATAGTAGGCCACACGCATACAACTTATTATCGATACAGTAAAATATTTGTTAGAAAGCATTAGCACTAGCTGATTCGGTGGAAACTCCCTTTTTAAAACCGTTCTGTTCAGGAGCAAAAATATTGTTCTTAGTTATAATTTTATTCAGCATGTATGAAATAACATTTTCGAATACTTTGGAAAAAGGACTTTGTAAGGAAACTGGTCTATAAATGGTTTCAGAGGTTTTCTCATCTAATTTGTGAATAGGAATAACAATAGAATGTTTTAGATTAGTAGGGAAAATACCACCAGAAAAGACACACTGCAATACATGGGTGAAAACCTCAATACAAGATGGTAAGGACTTCTTTAAAACAAATGATGTTACCTCGCAGGAGAGACTGAATTTCCTTAACATTGACGCGCCCTTCAAAGAAGAATGAACGAGGGTTATAATGCACTGGAAGACTAGCATCAACAGTATTATTATTTGATTTAGGTTTGATTAAGGTAGTATCAGTTTCCCCGGTATTTTTTATATAAAATCACCGCAGTAACTGGCAACATCACGTGGGTCATCTATAACTACATCGCCGTCATCTTTACTACCAGGTTTAACAACTGTTATTTTATTGATCAGTCTTGTCTGGTTTACAAATCCAGAGTTCACTAACTTCCATGCTGTCTTTGTCTTATTGTCTGATTCCTTTAGTTAATTAATTACAAAATCACGTTTAGCATTTGCTACAACCAGTTTGCGTTGTTTTTTATTTCAATATAATGGTCATTTTCTGCATTTTCACGGAGAACGCTTCTTTTAAACTTGACTGGATTTAAAAATACTAGAAATCACCCATGATTCAGATTTGGCTGCTTTGACTTTTACCTTAGGAAAGGCTAAATCGAAACAGTAATATTATGTCCTAAAAAAAGCATCAAACTGGGGTGGGTGTCATGGCGGGAGTCAAACCAGAGATAGTGGCCAAAACCTATTTCAAAGGTCCCTAATCACGAAAAAATACGTTTTGCAGATGAACCAAAACGGTACCTTGGGTGAAGATGAAGTTAAATTTTAACAGGAAATGCTTTTATGTATCCATTAGGTTGTACAAAACTATGCCTCACGCATGCCTAGTTAGCTCTGCCTAAAATGTTGGAATAAGTATAGAGGTCCCTTTTATACTATTATTCTTAGGTAACAACCTCCGGGTCATTTCTATTATGCTATGTTCTAAGTTAGCAGTGGCATCGGAGGTCAAATTTAAATATTCAGTTGATTGTGAACGTTGTTTAAGAAGCAATAACACCCCTCTTGACCCGCATCTGATACAAGTTGTTCTACTGATATATCAAAACACTTAATAATCGAAGGTTTATATAACATCATGTTATTGTTATTAATTGGTTCAAGAACTATATTGACATGGAAAATATCAACACATACAAACACAACATACCTTACGTAACATTTTATTAAACATTAAGTAGTTGTGATATATATTAATAAAATCTGGTACAGGATATTATAGTATAGTAGTAAAGGTGGGGAGGATCCTAGATCTTAGCAATTATGTCTCTGGGACGCTTTTTGCCAGCCCCAAGAACGTCCACACCTCTTACCTAATAGAATCTCTATTCTCTTTGAACCTGTCTGATTCCTTAATGAACTTCAGAACATCTGCCCATGAGAGTTTCACTAAGTCGTCGTTTAGAAAAGTGACTGATCCAAATATACTAAACCATAATCTGGCGTATGCTTCAAACGATCCAAAAAAGTGATCTGTCGTCTCCTCCCCAACTTCACACTTGGGACACATTGGATCTGCCTTTATGTTAATAGCATACAAATGTCTGGTACAGGATACCCCTGTACATTTCCTCACAACTGCAAACTCCCACAGAATTCCATGGGGATAAATAGCTAAAATCGCATTATTTGGTCTCACTATGCTCGAACTCAAAATGAAATGTTAGTACGACGTCATGGGCATGGGTTTCCACCACTTTAACCATTCAAGAATAAATCGAAGAATCAGCTACCGTCGATACTTGCTGTTGGATATGAATATCCCTAAGGGATATTAGTTTTTTATTGCATTAGCTTACTAAGTTGACAAACAAGCCATGTAAATTCCAACTGCAGGTTTGCCTTAAGGCAATCCACGAAAACCTACATTTTCCTGCTCATTCTTTTTTTGTACCGGAAACATCATTCTTGCTTAACTTGACTCGATAAAAAATATTTCTTTTGACTATGCTACCAGTGACCATTATTCCTTAGTTCAGATGTATATTTATTACGCTTATTTGATGTACAAACTTATAAAATGTAAAACGAGAAAAAGTTATCGTCCCGACCAGGATTCGACCCAGGTACCCTGGCTTTGAGTGCTCGTATTTACTCCCGAAACTCTCTTCAACTTAAAGACCCAAAAAACATTGAAAACGACTCCCCACTTAAAATATGTTCATTAGCGGTCATTTTTTATTTTCTAGCAATTCACCACTGTTGACGACTTTTTGGTCTCTTACAGTAATCGTATCGACTTCAGACCGGCTTTATTTGATTCAGTGCCAAAAAATACAATGAAAACGACAACCTACTCAAAATTTGGTTTTTCGTACCAAGTTTGATTAAAAAATATTTATCCGTTCGAAAGAACACATTTATGTATTTATGTTAACTTAGTTTAATTTAAATATGGCCAGTATATCCATGGTTTTTGTAGGATTTCTAATGTTAAGTATCATCAAGAGAAAGCAATACCTGGATGGATGACCACTATGAGTAAAACGGACGTTTTTACTGTCTGAGGACGAGCCGATTGAGTCCGTAGACGTATTGCAATAAAGAAGGTAATTTTCATACTTTAGCAAGTCCGAAGTGGTGAAGATAAGCGTAGCGAATCCGATGTGTTGTGGTAAAGTACCGAGGTACCCTGTACCAGTTCTTTTACATAAAACTAAAGAAGAATTAAATTTGTTCTATTAACACTTTTAAATATTTCCAATAATTATATTAGCACTTAGCCTGAAAATTAACACTTATAAAAATCTATATTTAAACATAAAACGTTATATAATTGTCACTTGCCAGGCGTTCCTTCAACTAAAACAGCTATAGTTCGACACTTTTTAACATTTTTTTGTCATTTATTCTGTTCAGAAAATTTTCACAGAAATAGGCAGGGCCGTTATCTTTACTTTTCCTCATTTATGCCGTAGGTATAATAAACGTATTGATTGTATAAAAATCCGAAACCGGGATGTCACCGGAATTATCCGTTTCAGGTTTTTTTAAGGCCTCCTAAGTGGTTTTCACAAAGTTGTCTTTCTGTGTGTGTGTGTGTCTATTATCATCGTAGCGCCCAGTGTATTTACGCTTGAGAGTTGAAACTTTGTAAAAAAAATCTGTCTACCTTTGTAGTTGTGCTATTCGGAAAATAATATTTTTTTGATGTCATTAACTGACAATAATGAGTGAAAACTTAAAAGCTTAAAAATGCTGGTTCCAGATCCGGGAGCCAGGCGAATTTCTTTTGAAATGCCCAATTTCTTGCGCATTTAAAAAATACTTTACCCGCATTTTGTTTGAAATAACCTGTTGTAACGCTACTGCTCAGGTTATAAAGCAAATAACATAAACTTAAGTAAGAAATGAACAAAAGCATGTTTTAGCACGGAGGGAAAGAAAATTCGCCCGCCTTGCGCACTACTGCGCCAGATTCTTTTTTACATCTATTCAAAATCTTGAACTAAAAATGCATTTATATACTTAATTAGCGAATTTCCAAGAAAATTACGCTAATTAGAAGGCCTGTATTTCAGAGTCTGGTTTTATTAACAACATTTGAGACTAGAGAGTCAATAGATGACAAATTTAAACTTTCTTATGAATTGAATGATTAACTCAGTGCCTTGTCTGACGTCAGGGTCGTGGAGTTAATTCTTTTGTTTGTTTAATGATAGTGATACTATAATTAAAGGTTTTTGAGTTTCAGTACATAGTATAAACTATTCAGTAGTTTTGAAATTATTGAACTAGGAATTTGTTTCGTTAGAGAATCAAACAAGAGCATCACGAGTTTGTTTATGTTAGTTTTATTGGTTCACTATATTTAACGTTTCCTCATTCATACTGTAGTTACATAGAAAAAGTAATGTATACTAACTAAAAATCCGAAACCGTAATCACAACTAAATTATCCGTTTTAAACAGACTTCCGGAGTGGTTTTTACTAAGTTTTGGCTTATTTGTATATGTGTGTCTGGTATCATCGTATCTTCCAATGTGTTAATGCTAGAAAGCTGAAATTTGGTTGACAATCAATCTGTTATAATTGTGCTTTAAAAATGTATATTTGTAAATTTAAAACCTCTACTGCTTAAACGACTAATCTAATTTAAATAAAATTGGCTCAAAAATCAATTCTTATAGCAGCAATACCTTATTAGAATTACTTATCATACCAACGTGGAGTATCGAAATAATTTACCTTTAATGTTTCTAAAAATCACAAATATAATACGAAAAAATATTTGATTTATAAAACGTCTGGTGCAGTGGACCGCATATTGGGCAAATTTCCTTTGGAATGAGTGTTTCCGTGCTTAAATATCTATTTCTTGCTTAAGAATCTGGTTTATGTTTTATAACTTGAGCAGTTACTCAATTATCAAGCACTACACGTAACTCATTATTTCTCGCGCTTTTCGAAAGAAAAGCGCGTAATTATCCGGTGGGTTATACAAAACTATGCCTCTAAAATAGGCAGTGCGCACCATTATTTGCACTAGTTTAATGCTGAATTGATTTCTTGGTTGGTTTCTCTTAAGGTTTTAACGCATTTCCTTTAAAAAAAAACGATATACGTTTCACAATTTAAGTGCTTGATAATTGAGTAACTGCTTAAGTTGTAAAGTATAAAACGGAACTGCTTTATAACTTTAGCAGTTACTTAAGCAAGAAATTAATTGTTAAGCACGAAAATTCGCCCGACATGTGGACCACCGCTCCAGAATTATTTGTAGTTATTAACTTATATAATGTGAAAACGAACTTTACCAGGACTCGAACTCAGGTACCCTGGCTTTGAGTAGTCTTATCAACTCCGGATTACTCTCATTCAACTCTCATACCCAAAAAACATCAAAAACAACTCACCACTTTAAATATGTTGTTCAGCGGCCGTATTTTTGATTTTCAGGTAATCGATCGTATCGACTTCGGACCAGTTTTATTCCATTCACCTCTAAAAAATACATTGAAAACGACACCCTACTCAAATTTTAATTTTCATCAACCGTAATTTTTGTTTTCGGTATTTCTTTTTTATCACTTAAAGAGTTTTTTTAATTGTGATGACTCGGCTAACCTTAAAGACGTCACTAAAACTTTCTTTTCAATAGGGTTCGTGTCCTATTGATTATATTGATTATCCGTTCAAAAGTTAGCGTGTTTACAAGGAAATGTGAAGTGTCTAGAAATACGAGTACATACATACATCACATATATATATATATATATATATATATTATATATATATATATATTATATATATATATATATATATATATATATATATATATTTATATATATATATATATTATATATATATATATATATATATATATATATATATATATGTGTTGCAAAACTTTTTTTTTTCGAGATTAGTTCCCATTGAAACATTTTTTATATGATGGCCCGATGTTCGACTTCCGCCATGACATTTATCCCATTAGTGAATTTTTTCCTAAAGAAATTTGCTTGAAGGGTTTCTAATGATGTTTTGAGCCACATCCGTACATAAACAATATTAATGTTTATATTGTTTATCTTTGGACACATTTGTGGCAGGAAATGCTACTTTGACGTATAAATTAACTTAATTGTTACAAATAAACAGTACTGGGTAAATAAGTAAATAACTATTAGAAGCTTGCCGCATGATAATACATAGCTCTTAACATACTTTTATCACAATCACGATTGCCGCTATAAATGACAATAAATTACATAACTAAATAACTTGGAGATTTAAAAATAATAACAATGAATGTTTAATATTTTCAAAAGGTAATAATGTTCTATTAATGTTGTGTCATTATCTCAAGTGTATTAATTTAATTAATTCATTAATTTATCGACAACATGTTATTACTTTCATTTTTTGTAACCAATTTAGTTTTTGATTTAGGTTGATCAACTTGAATTTTATTTTAAATTTTTATATTATTATTTTTTTTTATTAAAATAACCCCATCTTTTGTATCGTAATAGTTTTATTGGGAAATAGTGTACAATTGAGGTTACATTTTATTTAAACAGTATAATATATAAATCATAAAATATTCATATAGCAATAGCAATAATATAGGAGTAAGTAACGATCAAGTAATATAAAGTTAAGTTATAATAAATAATGATATTTATGAAATAATAGAAATATAATTTAATAAATAGTAAGTAATGAAAGTTATCGAGGAATAATTAAAGTAAAATTAATATTTAGTTAAAACCAGAAACGACCAAATATTGCATTTGATGCAATAAATTTAGTGTTTTTATCTTTTAGGAGGAGACGACATAGTCTCAGCCCATCAAGAGCTTTGATATTTTAAATATTTGTTTTTCAAAACATTTATTAAAATTTTCAATTCAAGAAAGATGTCCTACGACAATTACACTTGCACAGATGACTTGGAGAAAACCCTTTCAGGTTTGTGTATTTTTTATGGTTTGTATTTCCATAGAGATATATTATGTAGAGGGGGCATAGAAAAATTGAGGGGCTTGAAAAAATTGTCTAGGGCTCTGTGTAACATCCTTGTAACCCTCCTCCTGTAAAAGAATGTTAAGGTTATAATATATCAATCGTCTGCTATTCGCTTATTTTGTTGTGTTTTTTTGCACTATATACACTTTAATATATAAGTTACGATAATTTTATTCTGTTAATTCGATTTTATTAATGATCGAAAGTGTTTAGTTTACATTGTCGATGTTTCCAAATTCAACCGACAGGGCCTCTCTAGTAATATATCTCTATTTGCATAGATATATATTACTAGAGGGGTCCAATTGCTTGAATTTTAAGACATCGAAAAAGTAACCTGACTACCTACGACTATCAAAATAATCATATAAAAGAATAAAATTACATTTACTTATAGACGAGAACAAAACACATAAAGTGTGCGGGAAACAAAAAAAAAAATAATAATAATAATAATAATAAAATGTTTATTTTATTATAATACAAAATTAGATTCAAGATACATATGTTTACAAAAATAATTTTATAATAGAGCAACTATCAAACTCTTTAAGAGAAAAAATAAACTTTAAGCCGCAAAAGCATGAGCTTGTGCGCGGCTTTAGTCTTCTTATTAAAAGTTTCTTTTCCTTATTAATAGTTTCTTATAAATAGTTTAGTTTCTGTTAGTAGTTTTCTTAAATTATGTTTACTTAATTAGTATTTTTATACGACTTGGTTGTTTTTTGATAAAAAATTTAAAATAAGATTTCTTAAATTTAAGGAAGAGAATTTATTAATTAAAAAGTTAGTACAAATATAATAAATAAATATTAAAAAGAAAAATATTATTTAATCTAAGGTTAGAAAAAAGAAAAAAGAAGAAATAGGTTAATTTGGAGGTGGTTTTAACCACAGGATTATTTCCTTTTTAAAATCTTTAAAATACAGGTTAGTTTTTATCTCATCTGGTAGCATATTAAATAAAATTGGACCTCTGTAGCAGCATGTCGTTGCATCATTGATGTTCTACATTTTAAAACTTTTTACTTTTCTATTAGTTTTTTAGTGCTGTGATTGTGATTAATATATTCTTTCGGTTGATTAAAGTATTTTAATAGAACCTTTTTTGTAAATAACTGTTTGATTGTGAGTACAGGGAAATCTTTGAAAAGTTGATCAGTAGAATATAGTCTTGGTTTCTTAAGGATGGTTTTGATGACTGATTTTTGAGCTATTTCTAACGAGTGCAAGTGAGTTGGATTTGCTGATCCCCATCCAATAATAAAAAGATTTATTATAACCTTAACTCATTTATGAAGGAGGTTTCAATGAGGTTGCACAGAGCCCCTGAGAGCCCCAAACAGATGTTCAGGCCTCTCAATGCATTAAGATAGGCTATGCTCCCTCTAGTAATATATTTCTATGTCTATTTGTATTTAATTAATATTTGCACAGGGTGTAAAAACACGACTCGATGGCAACACTTCTCTAAGGATTACCTCGCCAAAATTTTACATTGACCCTTATGAGGAATTATATTCGTTTTAGGTGTTTTTGAGGCCTCCTAAGTGATTTTCACAAAGTTATATGCATATTCGCTGCTGAGTTCATAAATACTTTTTATATACACATATACAAAGTCTGTATGTGATAGTGTGTGTGTTATCATCGTAGCTCCCCGTGTATGAATGCTATGGAGTTGAAACTTAGTGCAGAAACAGTCTCTCCCTAGCTGTACTTGTGATATCTGGGAAATAATTTTTATGACGTCATGAACCCGTAGTAATGACTCAATAAAAATTTGTAAATATTATAAAACGCAGGAAATGTTCCGAGCAGAATGAGATTTAGCACGCATGTAGCTATGTATAAGATCATTATATGTACCAAGTTTCATCTAATTATCAGCATTAGATCAATTTTTATTAGATGACTTATGTACGTTTTTTTAAAATTTGAAAAAATTGGGAAAAATATAATTGAATTGAAATTTAGTACTAAAGTATAGTTTCGTTTCAATACGACAAGTATACCTAAGATTTATTTAGATCATAAAAATTAAACAGCATTCAGTATTGTCAGTGTCTGAATGGGTGACCACTGGAAATGCAAGGGATATATTCTCTATTCCCTTAGTATATATATATCTATATATATATATATATCCTTAAGATATATTATCTAAGCATGAGCGAAGCGAGTCCGTAGGGAACGAAGTAGGGAGGATGAGAGTAGCGAATCCGATGTGATGAGGAAAAGTTCCGAGCTACCTCGTACCCGATATTTGAGTTTTATTTTCGAAGGACTTGGAGCATATTTAATAGATTGCTGTTATTATTTTTGTTATTACTTCTATTTTAAGAATAACCTTAGAATTTCAAATTTGGGACCTAAAATGTAACTCAACTGTGTGTGTATATATCATTTTGAAGATATATTTTCTTCGTTAATCACCTAGAATATATTTTCCCTGATTCATTTTCATTGATCTGTCTCATAATTTTAATTTCATATTTATACGTTTTCTATTTTAGCTGGAATCAAGAGATTGTCTTGTCCAAACAGCAAACAGCAATGCCAGAATATCCAGGATGCGGACCAGTGTCCTTCTTCTCCTGTGCTTATCTCCACCCGGTACACCAAGCCTTCTCGTCTGTAAGTACATATCAAGCTAACAGCGTGTTCAAACAAGGATCTAAGGCCGAGCGCGAAGGCTCATGTGCGAAATTATATTGTGAAAAATTATTTATTGACTTAGACATATAAAGCGAACTGAAAACTGCACACAACAATGTTAAATTTTGTCGAACTGGTCTCCCGGCATGCTAATTTTCCCAGATAAAAGTCACTGTGTATTTGTTGCTGGACACACATCTACACCGTTCACCCCAAGGATCTTGAATAAAGGGGATGAGGCACTAAGTCGATTTGCCATACAAACAAGTGACCCCATCGAAAACCAGAAAATAGAGAGAATTCAACACGAAACACGCGTCAAAAACCAACTGCACATGCTTGGTACAAACTGCGCATGCTTACAATTCTTAAAACAGCGCAGGTCTTAAAATTTAGAGGCAAACTTACGTCACAATCGTTTCCATTGTCTATTGCTTGTGAAGGTTATAACAAAACACGCTTAAATTATCACTCACTGAAGAGGCAAAGTATATTTCAAAATTTAAAATTATATAAGCTCAAATAACTTAACAAGCACCACAAATGTAACAATCACGAGAAGCACAGAAGAAAGTTGAGAAGCAAACTCGACAACCTTGCTACATAACCTGCGTTTGGCACTTTTTTCATTATAATCAAGGGGTAAGTTTGCTTCTAATTCTCTATCTCATACAACTTCCATAGGGTCAGAAAAGTTCCTTAATGCGTCATCCCCTTTATTCAAGATCCTTGGTTCACCTCATCACCTGGAGTACCACGCAGGGCTCTAACTTGATCCACTTCTTTTTATTATTTTTATTAATAGTATAAGTGCGCAATATTCAATAATTCACATGTATGCGGATGATATTAAAATTTTGTAAAGTTATTAAGTGTGTAAAAGACTGCCACTTATTACAAAATTACCTACATAAACTAATAGAATGGTCTGTTAAACATAACTAACCTTTTAACTTTAAAAAATGTTTTTTAATTAGATTCAGTAGATCTAATCATCCGATTACTATTCTGTATCATATGAATAAAAACAAAACGGGTACGGGGTAAATTACATCGGATTTGCTACGCTCGTCTTCTCAGCTTCGGACTCGCTTCGCTCGTCCTCAGATGGTAATTCGTTTCATTCCCAGTGGTTATTTATCCAGGCACTAAACACGCTCGATGCTGCTTAACTTTTATGATCCACCAAAAATCATAGATAGACTTGTATTATACCGAAACTTAGTACACTTATTTATTACGTCAAGAGGTACATTTGACGTAATTAGTGTACTCAGAGGTAACTGAGTCATTATTGCAGGTAAATGACGTCATAAAAAATATTTTCCGAATAGCACAACTGCAGCGGTAGACTGGTTTTAGTACAAAATCTCTACTTCTCTAGCTTAAATTCACTGGGCGCTATGATTATAACAGACAACACGTCTGTTTATTATAACACACAAACTTTACGAAAACCACATAGGAGGCCTTAAAACGCTTGAAACGCATAATTCCGTTTTTATCCCAGTTTCGGATTTTTTTGCAAACACAATACTTTTCCTATCTACGGTATAAATGAGATAAAGTAAAAAATAAAGGGATTTACAAACATATGTCTTACATATACAAATATATGTGTTGAAAAAGGATCCTAGCTAAATGAGAAGGGGTTACATAATTTGATGGCAACATTCACATGAAAGTATTTATAAAAATTAGTTCTAGTACATGGTAACTTAAATAGCAATAATTTGGAAATTTTGTAAGTTTCGTTATTATACAATAGAGTGCCTATATAACAGAGTGAAGCCATAGGGCTACTCAAAAGCTATTGGTCGATTCTTGGATCAATCCCTTCCCTGTTTAGGTTACCGTTATGTAGCAAAGCATCAGGTTACTCTACCCTACAAGCTTCTGTTTCCTGTTCGTTGCATTTGTTATCGGCTGTGAAATTTTCTTTTTAAACTGTTTTTTATGAACAAAGACATTTTTTATTGCAAATATTAGTTGCATTGTGGTATTCGTATTTTATTGCTATTGTTTTTCTTAAATAATTGTGCTAAACGTAAATTTGTTTACACAATTACTTAATTAAATACTTAATATTAAATACTTTAACTTAATTAAACACAATAAATAATTATATTTTTTCAAAAGCATTATTAAAATAATTTCAAAATGAAAATCTGTAATAAAAAGATCAAAGAATAAAAAATTCAATGCTGAAATTATTAAGTAAAGTAAAAAAGATTTTTATATTTAAATATAGCGGCTCTATATTCTTCTTTTTCTTCTTATCTCTTGCAGTTAAAGATGTCGGACCGCCGCCATTTTTGATCCAATGGCTTCACTCTGTTATATAGGCACTCTATTATACAACAAGTTTATCTATGGTTTTTGGAGGATCATAAAAATTAAGCAGTATCGAGCGTGTTCAGTGCCTGGATGGATGATCACTGGGAATGAAACGAATGTATTTACTATCTGAGGACGAGCGAAGCGAGTCCGAAGAAGTGTTGCAGTATAAATTTAACGACTTTTACTGTTGAGGACGAGCAAAGCGAGTCCGAAGCTGAGAAGAAGAGTGTAGCGAATCTGATGTAACGAGGAAAAGTTCCGAGGTACCCCAAACCCGATTTTTTTGTAAATGTAAATGGATGTTTTTATCTGTATTTACCATAAATATCATTATTTTTATTAACTTTTAAAGTATCTAAACTGTCCGCCATTATAATTTTATCAAACAAAAGAAATAAGAAGAATGGATTACCGCTAAAGTTCAAAGGTTATTTCATATCATAATCCGCTGTTATCATGATAGAATTTATTGATTTAATCTTATGAAAGTTATTTGATGATTTAGTTTTTAATTGTTAGATTCTTTACTTTATGTTAGTGCTTTGTTAAATTATTTTAATCCAGTGTGTTAATTGTCGTTTGGAAGTATATTATAAATATTGTTGGCTGTGTTAGATTATGTGTATGCTTCGTCATTTGAAAGTAATTTAAGCAATATCCAGCTTTATTATTCATATCAAGATAATTAATAGTGTGATATCAGCCTAAATAAGGTGTGTGTTTGATATGGGGGACTAAACCTCAGTTTACATGGCCCTTTTTCAAACCTGTTTTAAATGAAGACACTACTTGTCATCATTTCTCTTTTGGATTTCTCTAGTTCCAGTCACTGAGTATATCAAAGATTATGTAGTATACCACATATTATGTGGTATACTACATAATTTTTGGAGTATATATCTCTAAGGGTGATTGGAACTGGAGAAGTTCAAAAGACAAATGATGACAAATATTAAATTTTTCATCAAACTATTAATTTTTTCATCTTCCTGCACATTGCTTGTGTTTTGATTTATATTTTTAGTGTTCTACTATATATAATTCACTGTAATTTTGTTCAGTTCATTTGATTATTTATAGTCGAAGGTGGTCAGGTTATCTTTTCGATGTTTCAAAATTCAACCAATAGGGCCCCTCTAGTAATATATCTCTATGCAATCACCTCTTGCAGTGGTAACAATATTGAAACCTTCTCACTTATCGTACTACAAGTCCCAATTTTTATGGAGAGTTGTCTCCTTTCCTCCTCTCTTTTTACCAGCCACAGACCCACCAACCAGTGGACTCTAATACTTCGTTCACACACGGGGTTTGGCAGGAGGTTAAACCCCAACTGTTCATACGGTATTTTTTACTTTTAAACTTATACTTATTAGACTCTCCTCCAATAAAAAATGAGTTTCAGGGTTGAAGCCCGTGTTTAATTCTGTTCACACGACAACCGCCGGGGGAATTAAACCCCCCCCCCTCTTTGGGGTTGAACCCATTGCCAAACCCCAGGTCAGAACAAAGAGTCAGTATAATTTAAAGACGGGCCGGAAAGAAATTGAAGAAACAAGCACAGAGATTGGATTGTCTTAATTTTTGATAACTTTGCCATAGAGATGTGAGTTCTATAATATAACTTTGCCATAGAGATGTGAGTTCTATAATAACTTTGCCATAGAGATGTGAGTTCTGTAATAAAATTTTTGGTTTCTTATTTTTTTTTTATTTAAAAAATTTAAGCAAGTGGTTAAGTTACCTTAAGTCTTATAATAATGCTTATTATTAGACCTGGGGCTCATCAAAAATTGCCCCTGTGGGAATCACCTCAGGTGGCCGTGACTACCTTTAGGCTAAGAGTGCAACAAAAATTATTTATTTTAACTAAAAAATTGTTTAAACTTCTAGCCTTAGCTAGAACAGTGACCACTATGGTGTCAAACATGTATACATACCCTACAATACATTAATAATATTATTAACTCTTTAGAGCCTAGAATAATGTATTTAATTCAAACCAAGGCTCACTGTCACCATTACATGCTCCCGCACTAATTATCTTTTGATATAATTGAATATATTATTATATTTATCACATTTGACAGTGTGGAGCTAATGAGCTTACTCCTGAAATTTTAAACCACACCCACAATTCATATTAGGCCAACCTGATTGGTTCCTCAACACTATTTTCCCACGCTGTCAACTGATTTTAACCACACACATATGTATTTTTACATTTCATTTTAACTAGTACAGATTTCTGAATTATATATATATATATATATATATATATATATATATATATATATATATATATATATAATTGTATATTTTTGTATTCTTGTTTTTACGCTTATTGTATTTATTTATCTTTAAGATAAATAAATGTATTATTTATATACATACCAATCCAAATCCAATACAATTTGGTACATTGTGTTACTACTGGGATTTGAATTTTTAGAGTCAATAATATATTGTATTTATTACAGTAAGATGGGGCTGCAGAGGCTGATAAGAACCCAGTGTTCTATGACTAACAGTACCCCCGTCAAAATCACAGGCTCTCTATTATTTCTTGTATTATCTTGGTTATTTATCTACCTGCTACTCAAAGAAGAAATTCTGCCCCAGGGAGGGCTATTTAAGGTGAATAATATAAGCTGAAATATAACTTAACTGAAATATAACCAAAATTATCTCTCTGTTCAAAATTAATACTGTTTTTATCTAAAACAAGAATTTCAGTTTTGGAAAAGCAAACTTTCATCAGAAAATGATTATTATGAAAGTATTTTTATTTTAATCTTAGATTAAAATAAAGTGCTTTGCAGCCACATTGTTGTCTTGTGTCTGATTGGTTTTATTATTAGTCTTTGTTATTGAGCTAATAGATCAATAACAGGAATCAATCAATTAGGGAATTTTCGTATTTATAAGTCAAACTGAAAGTGTTTATATAAAAATATATTTGTCAAAAGATAAACTCAAAATTATTGCTGATAAAATTAATTTGATTCTGTCTTTTTCTTCCTCTATGGAAATGCAAACAATTTTTTTTAATGTACTTGAAATGTGGCACGCATGTAGTCATGTGTAAGACTGCCAAATGTGCCAAAAGTGTAGTCAATTTTCACTGTGTAAAAAGTCTAATCAGATAGTTCTGATAAGGGAATTTAGAAAGGGAATCAAATTTGGTACAAAAATGTATAATACAAAAATACCAACTCTTTTTGTTGATGAAATATGTATAATGTCACAACAATGAATCGGCAAAAATTACTAAAATTATTTTAAAATCTTAGGTTTTTTGTAATTTAGTTGTTAATTTGCTTGTTACATTTCCTATGTGTTTCTGTGTCATCTATTCATGTTTTACAAAACTCAGTAGTATCAAATGATAAATGATATTTATTTCCAGGTGGTGACTCTGGTGCTGACTGGATCACTTGTTGGTTACATAGTGTCTTTAGTTAGGTTGCCAGCCCTGCTTGGTATGCTTATAACTGGCATTGTACTTAGAAGTGTTCATTTCTTTGAGGTACACGGAGTTTACTTGGAGATTGTTACTGTATCCAGGTAATTTCTATTTAGAAGCTTTCGCTTGAGACACAACTCAAAAGAAAATATCAATGTGGCCAAGGTATCCTGGTATTTTCCATAAGAATTTTTAGGACAGAAAAAAATATGCTTGAGTAATAGTTACTAACTAAATTCTATCCCGCGAGTCTTAACAAGGCACAAGTTAAGCTCTTGTACTAGCAACACTTGGAATCGTTGATGTATTACTGTGAAAATAAAATAATAAAATAAACATAGTCGCATGCAAGTTAATTACTATATAAAATATTGAATAGAGAACTTCCATTAGAAAAAAACTTACAATGAGTTATATGAGTTAATATTGATCACAAAAGTAGAAATATTTTGTCATAAAAATGTTTCATTTGTTCTTAATTGATTTGAAAAGTTACTTACTACTTTTAGAATTTTAATTGGCTTCATATAAGGGGATGAAAATGTGATAAATGCATAGCTATATGCTTAGCAAAATACCATGAGTCATCAAATAATTAGAAACAAAAACAATGTTCCCAGGTGTTGATGCAGCCTGATGAGTCGATGCTGGATTATGTTTTCTTGAGCTTTACAGATGTGTATCACAATAGGGTTTTCAATTGAAATTTCAATTTTGGTTCCTAAGAAATTTCTTAAAAATGGTTACCTACCATAGAAATGAGCTTTTTATACATCATGGGGATTGCAACTAATCGTTTTAAACTAAATAGTTTAAATATTAAAGAAATTAATCATATCACCTGCTTCTTATCTTTTCCTTCACCCTGTATAAATTCAATATTTTTTATATAATTTAATGTATGATGAATTTGAGCCTTGAGGGGAAGGGCTAAGATCTGAAGAAGGTGAGGATTAACTGTTACCTCGCGAAGTGAAAAACTAAGTGAGCTTTTTTTTTGTTTCAGAGACATAGCGCTAACTGTGATACTAATCAAAGCAGGGTTGGGACTGGATCCAAATGCTCTAAAGAAGCACTTTGTAACAGTGCTCAAGTTATCCTTACTGCCCTGCGTCACTGAAGCAATAGCTGCTGCTACAGCTTCCCACTATATCTTCAACTTTCCCTGGCTCTGGGGGTTTTTACTTGGGTAGGTACTCTTGAGGTAACATGCCAAGTTTGTTATCTCACATACTTGGCATTTCCATTGATTTTTCCTCATTTCCTTGTCGGAGATAAGGATTATCATCCTGATTAGGAAAATGTTTTTGTTGCTATCCAAAGAAAAGAAAGAAGAGATCTTTCAAGAAATCTCGCTTGTATATCATTATGTATCATATGAAGTTGAATTACACAGAAAATATTAGGAGGGAGGGCTGACATAAATAAATGTTTCTTGATTTTCAGGTCAAAATCAGTTGTTCAGAGCAATAAAAATGTTTTATAAAAGAGTTACCTTCTCAAGTATCTTGAGGTTTTATGTATGTTGAGCTAACTGTAACTAATAGCTGTATTTATTTTTAATCCTGTTTTTTTTCTTTTAATTCCATAATATGAGACAGATTAAAATACTTACTTAAGTAGTCAAAATGTTGATTTTAGTCTCTTTTAAGGAGAAAAGAAATTTGTGTTTGTTTGTATTGATATTGTTCATTTTATTAGATAGTATGCCATTAGCTAACAGATAAACAAATTTGAATAAGACTGGCTAAGAAACTAACTTTTTTCTTTACCAAAATTCTGTCCTATGTGTATTTGTTGGGACAGCAAAAACACAACAACAATTCAATATAATAGCTACACTGGTCATTGCAATCTTACCAACAATATCTTTATGTATTTGCAGTTTTCTACTTAGCCCAATATCTCCTGCTGTAGTGGTACCAACATTACTAAATCTAAAAGAGAAAGGATACGGTGAAGACAAGGGAATAGCAACACTGGTCATTGCATCATCTAGTATCGATGACATTTTCAGTATTTCACTGTTTGGAATATTTCTATCTCTTGTATTTAATAGTGCAGGTGAGCTTATCATTGGTTGATTCATAATTGAAGATGTTTAGTTAGGATTAAAGGAGTGATGGGAACCACTTGTTCAGCCAATTCTGTGTGGTACTATGAAACAAAACTGAATATGCATTGATGGTAACAGCCAAATAACTTCAGAAAATTAAAAATAAACCCATAAAGAAATATCAAGCTATTGCATCAATTAACCTGAACAGGTTATTGTGAAGCCAAACGGAAATATAGCGAATAAATAGAGCTGACTCTGGTCCCAGGATTGAGAGCTGGGCTTTCCAAAAGGGACAAGTAATGGTCATTCAAGAGTCTTCAACTCTCCCCTATACCAGAAGCCTGCTCTGCTGACTAAACACATTGTAGAACACTGCTTAAGTAGTTAACTTGTAAACTTTAACATATCTGTGTCAGATATAAGTATTATATCTTGTTGGATTTTTCATGAGTCCTACTTAAGCCATCTTCTATCATTGGCTTTACAAGTGGAGCAGTAGGCTTTTGGTAGAGAGTAGAGTTGATGCTTCTTGAGAGATCTTTAAGTCTCCAAAGCCCTTATGAGTGGGGCCAGGTTTCAATCTTGGGATCAGAGCCACATTTCCCCACTATCTGCTGATGTTTGGCTTCACAATAATTGTACAGTTTAACTCTTGCTATGCCTTAATGTTTCTTTCCTTATATCTGGAAGCAGAACCAGATCTTTTCACTGTCAGCTACCCTGCTTAGATTCCATAGTAACATTTATTGGTGGACTGTTGTTGTGTCATTATTTTATTTGTATTGTAATTATATTGTCGTTTTGTCTTTACTTTCATGACATAGCTTCTCTCAGGTCTACCCTGTTAATCTGACCAACACCTCCACTTTCCTTTCCTCAGCTTTCCTTAACTGTTAATGCCAGTCATTGTTAATTATATGTTTTGTTTTTTAGGAGATCTAACTATGCAGATAGTGCATGGGCCTATAGAACTCCTAATAGGTGTTGTAGTGGGGGTTGGATGGGGTCTTGTATCTGCTTGCCTGCCTAATAGAGACGATGTAAGTATTCTCATCGTTTTAAGAACAGTTTTATCACTTTTATGGGAAGTAACAATATATTTTCTGCTGGGAGCCGAAGGTTTCTCTTTTCTTTTACCCATGTGTCCTTCCTCTTATCTGTTAAGAAAATCTACGATATAAAACTCAGATGTAAGACTCTCTATTCTGACGATTCTTCTTTTTGTCCTACAAAAATAATTTCTATTATTTGGTCCGACATCTGGTCAAAGGGATGCTTCTGTACTAATGGTCAAATGGATCTTGGTCTTTGGATTTAATTGGTCAAATAAATCTTGTACTGTACACCCCTATTATAGGTAAAACACAGTTTCTCAACAATCTAACTACTTTTAACCTGAGAGGTCATCCTCAGTTTGACTACAAACAATAGTCACTGGTCATGGCATCTTAGGTTGAAAGTGGCTAAGTGAAATTAAATATTTATTGTGGAGAGACTGTGTTTTCCGTATTATTGATTATAAACTCCTCCAACAATGCTCATAATCATATACACTTTGCTTTATTAAGTTATTACTTCTATCTTATTTGTATTGTTTCAGGAATTAGCTGTTTATAAGAGGAGTTTAATGATTGGTCTTGGAGGATTGGTTTTGGTTCTTGGAGGTAAAGAGATTGGTTACGATGGTGCTGGTCCTTTAGCATGTATAATATCTGCTTTTACTGCTTCTACTGCTTGGTCAAAGCAGAAACAATACTACATGACACCTAATAACAGCCTGAAGGTATGTAATGAGTACTTTACAGTACATGGTCGTGTATAATATCTGCTTATACTTAAGGTGTGTAATGTGTACTTTACAGTACACTAGCATGGGTGATGGGAGTCAATGTTTTTCAAAAAATAATTTAAAAGAATTCAAAAATTTATTGAAACCCCATTATAATCTGTAAAAGAATTCTATGAAAAATACAAAATGATGGAATTTTAATCTCTCTTAATGTAATGAAAATCAGGTACGGGGTACCTCAGAACTTTTCCTTGTCACATCAGATTTTTTAAGCTCATCCTCCCTACTTCGAGCTCGCTTCCCTTGTCCTCAAAATATACAAGTCGTTACATGAATAATGCAACATCGCTTAAGACTCACTTCGCTCATTCTCAGATAGTAAATACATTCGTTTCATTCCCAGCAGTCACCCATCCAAGCACTGACCACGCTCAGTGCTGCTTGACTTGTATGGTCCCACAATAATCATAGATATACTAGTCATATTGAAACAAAAAATGGTGTACTTATTTATTATGTAAAGGTATACATTGTACCGAATTTCAACTCAACTGCATTTTTTCCGTTTTTTTTCCAAATTTTTAAAAAACATACACAAGTCATTTAATAAAAATCGAACTATTGCTAATAGTGAGACAAAACTTAGATCAAATATTAGTCTTATACATAGCTACATGCATACTAAATCTCAATTCGCACCATTTTTTTGTGTTTTATGATTTTTCAAAAGTTTTGCTAAGTTATTATTGCGGGTTAATGGCGTCATAATTGCTTTCTGATTAGCACCACTACACCTATAGACTGATTTTCGTTCAATGTTTAACTCTCTAGTATAAATACACTAGGAACCACGATGCTAACAGACACACACATACTGATTGATAACTTTATAAAAACCAGTCAGGAGGTCTTAAAAACACCTGAAACGGATAATTCCGGTGACTTTTTTGCTAACACAATACTTATCCTAGGGTATAAATGAGGAAAAGTAAAAACTATAATGTTTTACAATATTATAATAGTAATATTATTTTATTTATTTATGATTGACTATATTTCAGAATACAGAAGTGGCTCAAATATTCTCCTGGATATGGGTTATCATGCAGCCCATACTTTTCACATTCATTGGAGCTGAGATAGATCTGACCAGGTTGAACTGGGAGAACATGACTTACAGCTTGGCTGTTCTTGTTATTTGTTTACTTGTAAGTAATGCTCAGACTAAGTAACATGAAATCATAAATATTTTGTATAGGGGACATAACCCTGTAAAAATTGTCATTCCTAAAATTAGAGTTATTGGTATAATGACAGTGATAAGTTTGTTTATATATAAAACATTGCTATGTGTAAAGTCCAATGTAACCTTGAGCAGCACCAAAGTATACATGATTATAATACAATAAATAAACATAAAATTGCTCTACCAAAGCACCATCTTAAAAAATCTGAGGTTGGTCACCATATCCAAGGTATTCAGTTCTTTAACAAATTACCAGAGAAAACAAAAAATCTGCCAGATGAGAAATATAAAAAAGAAATAAAAGCTTTATTAACAAACAATGTCTTCTACAGCATAAATGAGTTTGTAGAGTTTAAAATGTAAATTGTCTGTAAATTACCTAATGCGACATATTTTCCCTTGTTGGTTTTTGCTTTTAGCTTAAACCAATTTATTAAATCTTAATCTTAATTTTATTATTGGCGTTGCTGTTCAATTATTTAAATCTTACCTGACTGAACAAAAAGTTAAAATCAATAACTAATTAAGTCATTCACTGGTAGTCAATATAGGAGTACTTCAAGGCACTTGCCTTGGCCCAATTTTATTTATAATAATAAATGACTTATTCGAGTACTAATAGTTAAAATCAGGACAAATTATTTTTTTTGCTATGACACAACAGCTATTTTTACTCTGGTAACACGAGTATTAAAAAGACTGACTGACTTTAAATAATTTAATCGCTGACTTTAATGGTTTAATAATAATTAAAAATGAACTTATGTGTTTCCCGGAACCCCTCAATTACAACTGATTGAAAATCTTGACTTTCTGACACATGAAAATATCTGAGTTACAGGTAGACAACTAAGTTGCCTGCTTGACAACTGTCAACCTGTTCATTCACAAATTTGCATGTGTCTTACTTTTCCAACAACAAGACATCTTTGACTCAGCTAATACAGGAACGCAATCTATTAAACAATGGTTTGACAAAAAAAATATATATCATTTTCATACTACCGAGTTTTGCACAACATGAATAATAATTTAAGAATTTAATAATTCATGTTTTAAAAAAAAATATCATTACATATTTCAAAAATAGTATCTCACATTTTCTTTTACCGAGGTTGGTAACTTGGGAAGCAGTTATCCAACAATAATATAGATTCATAAATTTGACTACCAGAGATGCAATTGTTTATGACTAAAGATAACGTGTCAGGCTCTGTTAAATACCTGGACATTCTTTTCGATATATATATTTCAAATGAAAACCCCTATTACAAACCTTTTGCTCTGAAATTAGGTAAAATCCACTAAATTTAAAAAATATATATAAATATTAATTTGATCTAATTTATAAAATCATAATTAAATGTTAGAACAAAAATCAAACTACCTCCAAAGTTGATTTTTTTTTTAAAAAATTTTGATTTTTGTAAGTTCAACAAATTTAATTTCAATATTATCTATTTAAAAGTAAAAATAGTTATAATAGTAGTAGTTATCCAATTTTGATAAATAAACATTTATCTTTATGGAAATATCAACACCTACAAATATTGTTTTTATTTTAAATTTTGGTTTACAAAATTTTGAGCAATGGAAATTAATTTATTATTTCAGATTTGTATAACGACTTGTGTTTATCATTCCCTGGTTGGATGCATTGTTTCTGATTCCTATAATGACTTGCATATTTAATTTCCTACTTGGATGTACTGTTTCAGATCCGCATAATGACTTGCATATTTAATTTCCTACTTGGATGTACTGTTTCAGATCCGCATAATGACTTGTGTCCTTGTGCTTCTAGGCAGTAAGCTAACCTGGAAGGAATGCTTGTTTGTAAATCTTGCTTGGTTACCAAAGGCTACTGTCCAGGTAATTTGGACACATATTATTTTGTTTCATATCAATGTGTGTATCATAACGTAATATCGTGTTTCGTATTAATGTGTGTATCATAAAGTAATATCGTGTTTCGTATTAATGTGTGTATCATAATGTATTACCGTCTTTCATATCAATTAGTGTATCATCATCAGTAATTATGGACACGTTTGGCCAAATCTCATATTTGTGCTACTGAAAAAACATGGAAGAGATTCTCAGGCTGTGTACTAGGATACAAGAACAAAACCTTATATCTTGTTTTATTCTAACCAGGTTAAACAACTATAAATGCAGTCATTATTTGAAAGAAGAATATCCTTGGCCTTGTTTTTGTACAAAATTATGAATGGTAGATATGACTCTCCTGAGCTGCTTCAGGGATGTAATGTATGTGTTCATGTGAGTGTATGTGTTCATGTGAGGGTATGTGTTCATGTGAGTGTATGTGTTTGTGTGTTAATGTATGTGTTCATGTGAGTGTATATGTTCATGTGAGTGTATGTGTTCATGTGTTAATGTATGTGTTCATGTGAGTGTATGTGTTCATGTGAGTGTATGTGTTCATGTGTTAATGTATGTGTTCATGTGAGTGTATGTGTTAATGTGAGTGTATATGTGTTGTGTTCATGTGTTAATGTATGTATGTGTGTATGTGTTAATGTGATGTATGTTCATGTAAGATCTTCTTAAAGACAAGATTTGTGTCATATTAAATCCCACATGATGTGTTATTGTCAATCGAGTACAACATGCCAAGCTGTCATCATTTCCCCGGACTGAATACTTATTCTCAATTATATATTATGACCATTTGATGCCATTGTACATTTTATATATTTATATTGTATGACTTTGTATGGTCTTAACAATAAAATAAAATTGCTCACAGTTCAATAAATAAGAAGCTATCGAATTGAAAATGTTTATATAATATATAATTTGACTGATAGTATGTATTTACTATCTGTTTTCACTATTAATAAATCATGTGTGTTAGGAAGCTCTGTGAGTGTGAATTTCAAGTCTATAAATTATTGCAAATAACCTTTTATTTGACACAATATAATTATGCGAGAGACACCAAGGAAATGTAACAAGCAAAATGCAATGCTACATCTGGGAACTGTTCCATCATTTGACATTCGTCATACTTGATGGCTCTACATAATGTCATGTCCCACTCTGTTTCGTTACGTCTAACTCATCAGGGCGCCGACAGAGCCTGAACTCACTCTGACCTTCAATTTATTCCGAAGAATATAATGTGAAGTATTATATTCTTCGGAATTAATTGAAGGTCAGAGTGAGTTCAGGCTCTGTCGGCGCCCTGATGAGTTAGACGTAACGAAACAGAGTGGGACATGACATTATGTCGAGCCATCAAGTATGACAAATGTCAAATGATGGAACAGTTCCCAGATGTAGCATTGCATTTTGCTTGTTACATTTCCTTGGTGTCTCTCGCATAATTATATTGTGTCAACTATTCATGTTTTGCAAAACTCGGTAGTATCAAAATGATAAACCTTTTATTTGTAATCAAGGTGTACTATTAACCATTTCATTCTACTCAATACATAAATCCTCAATCCTATCATAAATCTTAATTTTGCTCAAAACCCTTTTTGGGGTCCCTTGAGGAGGGGGGCCTTTATGCAAATATCAAAAACTCACCAATCATCCAAAAGCTTTAAGTACAACCAAGAAATGACAAATATTGATTTGCTATGATTTAAGAATGACTCTAAGACATAAAAAAACCCACATTTAGAATCTAAAAAAGAATAAGAACATTAAAAAATATATATTAAGCAATAAATAGTATAATAATTAATTGCCTGAGCAGTATAGCATTACTAATTTTTTAAATTAATTTTCTGTACAATCAATTAAATTGTATATATTGTTAAATTAATTGATAATGTCTAATCCCTATATATGGTCAAAGGAAATAAATTATTATTTATTTTATTTATTTACTACTTGTTGTCCAATTTCTTAGAGTATTATCTCTTATGTGGTAGAATAATTTCCGATACTCTAATAACTGGGGTATTAAAGTTAGTAATTTGTTGCAGGCAGCTCTTAGTCCTCAGCCGCTGGAACTGGTGAGATCTCAAGGTAGAGGCGATGAAGATCTGTATAAAGCTAATATTCTTCTCACTACAGCTGTACTTGCTATCCTCATTACAGCTCCTATTGGATCTTTAGGTACAATACAACCTTGCACTAATTCTAAGATAGAAATAGACTGATTGGTATCAGACAAGTTTCACTAGAAGCCAGTTGATAACCAACTTAGCAAAATAAAACCAGTCAATGCTCTTTCACAAATAGCATGTTACATGTGTATGACAGAATTATTGACTCTATGAAACGTAACAAGCAAAATGCAATGCTTCATCTGGGAACTGTTCCATCATTTGACATTCGTCATCTTTGATAGCTTGACATAATGTCATGTCCCACTCTGTTTCGTTTCGTCTAACTCATCAGGGCCCTGACAGAGTCTGAACTCACTCTGCCCTTTTTACAAGTTAGTATTTGTGAGAGACAAGCAGTGCTCTCTTACTGCCATTGTGCTTTGTATGCTAAACATATACCATTTGATATAATTTAGAAACACCTTTAATGTAACTCGACAAATGTCAAATGATGGAACAGTTCCTTGATGTGGCATTACATTTTGCTTGTTACATGTCTTTCACACAATTATATTGTTTCAACTATTCATATTTTGCAAAACTTGGTAGTATCAAATGATATATGTTTTAATTTTTTCTTAAAATGTTGAGCCCAATGCTCATGGTATGAGTGATTTCTGCTCTCTTGAAAAATACTTAGTTCTTGTTGGTCTAGCTCAAGCAACTGTATTCAATATTTACAATCACAACTATTCAACATAAAATGTATAATTTCCTTTCATCAATATGAAAGGATATTATAGAAATATCTGAGTTTTTTTTCTTTAAATTGTTTAATAATATGACTAGTAAATTATTTCTAAAGTGTTACAAAAAGAAAATTGAGAACCAAAACTTTGAGCTCTTTATGATAAAAGGGAAATTATTAGAATTTAGGGAAATAGCTCATATGTCCCTACAGATAAAGTTGGATGCCAACCATCTTGCTGTATATCATGCCCATGTTTGTTGCATATCTTAGCCAACATTTTGCTGCAAAACAGCTTTTTTTGGAAAAGGTTGCTCGTGTTTGGTACCTTACCTCTGCTGTTAAGCTGTTTTTATTTTTATTTAATCGATTTTGAATGTTCATTTTTCAGGTATTACTCTGTCTGGAACAAGACTCTTGACACAGAAGCAAAGTAAAGTTTCTTACGAGGCCCCTCAAGATGACTCTCAACTCTGATCTCATCTTTCTGTGTACTATTTCTATAACTTCACGGGTCTTTTGATTGTTGTGAAGACTGAAAGATCTGCAAGTTAGACGGATTCTTTTGCTAGAATTAATTTAATCTTGAAACACAGACACAGAATTTTGTTTATTTTCGTATAAACAAAATAGTATGTTTTTGTAAAAAAAAGTAATAAAAGACAAACAAGTATCAACTTGTGAACAAAAAATATTAAAGGAGATTTTTTTTTTATATTCTTTGATATATATTTTAAAAAATCAGTTGATTGAAACATGTTTTTTTATTTTAGAACAGCGGTAAAATAAACAACTGAAAAATTCAGGTATTATATCCATATGGCTGATTTAGCCTATGACCTACAAAATATCAAATGTAAATCTAATGTCTGGTTAGGGACTTTTTAACTCCTTTTAAAATCAGTTCTTATTTGAAAGTGGCTTTAATTTAAAGTTAGTACTTATTTTCTATAGTTGTACTTATTTTAATGCGGTTATACTTATTTTAATACATAATATGAATTAGTCATAGACTATTGAACTTAAAAATATAAAGTGGAATATAATCAAGAAGTGAATGTTTGTCATATTTTGTTGTAGTAAAACGTATGTTCTTTTTATTCCTTTACCGTGGTCATCTTTAGGATCTAATTTAATAGAAACTAGTTTTAAAGGTGAGTAAATTTAATTGTTAATTCTACTCCATTATAAGCAATGACTAAAAACAAAGTTTTATTTAATAAGGAAAGCTTTATCTTTGAGTCTATAGTTCTATGAAATGAATCTCTATATCTTAAAACTGTTGGTCAACTAAGAAATGTAGCTAAAAACTGCCTACAAAATCTCGTTAAAAATGCAGCCAAAATAATTTTCTTTTAGCCATCTTTGATGTTAGACTAGATTTTAGAGCTGTCACATTATTTGTCTTTGCCTATTATACCACCCCTCTCTAGGGGTAGTATCTTTGATATATAGTCTATCTTTGATATCTGATCTATAAGACTCATCTATCACTGGGTAGCACTGACGATAACCTCTTGTTAGGTTGAAAGTGCTTTGCTATAAAGAAATATATTTTTGTGGAGAGACTTCTTCATCTTTTATAGTTAATTTAATCTATCGAATCTAAAAAGTAAATTTTTTTTGTCCTGTGTGGTGTAATTATTATTTAAATAAATTATTGTCGCAATAATAAAGATTCAGTGCGATTTCTCTGGTTACTGAAAGAAGTGAACCAATCTGATGATATATTTGTTGTTACATTTTAAATATAAGCGTGACATGGTCTTTATGGTCATGCCTCACAACATTCTCTGCTCCACGTGAAACAATTTCTTGTTCATTTGAAACAATGAGTTGTTCTATCTAATACGTTGCAAAAGGTGTATTGATCACTGATTAGATCCAATCAATTGATCACTGATTAGATCCAATCAAATAAGTTAAAAGTGGTTTTGAGGTTCTGCTCGCGGACTTTACTTTATTCACAATCTGTGATTTTATGAGGATTAGTGGACTGGTACTGAAAAATAATGAAAATTGACTTTAAAACTGACCTGTGTATTTATAATCCTGTATGTGTACAGAATTATATACTACGTATGTACTTTGAGAATAATAGCTTGATAAGATGGGGGCGGTGACGCAAGATGTAATATGTTATTTCTTGGCCGTAATATCTGGACTTAGAACCATTCATATCTCCTGTGATCAACAGTTGTAAGGTATTCAGTGCCTTTAAAGTTATATATTAAGTCGCTTCTTTAATTTTATATTGTTATTTTTTTAAATCTTTGTGAAGTTGTCTTGTTTTAATTTTTTCTTGAGGCTGACTAAGAGCTGAAAAAATATAATAATAATATATTTGAAATAAACTGGTACATTTTACAACATTTAGGAGTGCAAATTTTTCTATTTTTAACTTCTTAGTCAGGCTCTGATTATTTCATTTTAATAGATGCATGTTTTATTGATTTATTTTGATTATTATTGTTTTTTAGATTATAGTGTTGTACTTTTATGAAAAGATCTTACTCATGTTCTTGAAACATGATTAGTTTTAAATTAATTTTTAGGATTTTGTATTGAGGGTGCTATAAAATAGCATATTATTAGACATGCTTGAGTTTAAGGAAGACTTAATCCTATATTATAATAATATATATAATAATAATGCCCATTTAGATCTATCTTTTTGATGCTATCGTGTTTGCAAACATGAATAGTTGACACAATATAATTGTGCGAGAGACACCAAGGAATGTAACAAGCAAAATGCAATGCTACATCTGGGAACTGCTCCATCATTCGACATTCGTCATACTTGATGGCTCGACATAATGAAGGTGACACTCTGAAGGTCAGAGTGAGCTCAGGTTCTGTCGGCGCCCTGATGAGTTAGATGTAACAAAACAGAGTGGGACATGACATTATGTCGAGCTATCAAGTATGACGAATGTCGAATGATGGAACAGTTCCCAGATGTAGCATTGCATTTTGCTTGTTACATTTCCTTGGTGTCTCTCGCACAATACCATTTAGATCCTTGCAGCTCATCAGGGATAACCCCTGCAGGAATCACCTCAAGTGGTAGTGGCAACCGTTACACTCTAAAGTGGGCGATAATTTATTTGGACAATGTTAGATAAACTGAAAGCGTAACCTGGGACGCAAACCCCAGAACTTCATTGTGTCAAATGTCAGTTTACTGACACTTTAACCACCTTGACCATGAAGGCGGCAATCCTATATTAGTAACGTAGAATGAGATGAGGGTCAAGACAAAATCACTGTTAGGAGGAGCAAGAATTTGATTATAAAAACTGCAAATTTTTAAGAGCTATTAATATTCCAAATATTATGTAATACTGATTAACAACTTGTATTAAAAGATTAATTAAAAAGTTTAAATAATTTGCCAAAAAAATGACACAAAGTTCTCTCATGACATGCAAGGAATGGAGAGGGGGAGGTTGAGTTAGAAGGCTTCTTATAGCTCCACTGAGTTAAAACGGGAATGTTCGGGTATTCGAAAAACACCCTTATTTTCAAACTCAACTTTAAAATATTTTTTATTGTAAATTGTTAACTCTTTGTTAAAAGCTCGAGGAATGCTTTACTAAGTATGATTATGAGCTTACTCAAGCTCAAACTAATAAATTCATAATAAACTGCGTAGACTTCCGCGGTTGTTGTCATGAAGATTTAGGTCTTCCGGTGGTGACCATGTCAATGTAGATGAAGAATCCGACGTTTCGCTTCCACTGTGGGAGGCATCTTCAGGGATGTAGGACATCATGGATAGAAACACAATGCTCTACAAAACTGAACTGAGTTCAGTTTTGTAGAGCATTGTGTTTCTCTACTTCTGCGGTCACCACCAGAAGACTAAATCTCCATAATAAAATTCATACTAAGTAACTTGTTTTTATCATGATTTTCTGTATAAACATGCTAACAACAAACTTCAGAGGTATTAAAATTGCTTGTCAGTGATGTTTCATATTTTTATAGACAAATAATACATCAAGTTAGAAACTCATTTGATTTTTAAACATTTATAGAAGAGTTTTATTGAGTCCTTAAAGTTTTACTTTACAAATTTAGCAATATGCAGCAATTGCACTTAACTGACATTTTTTCAAAGTCTGTATTTGTCTTCTTTATGATTGCAATATTAAAATATAGGAATTTATTACTGTTAAAGGTTTTCACCGAAATGGTTTAGTGGAACCAAAATTATAAATTGAATTTGCATTAAGAATTGTTGATAAAATGAAAACAAGAAAAAAAGAGTCAAAATAGGAACAACTATTAAAGCTCAAAATCATTAAAACTTGAAACTTAATGTATTTATTTTTGTTTGACGGAACCCAACAAGCAATTTTGGTGGAACTCAAAAACTTGAGTGGAACCAAACAAGTATGGTGAACTTAACAAGTTCAATGGAATCAAACATATTTGGTAGATAATTCGAAGCTTAATTTATAATTAAATTACTATAAACATTACATAATATTTTTAATTTTTAAAATTTGATTAATTTTTGGAATATCCATTAATTTGTGATCAATCAGCTTTATGATTTAATCTTCCTATACGGTTTTTACTGAAGGAACTATTTAAATATAATATATGAGACACGAAGTAGCATTGTCTCCCATTGAGTGCAGTGTTACCATAGTGTGCCTCTTGAAATAAATACATCCAGTTAGGTTAAAATAATACCCCAGATTTTAGCACAGTCTATTGACCATAAATTGATTACAAACGTTGTCATGAGACCATTAAACCTATAGTAGCCCTTGTACACTGGTCATAAAATGGATTGTGACCATTATGAACAATCCTATAAAACAGATTGTAAACAGACCATTAAACCTACTGAAGCCATTGTCGTTTGAGCACTAAAACCTATAGTAGCCATTGTAAACAGGCCATTAAAACTTACTGAAGCCATTGTGGTTTGAGCACTAAAACCTATAGTAGCCATTGTAAACAGACCATTAAACTTACTGAAGCCATTGTGGTTTGAGCACTAAAACCTATAGTAGCCATTGTAAACAGACCATTAAACTTACTGAAGCCATTGTGGTTTGAGCACTAAAACCTATAGTAGCCATTGTAAACAGGCCATTAAAACTTATTGTAACCATTGTGCCTAAAAATAAATTCAAAGTCTGAATCTAAATTTTTCTCCACTTAAATTCATAAAATGTATTTTTTATAAAATTGAATTAGTTCTAGTCTTGAAATTGTGTAAATATATTTATTTCTTCTTATATTGTTGTTTTTAATGTCCTCCCCCTATTACTCGATGCAGTTTTTATTATTTGTTATGAAGATATCAAGGGTTTTTAGTTGGGAGGGGCGAGCATAGATTAATATGATATTTGAAAAATCAGCTAACAACAATACTTGGTAAATCCTCACTTTGATTCCTCTTTTAACCTTTGTGTGTATATATATATATATAATATATATATATATATATATATATATATATATATATATATTATATATATTATGTATGTGTGTGTGTGTGGTGGTGATATGCTTCTACTTACACTTCCTAGAGAGGGAAACCACATTTACAGTGTGAGTTACAGGCAGGCAGGAAGTAGATAAAATAAATTAAATGGTTTTGAAAATTATATTTTATTGGAATGTCAAATTATGAATTCTTACAAGTAACAATATATATTTCTTGAATAAAATTAACAATTTTATAAAGATTAAGGTATATTTGTGTAAATTTACTTTCTAGCAACCAAGTCAGCAAAGTACTGTAAGCATTAGAGTGTGATTCAATAAGGGCAACGGAACAATTTTAAAACTGTCCACGTCTTGATTAGCCCAGAATTTTTTAGACATTTTGTAGACCGAGCTTGTGAATTTGTAATGTTCTTTATTGTTTCACTTTTATTTTTACTTGACTAATTAGTTTTAAGAAATATTAAAATATCAAAAAAAATACAACTCATTCATCTCTCTTTTTTTATCAAAACCAAAGAGGCTTATACTACGAAAGGGATGACCTGAGTAGTATAGCACAGTGATAAAGGATTTTGCAGAGCGGAAATTTCCATTACATACCACAATGGCATTTACTCCTTTATCTGTAAATCTAGTTACTCCCCATCTCTCTACAACCCAACCCATATTGGCAACCACATTTAAAATTAATCTTTTAAATGGCGGCTATTTTCAGTGACGTGACATTAAATTACTTTATACTACACTGATAATTAAAGAATAAACGCAATTGTTATATAACTAATTTTAAAATCATTTTACTTACTTTAATGTAAAGAAGCGTGTAATCACAATTAATAAGAAAAATCAAAAAAATGACATCAACAATTTGTTATGGTACTCGGCTATAATAAGAGTGGTTGAATCCTTCATCTAGTAGTCTTTTTGATCAAAATAAAAATACTACCTAATCTTTCCTTGAGTTAGTACCATAACTTGAGTAGCTTAGTACCGTAACTGTACATTGCTAACATATTTTTTATTTTTCATAATAATTCAAATATTACATTATTTTTCAATTTTCGTCTTAAATTAAGTAAAATTCGTTTAAAATATTTTTAATATATTCTATAATTATCAGTGTTGTATGAAGTGGTTCAATGTGACGTCACTAAGAAATGCCTGCCTTGTATGGGTAGATAAATATGTGCTCCAATTGAGGTTGTAGATGGGTGGGGAGTCTCTAATATACATTTAGGGAAACTCTAGTAGAATTAATTACAGTTATGACACTCAATAAAACTGTAACACTTCTAGACCGTTTATCTCTGTGTTATTTCACCTAAGTCCTCCCTCTAAGTATTAGTCTCTTGATCGAAACAAGGCTTGTTAGAAAAAATATAACATCTTCTTTATCTTCTTGAAAATTCACTTTTGAGCATCTAAGTATACAAGTTTTTTTACCTCTATATTAACAACTGCAGTGGTGCTTAATGAAAGCAGCTTTTGAATTATTTTGGTAATTGATAACTTATTAGTTAATTCATACATACACCTGTAATTTGCATATCTTGCTGAGTTGTAACTTTCTACTAGTAGTTATGTTCAAAACTTGTGAAATTCAACTCCACTCATCCTCTTATGAACGGATTTACTTATGCTCCAATACATTTATGTAATTTGTACATATATTATATATATATATATATATATATATATAAATATATATTATATATATATATATATATATATATATATATATATAATATATATATATATATATATATATTATTATATATATATGTATGTATGTGAGTCCCTCCTGTACGAAAACATAGTTCGAACGTTACTAATTTTATGTAAGTATTTTCTTAGTGTTTCCTATCTTAAATTCTGTATGTATAGTATATATATATATATATATATATATATATATTATATTATATATATATATATATATATATATATATAATATATGTATGTATGTATGTATATATATTTATTTATTTATTTATGGTGTGTGTTTTTCATACATAATATACCTTAATCAGTTAACTATTTCATTTAAAATAATTTATAAAGAAAAAAAGTCTAAAATTTTCATTTTATTTCAATAACAGAAAAAAGTGTTTTCCAGCAACATCACAGCAAAATTTTGACATTGAATTGACGACAATTAATTTTTAAAATAAAATTTAATATTACAATAATTTCATTTGATTATCAACTAACTGAGCCTTTGGAATTTCAAATTATAAAGTTTGTTTTTTTTTCAAAGCAAGAAGTCTTCGTAAGATTATGTTACATAAAAAATTTACTTACTATCTGAATTAAAGCAATCTCATGAGAAATAAATTAAAATGAATAATTGATTTGATCCAATATTTACATTGAACATTACAAACTTATATTGAATCAACAGAATGAGTAATACCTGGTAATAGGTTTGGTATTGATTCACTGAGAGGTATCAATATAATATACAGGTATATAATATATATATTGCTATGAATAAGGGACAGAATGAATTTTATTGGTCTCTGAGACACATTTAAAGGGATCTGAATGGACCAATGAAATCATACTCCTCTGTTATTTTTCTAGCTCCCAAAAGATCAGAATTATGACTGTAACAGCTATTACTGTAGTAGTCAGCAGTACTTTTGCTGGTTGCAGACAAGCAAAAATGTTCATTACTGGGCCAATTGTAAAAAATACAAATTTTCTAATTAACCTCAGCAAGCCTTGCCTTAGGAACCTAGTTAGTGTTCTGACCGGTCACTGTAGATTAAATAAACATCTTAATACTTTAGGCATAATCTCAGAGGCTAACTGCCCCATGTGTGGGCATTATTAGGAGACAGCCTTTCACCTGCTTGCAGAGTGTGAGGCCTATACTTCTCTTCGTACCCGCATATTTGGCGTAGGCCTCTTGTATGAAGAGGAACTTTCTTCTCTTAGTTGAAGATATGCTACAATATATCAACCTTTCCAAGAGATTCTTGGTAGAGGTGGTGTAGGCTAAGGAATCGGGGCTGGCAAGAAAGGCCCAACAACATGGCCTATTTGCCTGGCTTTGCCTCCCCACCCTATTACTACTACTACTACTACTAGTCAGCAGTAATGAGGGAGAGGTGATGAGATCGCCTGCCAAGATGGCGATGCTGTTCGTCCTTTTTGCTGACTCACTTTCTCATTTCTCCCCATTTCATTTTTTAATTCTAGCAACTAAAAGAGTTTCTAGAGTAAAGGTCATAAGTAAGAGCTATTACAGTAAAAGCTTCTCCTGTAAATTCTTCAACAAGAACTATTTCCGTAACTCTTAAACCAATAATTTGACAATTAAAGACTCGGTTAGTTGTCATTTCTACCAACCTAAACAACAAGGGATTGAATCACCCTAAATGGCCTACTTATATATCTTAGTTACATCGTAATAACATACAAATTATACTATATGAATTTACATTTATAAATTGGATGTTTATTTTAACATTTTACAAATAAGAAAAATTATAGAAAGGGGGAAATCACTACCAAATCTAAAATTCAATTGGGGGTGAGATTCAACATTTCAAATGCAGCTGAAATATAACGTAAGTATGACGATTTAATAATACCATATATACAGTCAATGTATTGTTACACCTGATTTTAACATTATGTCATCACACAAGACATGTAATTTTACATAAATAATTTTAACCCATTTGCATAATTTTCCATAATTTTGTAAAACGTTATTCAAAACATAACAACAATGTGTATAAATATATATATATTATATATATATATATATATATATATATATATATTATATATATATATAATATATATATATAATATATATATAATATATATATAATATATATAATTATATTATATATATATATATATATTTATATATATATATATATATATATATATATATATATATATATATATATATATATATATATCACTAAATTAACAAATAGAAATATTTAAATAAAATTTTTTTATTCCATAAAGTAAAATAATTTAAAAAATGACCTGCATTTTCCACACAACGCATTTTGTTTTTTAATTCTTTTAACATTTTAATCACTTAAAGAGAATTTTAATTTATAATTTGCTTATATAGATAATTAAAGAAGGATAACCTTACAGACTCTTCTTGGGAAGAAGGTTATGAAGTTAGGTTATTATACTTTTATTTCAGGGGGTTTGTTGCATTCCAAAACAAACCCCAAGAATTTCCTCTTTTATGGAAATCTAAAATAAACTGATAACAAATTTCCACAGGAAAATGAGCTTTTATTTTTTATTTATCAATAAAAACGATTTAAATAAATAAAATAATAAATAAAAATCATTTATTTCCTGTTAGAGTATACATACAATGGTTTGTATTAGTCTATTACTTATAATATAAGATTTTCTAACAAAACAAGGGAGATGTTCAGGGTGCACCCTGCTCTTCCACATCCCCTATCTATATTTATATAAAACCACCTCCCATAAAACCACATCCCCTATCTATATATAAAAGTGTTCTTTAGATTTACTTGTAGTTGTTGTTATAAGTAATGAGATATTAATAATAAAATAATTGTTATTTTGCACCAAGGGAGTAATAGCTGCTATTATTTCCTTGAGCAGTTAGTTGGTTCCTAATGCTAAAGTCGAAACCAATGCAGTAATTTAAGTTTTTTTTGGTTAGGACTATTGGCTAGTACAGGTTCATAGAGTAATATAGTAAACTAACAGTATACAGGTTATACATTTTTTGGGGGTACTGTGCCCAAACAAATCACAACATTTTTTAATTGATCCAACCTTTAGTCTGAAACAAATTTGAGCCAATACAATTTTTTGGACAGGCCCTCTCCTTATAATTTTTAGGGGCGCCAGCACCGAAAAAATGTAAAAAATAGGTCAGTCACACTTATTATCAATTTACAGGATTAAAAAGATCAATTACCGTAAAAAGATCTACTCTTGAAAGATTTAGAGGCTCTAACCCCAATAATTGATAATACTTTTTACCTTAAAGAGAGAAAAAGCTACTTTTTATTACCCAAGGGAGTAAAAATTAACTTTTTTTCCATGGGGCTAAAAAGTGCTTCTTTACTCCCTAAAAACTAGTCAATAAACTTCACATGAAACACCATCTGGAGATAAAAAAAAAATAAATAAAGTTCCATGTAAGAAAAAGTTGGTGCAAGTTTAGCAATGTTGCCATAAGGTAAACACTTCCATAATTATCTATTTAAGCAGGTACTTTAAATACAATTTAGGGTTAATTTGTGCTCTTTGTAAATTGTGGAAACACTGAGAAATAATGTCTTTCATATGATAACATTGGCTTGAATCAATTTACACTGGCTGTGTTGGTTTTATCCATCAAGTTCTGTTTTCTCGTGTAAAGGAGACAGTAGAAAATGGAGGTGGATCAGGGAAAATAAAACACTTGTTTACAAATTCAAGTCATGAAACTCAGGTTGTTTGTCATGAAACTCAAGGGGTTTGTCATACAAAACTCATAAAACCACATTACCCATTCTGGAACACGACACCAGTTAGTAGATGAAAAAATTAAGAAACTGTATTTTTAATTTTAATGTAATTTGTTGAGAATTTTCTTCAGGAAATGATGATGCTTTGAGACTTTTCTTAAGATGGAAGTGAAGTGGGGGGGGGGGGGGGTATATTTCATGTTTTAAATATTTACTTGTTAAATAAATAAACTTGTTCGTTGATTAAAATTAATAATTGAAACAATATTATTTTAAAACAATATTGTAAACGATGACCTTATGATGTCCATTTAGAGTTCCTAAACCCCCATTTTGAGTTACTAATCCCCTTATTTAGAGTTAGGAATCCCCCATTTAGAGTTAGGAATCCCCTATTTAGAGTTACTAATCCCCTATTTAGAGTTGCTAATCACCCATTTAGAGTTACTAATCCCCCAATAAATGTAATTTATTGATATTGCTGCAACTGATTTTCCTCAATGGAAAGCACACACAAAATCATTATTTCAAACAGGGATAAATATTTCCAAAGCAAATGAAATAAAAGTGACCGCTCTATCAAATAGCAATGGTCTCCCCATTATACAAGGTAATAAGAGACATTTAATGGACTGTAAAAAAATAGAGGATCAAACAACAAAGTCAAGTGAAACCACAATTTACCATAAACAACCTCCAAAGTTTTTAACAGCATCTCATCATCCAAAAACATTACAAAAATATTGATTCTCATACAGAAACAAATCTAAAATATAAATTTACAACAGAACAATAAAACATTTACAATCTCTATAAATGAGTAAACAAATTTATTATAAATTATTTTGAGTTTTATTTGAAACTTTGGCAATTAGTTATCACAAAGTCAACCGTAAAGTCATTCTTTTTTTTAATTTCTTTTTCTAATTATTTTTTTTATTATTTTTATATTTGACTCTAATGATACATATTAATTAAAAAATAATAATATGCAATTCGCAACATAAATAATAAAAAATAAAAATTTAGAAAAAAATCAATACCAAATAATTTAAGAATAGATAAAATAAAGAACTTAACATCTGTCAAAAAACCTATATAATAAAATTTAACAACTAAAATGAAAAACATTAAAAACAAAAAAGTTTTAAAATTTGTAAAATAAAGTGAAATTCACAAAATAAAATTCAATATGATGTTGCAAGCAAATTAATAAAGTATTGTTTTAATTGTGGACAAATATTTGTATACAATTTATTAATTTCTAATTATACACCTTTTAACAATTTCTACAATAATTACTTTTTCCTTCTAAATTTTCTATACCACATAACATATTTATTTTTTTGTGACTTTAATTCATCTCTTAACTTCTAAAATTGTTTGTATCAAACAGAAATCAGCAAAATATTGTAAAATTCATTATCCAAGATTTTGCTTATTTTTGAGTTTTTTTTGGAGCTTTAGGAATCAAAAGTATTTGAGGGTGATTTTTATGTGTAGGACATGTATGGTCTTTTCTATTCCTCCAACTTCAAATTTTTATTTTTTAGTTTTGCTTTATACTTAGATGAGTTATCACCAATCACCATAGGTAACCTTTACCGATCACCTCTAGTAACCATTACTCACCAAATCAATAACTAACCATCCTTTAACACAGTCATTTATTACTTTTTGTATATATTTCCGGGTATAACTGGTTGGTAGTAATTTTTATTACTAGGGATATGGTTATTGACCAATAAAAGCTAAAAATCACACAAAATTTGACGAGAGGTATGTGGAAGAGAATAGACCCAAAATCAGAGCATAAATCCTGAGACACAAATATTTCCCGCTAATTCACAATATTAGATTTATTACTCAGTTAGGACAACTTTAAAAAATCTCTTTCCAAACAATTCATTGACAGTAACTCTAAAATTAATTATTACATTTTCAAATCAAATATATTTTTAATTTTAAGAGTTTTCCACTGCCCTCACAATACAATTAGAAAATTGACTTTATAATCGTTTGCATACAAAGCAAATAATTACCCCAAAAAGACTCCAATTTGTTTTTAATCTAATTAAAGTTGAATATCCTTAACATTAATTTACTTTAAAGACTAATTTTAAACATAATCTACAGCCAATAATTGTTTATTTCACTTTTTTTTTAATTTTCATCAAATACTTAAATTTTATTGCTTTTAATTACAGTATTTTATTAATTTTTTTTACTAATTTATTTGGCACATAAAATCAATTTTATGAAGAAACACAGAATAAGAAATAGTTGTATGATAAACTTATTGGTATTAAACATTTTATTGTTTGAAAATTGAGATTTAATGATGATACTTACCGGAAGCTTCAGTTAAGGTGACAGAAAACAGTCTAAACAAATTAATAACAGGGAGCTCAGGTGCAGCATTCACTTCTGAGAATAGTTTTAATATGTAATGTATAGGTACTGGTGCAGGCTTTGTCAGAAATTAGTTTATAGACAGAAAGCAAGTAAAGCTTTGTTAGAAATTAGGTTCAATAGTTTATTGGCAGAAGCATTACAAAGGCTTTGTAGTCAATAGTTTTATAAACAGTAAGCATTAAAGGCTAGACAGAAAATTAGTTTCAATAGTTGACAGAAAAGCATTAGTAAAGGCTTGACAGAATTAGTTTCAATAGGTTTATAGACAGAAAGCATTAGTAAAGGCTTTGACAGAAATTAGTTTCAATAGTTTATAGACAGAAAGCATTAGTAAAGGCTTTGTTAGAATTAGGTCAATAGGCAGAAGCATTGGTGTAAGCTTTGTCAGAAATTAGTTTCAATAGTTTGGCTGAACACATTAGTGAAGGCTTTGTTAAGAAAAATAGTCATAATATTATAAAGAGAATGCATTAGTGTAATGTAAAATATAACAGAAAAGACGTATGAAATACAAGTTACCTTTATACTATCAAATAGAACTACTGTTAGTTAAAATATTAAACCATCAGGGAGCTACTCTTATTCTGTGCTTTATCTCTTTGTATTTTTTTCCCTATATTAATTAATAGTTAATTTAATAGATCCCTACAAATAATAAATTCATGTCTAATTTTTTATAATTAATGAGAGAACATTTACAATATTAATTTTTTAACAGCTTTTAATTCACTAGTATGTAACAAAGTTAGTTAGAAATTTGAAATTTGCAAAAGATAAAGGTAAATTTGAATAACCAAACAATGCTTAGATTAAATAAAATAAAAACCCCTTTTAAAAAAATTGTCAGTTTAAATATAAAGCATACCTTAAAGTGGTATTCTGGATCATTACTTAGGAACGAGTTTAATTTTAAACTTAAAAAACAAATGTTAATAAAACATTATTCTGTGAAAGCTTACTAAACATAAGTTTCAGGAGCCCCTCCCTCAAACTTGATAATTTTACTAAGTGTTATTTTACCAAATAACTAACAGTAATATCTGGAATTCTTTTCTCGAACATGATAATTTAATCAAAAGTTAGTAACAAACAGTAATATCTGGAGTACTTTTCTCAAACTTGATAATTTAATGAAAAGTTAGTTAGCCATATAACAAACAGTAATATCTGTAATAATTTTCTTAAACTTGATCATAAGCCATTGTCATATACCTAACAGTTTTTCTAAAAAAAATATTGCATAAATGGACTTATATTGTTGGCATATTATTAGAATATTCAAAAACCCGTTCAAATAATTAAAAATTGTGAATTATTGTTCCTAATTTGGTTTTTATCGTAGAAAAAGATTTAAAGGTTTTTTTTGTAAAGCTAAAGACTTCCAAATGGAATTATTAGAATTTAGACCACCAATTTCTTTTTAACAATATTTTATTTATAATTTCAAAGTTTATAAAAAATTACACTATTAATTGTGTACCAGGTTTTGCAGAATATTCTTTTAGTAGAGGGGTGAAGGGGAATCTCCTACTATAACAAGTAAAATAGATTTATTTTTTTTCTCAAAATCTAATTACAATAATTACTTTAATAATGTAAATTAACAATATTAATTAACAATAATTAAATAAACAGGTACATGATTTGACAATAAGTTAAATCAAGATACTAGTTAGTTATATTATTTAGTGATAAAGTTATATACGGTGGGACAGCTAATATGACCTGAGCAATTATGAAGAGGACCAGGACATTACTTGACCGTAGTAATGTTGTAGAATACCAGGTAATTACTTGACCTTAGTAATGTAGAATACCAGGTAATTACTTGCCTTTAGTAATGTTGTAGAATACTGGTCATACCATTATTCAACAAAAGTCTCTGTTAAACATTTTATTGTGTAAAAATAAAGTTAATAACTCCACTAAAATGCAAGACATTTGTTAATAGCTTTAAATGTTTAATTTTACTATATACTTATCTAGACAATATTAACTGTTGTTAAAAAAAGTAAACTTACAATACCATGAGTTTAACTTGATCCCACTGCCCGCCTACCAGAATGACATGAGCAAAAATTGCTTTAAATTTTTTGTTGTTTTTTTAATAATTTTTATTCATTTTAGAGTTTTTTTATAATTTTTACATTTATTTAATTTCAGTTTTCTATTTTGTTTTAAAATAAAAGCTCAGCAACTAAACCCTTTCAAAGTAGACACTTTAGATCATTCCAATCAACTCTGATTACGTTGTATATCATCTTAAAACCTTAGATGATGTTTAAACACCTTTGATGATGCCTGCAAACCTCTGACGAATTCTGCACACCTCTGATGATTTCTGCATATCTCTATGATGGTGTCTAACCACTTCTAATGATGGCTTAACTCCTCTGGCAATAGCTAAACCATCAGATGATGTCTCAACACCATTGATGGTGTTTTAACAATCCCTGATGATGTCTTACTTCCCTACTCTTTCGGCTGAACAATCAATAGAATATTTTTTATTCTAAACTCAACTTTAAGTCGACTTATCATGAGATAAAATGAATCAAGTTTAAACTGCTAACTATTAATCATAGATAATTCAAATATTAACAATAATATACACATTTATTTTATTTAATTTTTTATTAAATTTAATTATATACATTTGATGATTTATATTAAAGCTGAAGAAAGCAAAGTTCAAAATTATTCTTAGATTTTTGTTTGGTTGTTGATAATGGTTCATTTTGGACCAAAACGTATGTATCGAGTTATTTTTTTTTTAATATACATTTATTTATTTAAAAAATCATACAACTCACTGTACTTCATTACTTTATATAACTCAAGGACTTGTCAACAGGGAGTCGACTGTATCATGAAACTCAACTTAAGATTTAGTAAGAGTAATGAGTATGTATGTAAGTTTCACTCATACTTAGTAATATTTAAAAACTTACTCCTGATGAGTGTGTGGATCGGTCCATTATGTATAACCATAATCCTCTTCAACAATTCATACATTAATTTTTTAAACTTTGCTTTATCAGCTTGTCTCATTTTCTTGCTCAAAGTTTTTTTTGCCTCTTTTTTAAAAAATATATATTACAATTTTTAATTAATTTGAATCTATACAATGTTAATAAATTAAAACAAATAGATAATAAGACCAAAGTAATAAATTATTTAAATAAAAAATATGAGAGATTTTTAACTAATAAAAGACAAACAGTACAATCAAATAAAATAAAAGTCGTAGTTAGAAAAAATACTTAAATGAAGTTAGATAAATAATGATAAATTTTTAAACATTTTTTTGGGGGGGGGGGTGTATTATTTTAAGAGAGATATAGTAAAAATAAATAAAGTAATAACTTTAATTTCAGTAATACAGGTAAGGTAAGAACATCCTCAATAGCAAAATCAGACTTTGTTAAAGCTTATTTGTTAAAAAAATTGGAAGATAATAATTATAATAAGGGGGGGGGGGGCTAACGCAATATTTAGGGCTTAAATCCCCCTTTCTAACTCCCTTCTAAGTCTGCTTAATTATAATCCCCTATTAGCATAATTAAACCAGTGCTCATAATTAAAATAGTGAGATGAAACTCGACACATTTGTTGGTCCTGTATAGCTGTACATTGTACATGCTGGACCACATAAATGTCCAATGAATTCTATCATTATTCTGAACGTATGAGTTTTCTATTATGTATGAGAATTTTTATACATAATTTATTTTTCTATACATATCAAAGACCGTTTCATACGTTGCTTAAAGCATATTTTCCCTTATTTACTATTAGGTTGTTGATACCTTACGTAATGAAATTAATCTTCTCAGATTGATTATAATTATAACTAATTGTTTTTAATCACTAATTTATTTAAATAGAGTTTAGATTTGAGGTCGTTTTGAACTGATAAAAAAATAATAATTAAATTATTAAATGCATATAAATTGTACTGAAAAATTTAAATTGTTAAGTTAATTAGTTCATTTTGTTAATTGTTACTCCCATACATATTCAAAGGACATTTCAGATCAGGGGTGCCAACCCATGGAAGCTCCCAGACCACTTTTTTTGTTGTCAAAATCCAGCAGGGACGAACTAACAGGATACCCCCCTCCACTTAGTTGAGGGGTTAGTACTGGTATTTCTTTATTCAAATATCTCACTAAAACCCCTACACACTCCCAAATCCTATTTTTTCATGTACTAAAGACCTGATTTTTCATTTTTTGATTTTCCATGTAATAAAGCTGAATATTTTTATTCATTTGTCTTCAGTTCTTTAGATTTATTTAAATAGTCTTGGATCTATCTGTAGTAACTATTTACCTCAATTTTTAAGACTAATTCCTTATACATTTTTTTCTTCTTTTTTTTGCTTTAAGTGATCTTAAATCAACCAAAAAATGTCAGAGACTACCTACACTCTTAGGGTACCTGCACCCTTGAAGACTATTTTTTTATAGGGATATAAAACAAGAGGCTTATTAGAGCCCCATAAATTCCCTTAAGTAAGAAATATATTAAAGCCCCTCTCATTTCTAATATGAAATATTTTAATTCTAAAAAAAATAGTGTTTTAATATGTTTCAATGTAACAGAACAGTGTTTTAGAAATAAGCAATAGATAAGCTATGAAATAATCAGGTGTTTTGAGAAATAAGCAATAGATAAGCCATGAATAACCATTTTTTAATAATGCAATGAGGATTCCTACCAAGTGAGAGTCAAATAATTGTCTGAACAGTTCTCTATAATTCCATTATTATTATATATTATTATATTATATTATATATTATATATTATTATATATATATATATATATAATATATATATATATATATATAAATATATAATATATATATATATATATATATATATAATAATGCCCGTTTAGGCCTTGCGGCTCATCAGGGATTACCCCTGCGGGAACAACCTCGGGTGGTAGTAGCAACCGTTTCGCTCAAGTGTATTCTAAAGTTGGCGATAATTTATCTAAACAATAATCTTATAAACTGAAAGGGTAACCTGGGATGCGAACCCCAGACCTCCGTGGGTGTCAAAGGTCAGTGTAAAGACTAACGTCTTAACGACCTCGGCCACGGAGGCGGCTCCATTATTTGTTATAAATTGTATAATAATGTTCCAATTATGAAAACATAGTATTGAACCATGAATTTACATTTTTTAAGGATATAATGGCTCCTCTGAAAAGTTCCACTTAGTATATAAGGGATAACAACTTAACAAAATTACTACTGAGACCAAATACTCATATGATTCTTCTAATAAAAAACATTTAAAATTGAAACAGTCAAAATTGGTCTAAAAGTGTTCATCCCAGGTACTTCAGTTCAAATTTGTACCCAGATAATGTACTATTCTGCACACACATCTACAACCACTAAAAGGATCATCTACAATATCATTACCTACTTTATCACCATTAAATAGATAGAAATTCGATATATATATATATATATATATATATAATATATATATATATATATATATTATATATATAATATATATATATATAGAAATAGAAAGTTGCTAATATAACTAAAACACATTAGAAAATGGACCTCAGTAAAAGTCAGTTTTTTATTAATTAATTCCTTTCAAGTAATCAACTAATTCTAAATGGAATTCATTAAACAAAATTAAAAATTTAATTTTTTAAACTTTTTTTTATTCTTTAATTTTATTTAACAAATAAGTGAATCTTAAATTTCAGCTAGTTTTCATTTTTCATTAGTTAATATTTACACTTTATTATTTTCATGTCTTAAGGCTAAAAAAGTGTCAGGCATTTTGAATTTTCCTTACATTTGAGAAAGTTAAGAAGCCATAAGTAAACAATACTATTTTAAATTCTAAATTTTACTTTTAAGAGATAATTAGAAAGAAAAACGTTTCAAACATAATTAATTATGATTGTTACCTGTAAGGATTAGAATATATCCTTATCAGCACCTAGACTTCTTTCAACAAAAAAAAGTAGAAGTTGTGGCATTATGTTATTGACAAGCTGTCAATGTTTATTGTATTTTAGTTTTATTTGTAAGAATGAATATATTTATATTTGTTACACTTAGTTATTGGTTATAATTAACTAGTAGTTCTACAAGTCTAAAAAAAAATTAAACTTTTAAATATGAGTTCCTTACTTTTATTGTAGAACTAATGTCTTCTTTTAGCAATTTTTTTAAAAAAATTGCAAATGGGATGTTTCTCTACAAAGTATATTTATATCTGATATACAGAGATAATCAGAGTCGTTCCTTTTATTCTACTTTTTCTTATTTTTACTGTAGGTCTATAGGAAAAGTTTTGTTTTCTTTCTTTGTTAGTTTTTATAATTTTTTTTACAAATTTTATTAATTTTATCTTTTTAATCAAACAATATGACTACTTTTATACTTACAATCTAAAATAACAATAACAAGATCGGAAGGAAAGAAAAGGAAATATTGAGCTGAAAACAAAATGAGGCAAACATGTTACATTAATGGAATGTTATCACTGAGATTGATGACAAGGGAATGGTGATGAAAATGGTAAAATGTTAAAAATGGTGACTATGAAGAGCTAAGTATCAGAGAAAATTCACCATTTTGTAATGAAAATAACTTGAACCTGGTTGAAGTTATAACTTTACAAACTTGATTTTTTTTTCAGCCATGTTGCTTATACACACCATGATGAAAGAGATGTATTTAAACTCTTGTACCAACCATGTCACATTCTCCATTTCTTTCAGTGCCCTCACTCATGTGCATTGACGTATCGACTGCACCGGCTAACGGAGTATCTGCAAATAAAATAACTTTCATTTTAAGCAAAATTATTATTGGAGACATCATAGCGTATTGGAGACAGCATAGCATATTGGAGACATCATAGCGTATTGGAGACAGCATAGCATATTGGAGACAGCATAGCATATTGGAGACAGCATAGCATATTGGACAAAGCATAGCAACTAACACATAAAATTATTATAATGTTTAATAAAAAAAACGCACTAGAATTAAAAACCATAGACATATTGTTTTTAATTCTAGTGTGTATTTTTTTTTTTATTAAATATCATGGTGAGTCTATACCACAAAATCTCCATCAAAACAACTAATGACAAAAAATTATTATTGGAGACAGCATAGCATATTGGAGACAGCATAGCAACTAACACATAAATTGGAGACAGCATAGCAACTTACCATTAAAATGGCAAGTAAATATAAATAAGTCGATATAAACTTTGCAAAGATAGCTTTAAAGTTACAAGAAAAATTTAAAAGATTAGACTTAAAATTTCAATTTCAAAAATCCTTTTATTGGTTTAAAGTACATTTTTTAGCTATAATACAATATATATATATACACATATATATATATATATATATATTATATATATATATATATATATATATATATATATATATATATATAATACTAATATTCAATAGAGCACATCACCACAAGGCTAAGCCTGAGAGTAAGATGGGAGGGAGCCGGAAGGCTCAAGATAAGACCTAGCCTGAAGTAATGTGAATAACGGTTCCAGGCTAGGTTTAAGGGGTTTTGCGGAGTGAGTTTTAGTTGGTATGAGGCAGACCCTGAGTCCAACACTGTTGACAGACCGCTGTCTTCGTGCGTTAAATGCATTTCTCTCTCTTTTTTGGTAACATTTTTTCCCGCAAGAAAAATTTTGCCAAAAAAAAAAAAAAAAAAAAAAAAGCCTGAGAGTGGAGGAGCGTTAAAAATTATCAAAATAGAGTAAAGAATATAAATTATTAAACAATAAATTAAAAAAAAAAATGACTGAACAGTATGTAGTAAATAGTAAATTATCATAAATATCACATTTATAACTAGTAAGTTAAAACAAGTCTTAAAATACATCACTTTAGTTGTATAAAAATACACATCTTTATTTTATTTTTTTTTTATTGAACATTGAAAGTTTTTTTCTAATTTTATTTAGGCTCTATAATGTGACCTAGCTGATTTAGCTCCTGTTGAGAGTAAGAGATTAGCCAACTATGTATACTTTTTTTAAAAGACTTAGTTACTTTTTCTTTTACATCAAATGGGAATTTATTTAGCAAAACAGGTCCTATAAAAGTTATGTGATGTTGGCCAATACTTTTATTACAATAAGGAACATTATATTTAGAGCTATTTCTCAGGTTTGAAGTATTTACAGGATTAGTTGTACATAGTTGGTGTTTAGAATATATAAATACTACATTTATAATAAAGTGCTTTAATGCTTAACAGACCTACTGTTTGGTACAAGTCTTCAGTAGGAAATTGAATGGGAAGTTTGAAAATAATTTTAAGAAGCTTTTTATGTGATATAATTAAAGGATTTAAGTGGGTTGGAGAGGCTCCTCCCCAACCAATAATACCATACATTAAGATTGATTGCACAAGTGAATAATATACTATTTTCATTTGTAAAAGATTATAAGAATGTAACAAAAGAATTTTTAACTGGTATCTTTTAGAATATTCAAGAATATTTTGAATATTTCAAATGACACAAATATTTTATTTATTTTAATTTTCATTTGATGAAGCAAATTCATTTATAATAATTATTGATCAATAATTAAATGGAAATAAAGCGTTATTTATTTATTTAAATTTAGAAAATTGGTGTTATAGGCTGATTTAATGTATTAAATGTATTTAAACTAAAGTATAACCAGATTTTAACCTAGCAAAGGTCATTATTAATGTCCATAGCAAGGATAATACTTGAAAGTATATTATTATAGCTGACAGTTATATGACTCGCTGTCACACACTAAGGAAGGACAACAAATTCTAACTATCAACAACTCATCTCCTCTGATGACAACTTTTAGTTGGTTGAAAACCATAAATACAATTTATGTCCCTTGGGAATGTAAAATACATCTAGGGACCCAGGTAACTATTTGTGGAAAACCTAATTCACAAGTTCTAATTCATTAATTGAATTTTATCTAAATCTTTATTATATATCAATTGTAATAATTTTGTAATTATATTTTTAAATAAACTATGGTTAGAGTATGATGACCCACCCGTAAAATCAAAACAAAAAAATGTCCCTACAAATTTTTGACATACAAAAATAAATAAATATATCCATTCTTCTCGGGTATGTAGAAAGGCTTTGGGGCTTTGAGTAGGGCATATATAAGGGAGATAATGTAAGACAATACTCTTACATTACATGTAAGACAATGATTTATCCAATAAAAAGGGTGGGTCCCTTATCATACTATCTACAATGGGGTAAGAGTATTATAAGGGACCCACCCTAAAAGAATACAATACAACTATTCTCGGGTTTGTAGAAAGGCTTTGGGGCTTTGAGTAGGGCATATGTAAGGGAAATAATGTAAGACAATAATCTTACATTAGATGTAAGACAATAATGTATCCAATATAAAGGGTGAGTAGGGACCCATCTATCATACTATCTACAATGGGGTAAGAGTACATTACCCATTGTACTTTGATACATTCTTGCCTAAATCTCCCTTATATAGCCCCAAAGCCTATTTACAAACCCGAGAATAGATGTAATGTATTCTTCTAAGGTGGGTCTCTTATAATACTCTTACCCCATTGTAGATAGTATGATAAGGGACCCACCCTTTATATTGGATAAATCATTGTCTTACATGTAATGTAAGAGTATCCTCTTACATTATCTCCCTTATATATCTACTCAAAGCCCCAAAGCCTTTCTACATACCCGAGAATGGATGTAATTATTTATTTTATGTTTACAATAATGTCTAAAATGTAAGAAAATTTATTTGTTTTGATTTTGTGGGTGAGTCTCTTATCATACTCTAACCTAAACTATTAAAAAAATATTTAAATAAAATTGTTGGTTGTTATCACTAGTATAAGCAACTTACTGCATCTGGGAACACTTAAAATTAAACACTCAAACACTTTTTGATGATATAATTTACTCAAGCCGCAAGTGGACTCTGAATAACTATTTTTTTTTATCATACACAAGTATTTTCAAGTACTAAAAGTCTAAAGGACCATGAAATGTCTCTGTTATAAAATTGTTTCAACCATATTTTATTATGCTCCTCTTTAATTCGTTTCCATAACTTGACTAGTTTTGACCAATATGTTGTTATAATGACAGATCCTAACTACTCAAATTCTGTCATAAAAAAGTTATTGATTATTTTGTATGACTTGTAAATTAAAGGAAATAAACTTCAATTTCAAACCTATTATCCTTCCGTTAATACCTATTAACTTCTATATCAACCTGACTCTTATTATGAAGTAACAAATAAAGTCCATAGTCATAGTCATAATATTTCATTCAAAGGTTCTTATGTAATGTTATCAAATATCAGGTATTATAATATCTTACCTTGTTTTGTCAATATCAGGTATTATATTATCTTACCTTTGTTTTGTCAAATATCAGGTATTATATTATCTTACCTTTGTTTTGTCAAATATCAGGTATTATATTATCTTACCTTTGTTTTGGTCAAAATATCAGGTATATAGATCTATTCTTACCTTTGTCAAATATCAGGTATTATATTATCTTACCTTTGTCAAAATATCAGGTATTATATTATCTTACCTTTGTTTTGTCAAAATATCAGGTATTATTATTATCTTACCTCTGTTTTGTCAAATATCAGGTATTATATTATCTTACCTTTGTTTGTCAAATATCAGGTTTATATTATCTTACCTTTGTTTTGTCAAATATCAGGTATTATATTATTCTTACCTTTGTTGTCAAATATCAGTATTATATTATCTTACCTTTTTTTGTCAAATATCAGGTATTATATTATCTTACCTTTGTTTGTCAAATTCAGGTATTATATTATCTTACCTTTGTTTTGTCAATATCAGGTATTATATTTATCTTACCTTTGTTTTGTCAAATATTCAGGTATTATATTATCTTACCTTTGTTTTGTCAAATATCAGGTATTATATTATCTTACCTTTGTTTTGGTATTTGTTTTGTCAAATATCAGTTATTATATTATCTTACCTTTGTTTTGTCCAAATATCAGGTAATATATTATCTTACCTTTGTTTTGTTCAACGGATTTATTAGACAACAACATAGGTCCAGTTATTGAGATCCCAATAGAACCTAGAGGTGCTGTAAACAGAATCGAAAGTACAGCAATGGTCAGCATCTGTGCTCCTCTTATCCTGTCTTCATCACTTGGATTGTCTTGCTGACGCACCTGATCCAATGCTTCAGGGCCCAGAGCAGCCTAAAAACAACAGGTCATATATAAGAATAACAATGAAAGAAAGAAAGAAATAAACACCATTTATTTTTCAATTACAAATTAAAATTAAATAACCAAATGAAATAAAAAAAACTAGTTTGTTGATATATATACTTATATATCATAATATATAATATATATATATACTTCCTTAATAATAAAAAAGTATATATATATATATATATATATATATATATATATATATATATATATATATATATATATATATATATATATATATATATATAATATATATATAATATATATATATATATATACTAAAATAAACCTGCATAGGAAGAACCTGTTCGCAGGAGGGATATACATAAGTTAAAAAAACAAACAAAGAAGAGGCTTATTCGCGATTGTGCTAAAAAAAAGAAAAGTTAAAAAGGAAGTAAGTATAAAATTATTTTTATTATTTTATTATTTTTTAATAAAATAAAGAAAAGCTCATGAATTTATCATAAAGGCTATGTAGACAAAGTCATCCCATGAAAGCTTGTGAACCAAGTGTCACCCAGTGCTTGGTTCACCACCAAGCACTAAAATCATACTAAAACAGGGGGATCAAAAATCAATAAATTTTCAAACAATATATCAGGGTCTGAGTCCTTCAATCCCTTACCATAGATATGTTTAATTTAAGAAGAGAAATAATAGGCTTAATTGTGAGTCAATCAAATCAACCTATGGAAGGTATTTACAGAAAGACATCTGTAAAACCGTTTTTGTTCTTAGAATTTAAGCTCAAGTTATAAGGATTCTTTTCCAATAAAAAAGAACTGTCTTTGAGAAAAAATGTATTCCTACAATAAGGATTAACCATTCAAAAGTATAGTAAAGCTATATTTAGTTCCAAATTATCTATTAGTTAAATATTTTTTATTTATCATATTCATTACTTTTAAAACAACCCACAAACCAATTGAAACCTCCTCCCGGACCACAAGTGGTCTACAGATCACTGGCTGGGAACCACTGGCCTGCATAGAAGTCACTTAATGTATAGCATACTAAAACTATTCCAAGAAAGACCATATCCAGGCTTAACAATGGGAAATTTTAAGACATTGAACTTGGTATACTTGCTTATTTTATTCAACATAAATGAAATAGTATACTGTCTGTAACTATATAAGACTAGGAATTTACTTGAGCTCCTTTATCACCTTTTGCTCTAATCGTAAACATTCGATATCTAAGTAACAGTTACTATATTTGAATTTTTCATTTCCAGAAATGGTAAATTAATCAGTTTTAAAGTGATTTATTCTTTCCATCTCTACATATACAATCTATTATTTGGCTGTAAATTAATATTGATAAGTCTTTTATTAACAATATATTACTCAATACTAAACATAAAATTTAATTACATAATATTAAAGAGATAATTCGGTGATAATCAGAGGGTTTAAAATAAATTGAATAACCAAAAATAGAATTATGTATGGTACCTGTACGGTAGCTTTAGGAAGCCAAGCTAAGTTAACAAAAATAACTTCTTTCCAGTTTAGATTACCACCAAGGAGAACGAGACAGCAAGAAACAACCCTAATAACGAGGGATCCGAGGACAACGATCATACCGAGACCAACAGTATCTAAGTCTAGAATTGTCAGATCTATCTCGGTGCCGATCAGACCGAATAAGATAGGCTGCAGGACCAACCATATCGACGAAAAAACTTCAGCTACAGGGTTCTGGAAAATATTTACATCCAAATTATAATCATATTAGATGGGAGTAAAAAAGAAGAATAAAAATATGAACACCAACAAAAAAATAAAAAAACATTTTCCTCTTACTTTTTAACAGGAATAAAATGTAGTGTTCAGTGCAAAAATTTACATGATTGCCTATTGGGCTATAGTACTCAGTTATATATGATAAATTACCTATAATTAACCTAGTGATGATATAATGGAGATTCATTTTTCATAAAATTGAATACATAAGAATTAAAATAGAGTCAGAAATTTGAGTTACAATATCTCTACTCCTTAGTCTAATCCTTAGACCTTGAGTTTCACTCAAATTACTCTACTCCAAAGGTCCAATCAACAGCCAAGTCAGAGTCCAAAGTCCTCAATGACATAAAGACTAATGAAATGATCTGACTTAGTTTGAAGACAACTTCAAACCAAGTCAGCTCACAATTAGATAATCCAATGATGCCCTTTACCTTGACAACGACAACATTGTATCATAATAGAAATAATATCTAGTACTTCATAAGTGTGGTATTCTAAAACATGATTGGAATTTTCCAAACTCCTGCAAGTTTTTCCTTACTATCTTAGAGTGAGTCAGTTGTACTTTTTTTGGTGGAATACTTCGTATGGAAGAAATTTCATAAAAAGAGAGATCGACTTTCACCATGAAGAGAGAGAAATGCATTTACACACGAAGACTGCAGTCGGCTTAGTGTCTGCTCTTTATTAACTTCAACTCCCTCTGCGAAACTTATAAAACATAGCCTGGAACTGTTACTCACATCAAGCTAGGTCTTGTCTAGCCTAATCAATAGAAGTTTTAAAAGACATGAGTTATAATACTCAGAAGTGGTGATTTCAAATGAATAGAGAAAACGGTTTAAAACTCAATTAAAAGATACTTTAGAATTAATTACAAATATAATATAAATAACAATAACGTAACGATGACGTGATAATGTAGCTTCTATGAAGACTACATGGCGAATGGCACTGACTGCAGTCACACATGAGCCTTTTATAGATAAAGATTACAGATGGATAATCTAATATCTTAGGTTACAAATATGATAAGCTTGCATGATTCATCTATTGAGAGGTATAAAACTACTAAATAATATTATAAGTATAAATAACTATATAACTCATGTACAGTTGTAAAAATTACCAACGTGTCCAATGGCTAGAAAGTAAGCCTAAAAATTGTGCGTATTCTATTTTATTTTTCTCTAAATAATGATTATCCCTCAAAGTCACTTAAAGTATGTATCACTCAAACTTACTCCAAGTAAGTTTCAATCAAATTTACTTAAAGTAAGTTTCACTCAAACATACCTAAGGCAGGACACACTTAAACTAACTAACAGTTCAGGGAATACCATCCCGATAATTATTACTAGGACATACGTGAGCACTACTCCATCCCTGCATCTTCCAGCACATGCTTGCTATGAATGAAGCCACAATACACGCTAGTGGACCAGCACCACTGTAATGTATTATTTCGGCACCTAATACAGCACAGAGGCCACCAGCACCTATCATTAGAGAACGCTTAAGCACCACGTGTTCCTGAAACGATAAAAAACATGGATATGACGTAAAATCTGTTAATACTTAAAGATGCATTACTAAATAATATCAGCCCAAATATCATTGGGTATTACCCAAACACCAGAATTGACATCTGAAAACCTGTTGCAGTTATTTTGTTTCCACCAAACTCTCTGGGAGTGGATAGTTAAAATAACTCAAACCGGGGTTCTCAGCCCATGGAAACAGGGCTCAAAGTTTTCGAAATGGTGACCAGTAACAAAAATGAAATTAAGTTAACCGATTTACCACTTATAGATGTACAATATTATGTCAATTCGGTTGGTCAAAGTCGATTTTTCATGATTTTAGAGAAAAGCAAAATAGGTTATCGTGGTTTTCATAGATAAAAAATATTAACATAGATGGTTCACTCCCGAGTGTAGTAGGAACACTCAATTGACAAGTTTTTGTTTATGATTTAAGTTGGCGGCCTCATCACTAGAGTCTTGAAAGAGCGCTAGTAGTAAAAAATATATTTGCTCTATACTCTACTAGATTGTGCTGTAGTATTTTTTTAAATACAAACAGTTGCCAATCGTTTAGTAAAATAAAATAAAAGTAAACAAAGATCTATGATATGCTGTAGTACTCGCGATGTATTTTTGTTTTTCAAACTTGGGGGCCTCATCACGCGAAGCAGCACCATTGTTTTCTTTAAAAAATAACAATAAATTCATTTTTAGTTTTTTAGACTTAACATTTAAATTTGCTATCTGAGTATAACATCTCGGGTTGGCGCAAACGGATAAGTAAAGGAAACAAACAAAAATTGAAACTCGGACATTAGAGGTTCAAATCCAAGGAGGGACGACGTATGGGTGAAGTAAGAGTGAGAAATTAAATTTTTCACTTTTTACCAATTTATTCGAAATTCTTATAGAGCTTTCTTGAGATCACTCATCCATCGACTCCTCATCATTCTAGTGCTGAAAAGCGGATGGAAAGACTTGATTACCCTCAAGTGCTCGTTGTTTGGTTATAGTTGGAGTTATAGGTGGAGCCATCTATGTTAATAGATTAATGAATTGTTTATCTATGCGTGGTCTGGTGCCCCTCGAACCGCTTTGCGACCCAGTGGGCTCCCTAAGGCCACTTCATGGACGCATTGTTGATCTTTCGTATCATTAGATCTTGAATGGCTGCTGGCCTTCGATATATCCACACTTCAATGTTTCGCCCAATTGTCTAAAAACCACTTTAATCCATTTAAGCCAATGTAGAGCTTTCAGCGTTGCAGCTCTACGCTGCAACGCGACGTTGTTCCTTAAAAAACGCGTTATTCTTTCAAAATGCAGAAAAATTGAACTTGATTGAGATAGAGTTTAAGGAATAGATTGATGAGGAAGAAAGCCAGAATTCTAAAAGTAACTAACCGAGCTTACAAACCTCCACGCCGGTGTTTATGTGTTATAAATTATATTTTTTAAAACACCTCTATGAAAATAAACAAATAAAATAAAAGAAGGAAAGTTATTGACCAAGAGCCCAGGGGTGTTTTGTTAATAAAAAGTGTAATGGCTGGAACCGGTCTCAATTTTTCGTAAACCTTCCTGAATAAGGATCTGCAATTCTGCGACTTGTATCGGATGGGTGTCCCAGGCAGAACGCACTCTAGGGGTCAAAGGTTCTGCCTGGACACCCATCCGATACGAGTCTGCAGAATTGCAGATCCTTGTTCAGGAAGGTATTTAGGAAAAATTGAGACCAGTTCCAGCCATTACACTTGTTATTAACAAAACACCCCTGGGCTCTTGGTATATTATCAGATAAGGATTTCTTACTAAAATAACTAATTTACTTTTTTGAATGTAAGGTTTCAAATATATAGTCTTCTAGTCCTGGGTGAGCAAAGTAGAAATAAAATGCTTACGTCATCCTTATGTGGGAGAACTGCTGATATAAATCCCCACACAATACCAAAAGTAAGCCCGATCACCATCTCTATAGGACCTTGCATCAATTGGTGTGTTAGATCCCTGCAAAGACAATCAAACAATGTACTAATACCCACCCTAATCCGCTTTTGAATCTGAAATTCTTAGTAATAAGGAAAAATATTTAGGAATTAAATAGACTCTCTGTTTCAGATATATTATATATATATATATATATATATATATATATATATATATATATATATATATATATATATATATATATATATATATATATATATATATATATATATATATATATATATATATATATATATATATATATATATATATATATATACAGGGTGTACAAATAAAACTCCCTTCCCGAAAGGAGGTGGTACTACAGCTAATTTCCAACAAAAACTTCATATTAACTATAGTCCGATTTTCAACCGTTTCTCCCACAAGGTCAAATTTTATGATTTTAAAAAACGCGTTGACTTAACTTCATAAAAATGACCAATTGTGGCTAAACTATAACTGCTAGCTTCAAAATATTGGTTTCGTTGGAAAGCTGAGAGAATTTGCTATAAGACCACTCACTTGTATTTTCAAAAACAATTTAACATAACAGCCAAAAATTTGCATGAAATCAAAAATTAGTAAAATTTTATGATTTTCCAAAAATTTTGAAGTTACTTTGATGAGAAACTAGCAAACTTGAGAACCTCTTGGTTTCAGGAAAACTACCTTGTTTACTCCTCTTTAAGTCAATACCCATATCATTATACGTTGATACGGTGATTTTTTCAGAAAAAGCAAAAATAGGCTCAAAAAACACGCTAAAAATGACTCTTACAGAAGTGATTTCTGTATAATAGTCCAAGAGCCAGACGCAAAAAACGTGCCGTCTAGCCCCAAAGGTTTAACCCACTAGATCGACTTATTCTGGCTCCCTGGTTATGAATCAGGTGGTCTGCCGTTTCAGATAAGGGAAATTTAGCCCCGGGGCCCCTTTAAAATCCGAAAAATGACCCCAAATTCTGTTTTCGCCCAATAACGGTGTTTCTCTTGATTTTATCTAAAAACTTAAAGGGTTGTTTTTTAAAGTTTATTAAATTTGTGATAAATCCATTTTTTAACTATCAAAATCGGTCCAGTAAAACCGGAGATACAAATGTTGAAAGATCACCGAAAAAACTGTAAAAAGCATACATTTTTGTCCAAAAACCTTAAAATGTCATGTTTTTCCATATTAACATGTTTAAGAATTCAGCAGACTTAAAAATCATGCATATTCTGTTAAACTGCAGGTAATTAGAGTTGTTCTAGAGAAAGAAGTCAGCACAGCTCTAATATGTGATGACTTACTGACCGACATATAATGCTGAAAGATAGGTTAAAACTTGAATTTTAGAAAAATACACTTTTTTCAGCATTATATGTCGGTCAGTAAGTCATTACATATTAGAGCTGTGCTGACTTCTTTCTCTAGAACAACTCTAATTACCTGCAGTTTAACAGAATATGCATGAGTTTTAAGTCTGCCTAATTCTTAAACATGTTAATACGGAAAAACATGACATTTTAAGGTATTTGTGCGTTTTTGGACAAAAATGTATGCTTTTTACATGTTTTTTCGGTGATCTTTCAACATTTTATCTCCGGTTTTACTGGACCGATTTTGATAGTTAAAAAAATGGATTTATCACAACTTTAATAAACTTTAAAAAACTTTTTAGATAAAATCAATAGGAACACCGTTATTGGGCAAAACAGAATTTGGGGTCATTTTTCGGATTTTAAAGAGGCCCCGGGGCTAAAATTCCCTTATCTGAAACGGCAGACCACCTGATTCATAATCAGGGAGCCAGAACAAGTCGATCTAGTGGGTTAAACCTTTGGGGCTAGACGGTCACGTTTTTTGCGTCTGGCTCTTGGACTACTTACTATACAGAAATCACTTCTGTAAGAGTCATTTTTAGCGTGTTTTTTGAGCCTATTTTTGCTTTTTCTGAAAAAATCACCGTATCAACGTATAATGATATGGGTATTGACTTAAAGAGGAGTAAACAAGGTAGTTTTCCTGAAACCAAGAGGTTCTCAAGTTTGCTAGTTTCTCATCAAAGTAACTTCAAAATTTTTGGAAAATCATAAAATTTTACTAATTTTTGATTTCATGCAAATTTTTGGCTGTTATGTTAAATTGTTTTTGAAAATACAAGTGAGTGGTCTTATAGCAAATTCTCTCAGCTTTCCAACGAAACCAATATTTTGAAGCTAGCAGTTATAGTTTAGCCACAATTGGTCATTTTATGAAGTTAAGTCAACGCGTTTTTTAAAATCATAAAATTTGACCTTGTGGAGAACGGTTGAAAATCGGACTATAGTTAATATGAAGTTTTTTGTTGGAAATTAGCTGTAGTACCACCTCCTTTCGGGAAGGGAGTTTTATTTTGTACACCCTGTATATATATATATATATATATATATATATATATATATATATATATATATATATATATATATATATATATATATATATATATATATATATATATATATATATATATATTTGACATAGTCTGGTTTTAATCTTAACAGATTATTAGTGCAGGCAAGGAGCGAAGAAAAGAGGAGGCAGCTACAAACCTCCCGACAAACAATAACTAATTGCCTTCTGACTCTCTTCTTCGCTGCTTGTCGCTCTAACATATCATGTTAAGATTAAAACCTGGCTTTGTCATTTGACAAAGCCAGGTTTTAATCTAAAAGGATCTCCCCAATAATGATATATATTTATATATCATTAGTGGGGAGATCCTTTTTAATTTCATGAAATTATTGTATTAAAATAAAATATAAATTAGATTTAATTAAATAAGCCAAGAAACTTGGATTCTACCAAAAGATATTTAGCATTGCTAAATATAGTAACAGTGTTCAGTAACAAAACAATATCAGCTGAAAATAAATATACTACCTAAAAATTGGAATTCCTTTCAAATAGAAAATTTGTAGACTTTCATTCAATAGAATATAAAAGTGTATTATTAATTGTTTTATTATTATTTTTGATAATAATTATTATTATTATAATGTTTCGTTATTATTTGGAATCAGGATGCCAAGCGGAACCGTCCTTCCCCACTTTAGTCATCCAACAAGCGAATTTTCTAATGGAAATTCGCTATTTAAGCCATGACTGTTATAAATGACGATGCACGGTTGTGAAATATATTTTTACAGTTGTTTTTTTTAAATTTATTCATTAATTAATTGGAGTATTTAGTAATTGGAGATAACAATCACCTTTAGAGAAGATCATGCCGAGAAACACGCCGAAGACAGATATGGCGACGATATCGTCCAAACTCGATGCAGCAATGACCAGCGTTGATATTCCTTTGTCTTCGCCATAGCCTCTTTCTTTAAGACTTAGTAATGTAGGTACCACAACGGCTGGTGAAACTGCGCTCAACATGAACCTACAAATAATATGGGGAGTTGGAGTCATCATTGACGTTAACGTGTTCTTTGTGTGGGATGGTGTATTTGTTCGGCCTCAACACAAAAGTGGTTCCAGCTGAGTGTTAACCTTAAGATAGTCCAAGAGCCCAGGGGTGTTTTGTTAATAAAAAGTGTAATGGTTGGAACCGGTCTCAATTTTTCGTAAATACCTTCCTGAACAAGGATCTGCAATTCTGCCGACTCGTATCGGATGGGTGTCCCAGGCAGAACGCACTTTAGGGGTCAAAGGTTCTGCCTGGGACACCCATCCGATACGAGTCGGCAGAATTGCAGATCCTTGTTCAGGAAGGTATTTACGAAAAATTGAGACCGGTTCCAGCCGTTACACTTTTTATTAACAAAACACCCCTGGGCTCTTGGTCTAAGAGAAATGCTTTCCTGGGTATCATTTACAAATGATTTTTATTGGTACATTGACTAACTCTCCAAACCAGACATTGGATAAGTTCCGCCTTTGTATAATTGTAACAAATATATGGGGTAGAATTATGATTTGATACATACCCGAGAAGGAGACCCCACAGCCATGGGTATCCGAATATGTAATAGGACAAGACAGCAGCTGCCACTGCCTCTGCCAGGCAAGGTACTATAGCGAGTCTTAACACTACTAAACTTAATTTTAGTAAGGCTGGTGCGTCTAACCCTAGACCAGCTTTGATTAGAATCACTGTAAGGGCTATTTCTCTGAAACAGAAACATTAGCATTAGACAGCACAAGCAAGTCATCAATATGAAACCAGTAAAACAAAGATCCCTGTGATGTTATGCTTTTATCCAATTTTCCTTTTATTAATAAATTCTGGGCGAGAAGGTTTTATGCTTCATAGTCAGGACGGTAACCCTTCTACTTGTTTGTCGATTTTCCTGGATATTGAAAGTAAATGCTCCTGTTAATGTAATTGTTTAAAAACTTAGAAAAACCGACAACCATAACAAGAGCTGGACTGGTGGGCAAAAAAGCACTGCAAAGAAAATTCCCCCGGTTTGCGGACCTTCGAACCAGAATAAGTTTGTAGTTTTATATAGTGTAAATATGACGACAAAAATTTATCTCATAAACCAAGATTCGAACCCAGGTCGACGAAATCGAATGCTTTATGTATATATATATATATATATATATATATATATAATATATATATATATATATATATATATATATATATATTATATATATATGCAGTATTTGAAATGACTAGAATTTCACGACACGTCACACTCAATATGTTATATAAGTTTGTTAGATTAATATCTCAAACTAAACAGCCTCGTAGGTTATTATTTTACTTCAATTTTAACAGGGAAATGAAAAGTAGAATCAATACTGTAAGAGAAAACTCGAGAGACTCTGATTGGAAAGCACCTGATTCTGATTAGAGGAAATGAGGCGAATATACTCGTATCCGTGCCTCATTGGTCCGAACTCACTTCAATACCATGCCCTCATCGCTCCATTCCATTCCTGTTTCTAAAAGCCAGATTTTTTTGTTGATGAGCTTATGTGATCCTTATAACTTACGTCGGCATTTTTTAAGTAAATAAATGCTTTACAAATGCTTAATGCTTTACTTTGTCACTTGACCATTACGCAGCACACACATAAATGCATAATAAGCTTATTAAATAGGCTGAATATATTATTATAGTGTATGTCTACACTCTATATAAGATGATTAGTACCACACTCTTCTGCTGCGTAATGGCCAAGTCACAAAGTGAAACAGACAAGACCTCATATATTTACAAGCATTATTAAGAACCTACAGCTAGGCTTATTCAATGATCTCACAACTATTTACGCTAGACTTGGTTCTTTTTTTTACACACCTGTGTATTTTAGGGTAAAGATGACAAACAAAAGGATAAAAGTTCATTAAAAGAATGAAGAAGCGAATCACATGTAAAAATATTGAAAGACACATAATACGAAGATAAACAAAGATAAAGAGTCAGGTCTCACAATATATAAAATGAAATCTTAGATGCTCTATGATCATATAACTCTCTTAGAACTCTATACATATAAAATTACTAATTATTAACACACAGAAAGAGAAAAGTTGGACAATACACGATAATCAGCACTTGAAAACAGGTAAGATAAAAGATTACTTATAATATATTATAATTATATATATATATATATATATATATATATATATATATATATATATATATATATATATATATAATATATACATACATATTGTATTGAATAAAACCAGTACGAAGTCAACACGACCACTCCAAGGGACCAAAAAGTCAAAACGAAATCCATACTTGGCAGAATAAGATGTAACATTAAAAGACTCCAATACTTGCTGGTACTCAGTTATTAAGTTAATCTGCTTAGAAAGTTGACGGTAAATTACTATAATCTGATTACTCGAAACAACTTCAACTCGTAATGATAAAACTAACATGTCTGGTGCACTTACTTAGGAAATATAAGTTAAATAAGTCTTAAAATATGCCTCCCATTCACCGTTAGGAAGAGAGACTAACATAAGTTGCATATCCTCATTTCCTTAGTTGAAGCAGCCACATTTTTCATTTTCTTTAACTAAGTACCGATTTCGAATTTAGCGTTTAACCTATTTAAGTTTTCAGACTAAATGTTCCCAAGTAGTGCGAAATAGAAAACTTAAAAGTTCAGTAAATATATACTTCTAAGCAATTGGTTGAATTCGCGATATATATATATACATATACACACACACTCATATATATGTATGTATAATAATATGTATATATATATATATATATATATATATATATATATATATTATATAATATATATATTATATATATATATATATATATATATATATATATATATAAATCCTTTAATGTTCAACTCCCGTCATGACGCTTATACTATTTGTGATTTTTTCCGGAGGAAATTCGCAAATAAGGAACTTTAGAATTTATTGGAAAAGTTACAAACAGGTGAGTTAACCATACATATATAGTCATAAATTATTATTAGCCATCAGCAACAATTCTTAATATCCGTGACCCACCAGTATATTAGTGGTAAACTAAGGTAGAATACAGACCGGACTCATCACTCAATCTGCAATACACCCTTATGTTGCTGGATTAAACTACTTAATTTATTACAGGAATTTCTTTAAATTAATTTAATATGATGGCTAACTGTGATTCCTGTCAAGGTGACATTTAATAAGACAGTTTCGTCACTAAACATGTGGAGAGTAAACATTCCTACAATTATAACTCGCACCGAAGTAACACCTGAAATGGTTTACTTTTCCTTTCCAAACTACACTAGGTAAAGGAAAAGTCTTGAGTTCGCTCTAAAAGACCGAAAGCAAGGATTCATTCTAGGCCTCGCTTCACTCGCCTTTTTGTCTTTGAATATTAATAAACCTAATTTTACAGCATCGATTCAAAAATAACACTATTGGGCTCGCTTTGCTTGCCTATGCCTTTGCTTATGTGAGTGTTTTAGTATAAGTTTTTTAGAAATTAGTTCGAAAAATAAATACGAAAAAAATCATAAAAGCTCTTTATGGCTCATTGAAATTCTTCCATTGATTATTAAAGTTTTAAAAGAATATTATAGCACTTAATGATTTCACTCATGTGCACGCGCAAAAAAATATATTTTATAAAAAAACGAGTGGAGTATGGAATTGTAGGTATAGATGGGTAAAACGCAAATATGTATCACTTTTTCAAAACGGGCCCTTTTATTTATTTTAGTTCTGCAGATTCTATCCTTACCATATCCAGAATTTGAAAAGCATTTTTTGGTGGTTTTCGATATCTTTGAGGAGGGCAGTGGTCTCGGGACCACTGCCATTATATCTTAAGATGCCCTAACGACAATGTAAAGGTACACTAACTAGAGGTAACAATATTATTTCTTCTGTTCTTGTCCTGGAATACGCAAGACCGATAGCTAAGTATTTAGGAATTACGATGGAGCTACAATTAAACTGGAAACCTCACTTGAACGAACAAAAAACAGTCATTATTGTACTGAACTCATCAAAACTGTGCTAAAAAAGGAAAATAACTGAACACAGTACCCAACTTTTCAAATAACTGAAATACATCCTTGCCTGGACAAAATACATAATAATTCTTCCGCGGTGGTCCGCATGTCGGGCGAATTTCCTTTGGGTGCGTGTTTCCGTGCTTATCAACAATCCTGGTTGGAATGATAATTTTTTAGTTTTATAAATTACATAAGTTTACAACTACTAAATAATAATTCCGGCACGGTGGTCGCTGTCGGGCGAATTTCATTTAGAATGCGTGATTCCGTGCTTAACAACTCATTTCTTGCTTAATGTTCCGGTTCATGCTTTAGAACCTAACCAGTTACTCAAATGTCAAGCACTGCTCGTAACTCATTTTGTCTGTATTTTTCAAAGGAAAAGCGCATAATTAACCAGTTGGTTATACAAAGCTATGCCTCTAAAATTAGAAGTATGCACTATTATTTGCACTAGTTTAAAGCTTAGTTACTGATCTTTAAGCTTAGTCGTTTATCTTCAGAGGTTTTGCGCATTTCCTCTTTTTAGCACAAATCTTTTTCTTAAAAACAACTTTTTTTAGCACAGCTTGATTTTGTGCGCCGGCTTGAGTAATCTTTTAGGGAATTGAATCATAAAATTAACCTCATGAGGTTGTTTGTATGATGGTAATTTAGGGGGGGGGAGTGTATTGATGTTTCTTTTTATTTTCTTTTCAATAGTTTAGTATCATTTACTAGATTCTTATGTTTACTCAATTAAGTGTAACCACTTTTTATTAAATAAAGAAAATTATTTTTTAAACATCTAGGGATTTTGTGTCTAATCCATTGAAAAGCCGGGACTAAGCTATAAGCTTTGTAGTTTTAAGTAAAACGAAATGAGAAATATGCCCGGACTAAGCTAAGAGACAGAAAAACACACATATGTATGTGTGTATAAGTAAAGATCTTTGATAGGTACATGGCAAGATATAGGCTGGGAAAAGACAATACATAAAAGAACATAAATCTTTTACATAATCATCCTAGTTTAGAAATGAGTGAGACCGGCATCGAACTCAGAGCCGGTGACAGGCTTACGAGCTTAACATTACACCGCCGGATTTTTTTCGAACAGCTGTCTATAAACTATACAAAAGAAAAATCAATAAATACCTCATTTTGATGACCATCTCGAGGTAATGACCAGATAGGTAGAAGAAGCCTACAGTCCTGAGGACGATGCCAGCTATAAGCATCCCTAGTAGAGGTGGCAACTTTACTAATGCCACTAATTTACCACTGAAGAAGGCAACTATGACTAATACTAATAATTTGAAGAGGTTGCCCTCAGGCGGGGACACCTCCCCGTGTAGAAGGGAATAGAGAAGGGCCCAGATGACCAAGCATAAGAGGGCCGCGCCAAGGCCCTGCAGAGGAGCCGTGTTGCCTAACCCGCACTGGCCCTTGATCCCTCCTCCTAACCAACTCCATTTTCTGTAACAAACATAAAACAATTTGTTTTTAATTCAACAGTGATAGGGTGAATTTATGATTGGTGAATTTAGAAATGGTGATAGAAGTAGAAGAAATGAGAGAGAAGATGTAGACAAGGACTGATAGTATTATAATGAGGGGATAGAAATAGTATAAAGGTGGTGGAAGTATCATGAGAAATTGGATATTAGTAGAAGGCGCTATTGATATTACTTAAGAAGAGGACAGCTTTTACTTTAAAGTAATTAAAAATCCCTATAAATATCAAAAGATAAAGCAATTGCGCGATAAATCTGCCCCCGTAGCCGCGGTCGTATAATACTGGACTTCGGCACCGGAGGTCCGGGGTTCACAGCCCGGGCTATGCTCTCAGTTTTTAAGAATAGACTTTGGTGTAAAAAGATTTCGCCAACTTAAGCTTTACTTTGAACATAGTAGATGTGACCCACCCGAGGTGGTTCCCGCAGGGCGAATACCCTGAAGGGCCGAAAGGCCCTAAAACGGGGCATTATCATTATTATTATAAAGCAGTTGCGGTTAAAATCGGTGTTAGGCCTGAAAATTGGTTTAAAAATCCATGGTTTTGGGGCTCTCAGAGGCTCTGTGTAACCTCATTGAAACCCCTTCAAGAGTGAGTTAAGTTTACAATAAATCAGTCGTTTTTGGCTTCCCTTACAATGTTTGTGTTTTGATTTATATTTTTAACGTTCTTCTATATAAGTTATTGTAATTTAGTACTAATTACTTGATTGCATTTTTAAAAGCTAAGGTGCTCAGGTTACTTTTTCTTTGTTTCAAAATTTAACTTTAAGGACCTCTCTAGTAAATAATATCTCTATGTTTCTACATGTAAATACTGGTAAGGTTAGCATTCGCGGGCAAAAACAGTGTTGCCTTTTGCCTTGACTGTCCAACGGGATTATTTGAGCGTCTTATTACTTAAGATAACTAAAAAGTTTGAAAATAAAAACGAAAGAAGAAGTTAGAGGAAGTCTTTTGTGATAATAAGTTAAGTTAACTAAGCCAGATCGTAGGATGTCCAGCTTGTCTATGATTGACAAAACTTCTCCAACTAGTCCACGTACAGCATAGGACAAAGGAAATCCTTCCAGAAAACTGTTTACATCGCTTCTTGACACAAACTAAAAGCTTAGTTTTTCTGTTTAATTTTCTCTCAAACTGACTCTTAACAGTTTAAACCCTAAAACTTTTAAGACAAAGAAAAAGCTATTTTCTTTTTTAGGAAAAAAACTTTCCTTTGTAAATATCCCTGGGGAAATTTCTGAAAAAATGTATTTGATAAGAGTAATAAGGGCAATGAGAATGGAATATTTAGCAGAAGGATTTTGCTTAGCAACTTTTAGGCAAAATATAATAACATTAAGAAGCAATATTAAGGAATTGGATGGGGGTTAAAAAGCACGCAGATTACGCAAAAACTTAGAAAAATCGGGTACGGGGTACCTCGGAACATTACATTTAATCACCCATCAGATTTGCTTAGCTAATCTCCCCTGCTTCGGACTCGCTTCGCTCGTCCTCAGAATATACATTCCGCCAAATTTATACTGCAGCATGTCCTTGGACTCACTTAAATAGTAATGCGTCCGTTTCATTCTCATCGGTCATCCATACAGCACCGACCACGCTTAATGCTACTTAATTTTTATGATCCAACAAACATTATGAGCATACTTGTCGTATTGAAACGAAATTTTGTTTACTTATTTTTAAGTACAGGTATACACTTGAACTAAATTTCAACCTAATCAAATCATTTTCTGATTTTTTAAAAACATGCCCAAGCCATTTGATACAAACTAATGCTGATAATTCAATGAAACTTGGCACATATTTTAGTCTTATATATGGCTACATGCGTGCCAAATTTCATTATTTTCCGAATAGCACAACTAAATAAGTAGACCAATTTTTGTACAAAGTTTCAACTCCCGAGCATAAATACAATAAGAGCTACGGTGATAGCACACACATATACAAACAGACAGACAACTTAGTGAAAACCACTGAGGAGGCCTCGAATCACCTAAATCGGAAAATTCCGATGACATCCCCGTTTCGATTTTTTTTTTCCAACACAATACTTTTTCTATATAACTACGGTATAAATTATGAAGAATAAAAAGTCAAGTTGCCATAGAGTGCTATTCTCAAAATATGCTTTGAGAATTTTAAAAAGGGAAAATATCTAAAAGACTATAGATATTTAAGTTATATTTTTAACTTAAGTTTTCATTAAACTCATCCTACTGAATTGTTTGCAATGTAATTAATGATACTTCTTGTCAAATATATTTCATTTCATTTCATTTCAAGAGTAAAGAGTTCTTTATCATAATAAAACAAAAAAATGCTGAGAAAAAATGTAAAAATTACGATCATACGTTCTTGTTTTAGTAATTAGTGTTATATGCCATAGGTGATTTTAACCAATGATTAAACACTGCAAAATTATAGTATAATCGTTTGTACAGTTAATGTTGACCAATCACATTATTAAAAATATAAATATTAAAAACAGGCACTGTCTTTACCGGGAATTAAAACTCATACCTTAACAGGCACTGTCTTTACCGGGAATTAAAACTCATACCTTAACAGGCACTGTCTTTACCGGGAATTAAAACTCATACCTTAACAGGCACTGTCTTACCGGGAATTAAAACTCATACCTTAACCTTTACGGGAAAACTCATACTTAACAGGCACTGTCTTTACCGGGAATTAAACTTATACCTCAGCAGACACTGTCCTGACCGAGTATAAACCCGAACCTGCAACAGGCAGTGCTATTCAGTTAAGAGGTTAAAATGCCGAACACCCGAGTCTTCTTGGTCATTCTACAATATTTTCTTTAATAACAGTAACAAGGAAGTAAATAATAATCTCCCTGGTCGATTATTGTACTTATAGTTTCGTAACGAGGCTGTAAACAATGTTTTTATTGTCTTGATAATCTTTGTTTAGTGTGGTTTTGTTTACCAACACATTGTGTTACGACCTGACATAATAGAGCGCATTCTTGCGTCGTTTTCATGCAAATTATTCAATAATAAACTTAATTCTGGATGTATTATGCCCTCAATACACGATATAAGTAATTTACAAAAGACAACACAGCGGGGTAACACTGCTTTTTCCAGCAAATTCTATCTTTATACCAAAGTAAACATAATGAAAACAACTCATATAAAAGAACGTTCGAAAATCCAACAAAATTAATTTATTATTACCTTTTTATTCTATAGGAAAAGGTTTTGAGGTTACTTAAACAGAGCCCCTGAGAGCCCAAAATAATTACATCGTTTACACGCGGAATTTGGCTGGGGGTTCAACCCCAACTGTTCACACAGTATTTTTAACCTTATGGTTTATAGGTTATAGGTTTATCGTGATAATTTCATTGAGGGGGGGGGATTGAACACGGGGATGAACCCTTTGCCGAACCTCGCATGCGAACGAAGTAAATGTTACAAGGCTCTCAATGCATTAAAGTATGCATTAAGTTGAATCTGATCTCCAGGTTGACTGCGTTCTTAAAGTGAGAATGCCGTTTATAAAGCGTGATATAGGTATTTTCTAATCAAACGACTGCTAACAGCTTTTTAGCGAATTTTCATAATGAAAATGACGCTTATGAGGTTGTTCGGATGGCGGAAGTTGAGGGTGGGAGTGAGCGGAATCGGTTTCTATTGGCTTCCTGATAAAAAAAAATATATGTCCCAAAAAAGTTTATATATTATATATGTTATATATATATATATATATATATATATATATATATATATATATATATATATATATATATATATATATATATATATGTATATATATATATGTATGTATGTAAGAGTTTCTACCCTTTCGTATGGCGAACGATAACTCTTAAAGGCGTTCTCAAATTGAAACGAAACTTTGCAAATCGCGAGATGTTGTAGAGGTTACGAGGCCTATAGTTTATAAAAACATTATGACGTCATCAATCAAAGTTATGACGTCATGAAAAAAAAATTTTTTGAAACTTGAAATGGCTTTAAAACAAGGTATTTCGTATTTAGGTAGACGGCTAGCTGAATCGATTAAGACCAATTTCAGCTCAATCGAACCATCACAAATGGCGCAAACGGTATACATATATATATATAATCTTGTATATATGTATGCGTCTAGGTCAAAGACTCGTACGATATCTGTTGGGTTCAGTAGTGTTAGAGGGTGGGGATGTAGTATATTAGAGGAGCCTCTACCTCTTGCTCCATCCTGGTAAGCCTACTGCCCCAGAGAGACAGGACAAAAATGGCTTCCACTGATCCACGCCGAGCTAAGCAGGCCTGTAAATAGGAAGAACCTCGAAGTAGTCTTTATATGGTCAAAGTCATTCTAAAACGATTGCGACCGGTTTCAGCTCAATCGGACAATCCTAAGTGACGAAAACGGTATTTTTATTTTAAAAAATCATGAATATATTTTTTTCAACCTAAAGGTTATACTCAAATAAACAATTTGTTTACAAAAAAATTTGACATTTTTCTTTAAATTGTATAAACAATCATAAATGTGTGTAAGAGTTATACCCTTTTGTATGGTGGACGATAACTAAATCTGATTAAAGATGAAACTATAATCTTTTCTTACCCTTTATACAAGGTTACTCCAACAGTTGCAACGTGTGGATTTCTTGTATTCTTTATATCTCTATAAAAACGTATTAGTTATGTATTTAAATATAATTATTATTTTTTTATATGGCTTGTTAACTGCAATATCATTGCTTACTATTAATAATAGAGGATTAATAAAATCAAATTTGTGAGAAAGCCTCTCAGGCCCGCGATGCGGGCCTGTGAAACGAGGCTGTGAAAATTCGCTAAATACGTGGCAAAATGCATGTAACAAGAAACGATAATGAAACCATACATAATACAAAACAACAACAATGTGGCCGCGAAGCGGCCACAGGGAGGCCCCCGGGCCGCGAAGCGGCCCGGTGGACGACGCCGCGGAGCGGACGAGGCGCGAAGCGCCGAGACCGCTTAGCGGCTACGGGCGAAGGCCCGTATTTCAGTTTCACACTATTAGTTTAAGAAAAATAAGAAATACATAAAATAAAGTAAAAAAGAATCATGTAAATTGAAATAAGACATCTTAATACAAATAAGATTTTCATGTTGCTTCGTTTACAAGTAGTATAATTATGTGCTTGATATTTTTGTAACTTTAGTCAGAGATTTACTTTATGCCCTGTGCAAATTAATTACTTTAGCTTCAGCCCATTTAAATATTTAAGTTGTATAAAAATGTAAAACGTTAAAGCCAGAAAAAATATAATCTAAGTAATACTTCAAAAATACTTGAAGTTAAAGTAGATAAATATTATAAATAAATGTATAAACTAAGCCTGGAATTGAATTGAAGCAACAGATAACTCTATAAACAACAGCTTTAACTAGGTGAATAAAAACTTAAATCCGCTTCAACAGATTCTCTCGCCTTCATATTCATGCCACTTAGTTTACTCTCTCTATGTATTTATTACCTCTAATAACTTTAATGAAATTCAACGGAATTTAGCAAACAACATCGTAGAATTTGGCAAAATTTAAAAAAATTTAATCATTTATTTTAATAAAATGATACATACATATAACTACGTTTTATTAAAAAAAAATACACATAAAGATCGCGTGACCAATTTCTAATGGTTTGGATTGGATGTGATTACAGAAAGGGATTCAAGATTAATGGTTATTATCAGTAGGTTAACTTTATAAATCACGTGGCTCATTTAAAACAGCAATAGTCAATCAAATGTAATGATTTAAAGTCTAATAATGCGTTGCATCAAGAACTCACGTCAGAAGAATACATCAAATAAAAATATTTAATGACTGATTTGCTTCGCTGGATGGATTGAGAAACTAAAGAAACATTCTCACAAAGGTATTCTAAAATATAAATGCAACAAATTTAAAAATGGCTCGCTTTGCGCGATAGATTGTGTATATTTTTAAAAAAATAATACACAGTAAGGAAAGCTTGCTTCGCTCGGTAGATTGTGCATAATTATAACGATTAATTTAGCTATACGCTAGATTGCGTATAGCTACAATAAAGCATATAGTAGGAAAATCTCGCTTCGCTCACTAGATTGCTTATATTTATTAAAAAAACATAGTAAAAATGGCTCGTTTCGTTCGCTAGATTGCGTATAGCTACAATAAAGCATTGTAAGAAAGGCTCGCTTCGCTCACTAGATTGCTTACAGATAATAAAGCAAAATAAGATAGGCTCGCTTTTCTCGCTACATAGCGTATATATATATTTAGAATTTAATATGCTAGAAAAGAGCTCACTTTGCTGGCTTGATTGCTTAAATTATTGATATATGAATGAACTGGGGCTGGCTTGCTACATTGCGTGTATTGATAATTCTGAACGAAAAATAGGGATCGTTAGTTGGTATATTTATAATTTTACATAATAAAAAGGGGCTCGCTTGATCGGGTGTATATATAATTTAAAAAAGGGCTCGCTAAATTGCATATAGTAATAATTATACACAGCAGAATGGCTCATTTATGCGTACTGCATTATGTATAAAAAATAAAGGCTCGTTTAGCAAGCTAGATTGCGTATATTTAAAATTTTACACAGAGCTTTTTAACAATATACTACTCGAGTTATTCCTTTTTACCTATTTTTTAAGTTCATTATTTTTGCCGCAATTTTTAAAATGTTGACCATGAAACATATATTTTCTTTTTCTACACTTTAAAAGCTTTAAAACGATATACAACATGCATTTTTTCGCTCAATTTTTTTTTCATTTGCCATTTTGAAAATATTTGTTGGAATATTACCAAAAAGTATACAGCTCTGACACATAGGTAATTCTACATGTAAACAAAATTTTATCAAAATCCATTGAGATTTCAATACTAGAGGGGCCTTATAGGTTAAAATTTGAAACATTTAAAAAGTAACCTGACCACCTTCGCTATAAATATAATCAAATAATCAGTATACAGTAACTTATATAGTAATACGTTAAATATACAAGTCAAAACACAAACAATGTGCGGGAAACAGAAATAAATTTATTAATTATAACCTTAACTCACTCTTGAAAGAGGTTTCAATAAGGTTACACAGAGCCCCTGAGAGCCCCAAAAAGATGTTTCAGGACTCTTAATGGACTGAGATAAGCTATGCTCCCTCTAGTATATATCTCTATGTCAAAATCGGTATATTTTTACGGCAGTTATCGCGACAGGTACAAACATACACGCCAATACACAAACAAACATACACGCCAATACACAAATAAACATACACGCCAATACACAAACAAACATACACGCCAATACACAAACAAACATACACGCCAATACACAAACAAACATACACGCCATTTTAATTTTCTGAAATGTAGGAACTCACTTACGTTCATTCAACAACGCTGCTAACTCTGCCCGCTAGTATCAAACAAGATTTTTTTAAATGGGTTTTATAATTTAATTAATATCCAGGATGTTATGACTGATTACCATCTTTTCTCACTTGTAACTATTATTACTTCTACTCATTTATACCGTAGGAATATAGAAAACTATTGTTTTAGCAACAAAATTTGAAACCGGGATGTCACCGGAATTATCCGTTTCAGGTGTTTTAATACTTTCTAAGTGGTTTACATAAAGTTTTCTGTCTGTATGTATGTTTGTGTGTGTGTGTGTGTGTGTGTCTGTTATCATGTAGCTCCCAGTGTGTGTGTATGCTTTGAAAGAGTTGAAATTTGCTAAAAAAAAATCAGTCTATAGGTGTAGTTGTGCTGTCCAGAAAATATTTTTTATGACGTTAATAACCAGCAATAATGACACAGCGAAAATTTCGAACAACCATAGAACGCGGGAAAATGTAACGATCGAATCTAGATTTGACATGCATGAGACTAATATGTGCCAAGTATTATCTCATTATCAGTATTATTTTAATGTTTATCATACGACTTGAGAACTAATTGAGTTAAAATTTACTACAAGCATTTACCTTTTAAGTAAAAAAAAAAGATCACAGTTTCGTTTTAATACGACAATTATATCCAGGATTTTTGTAGGATTATAAAAGTTAAGTAAGCTAATCACAGTCAGCATTGAATGTAGTCAGTGCTGTATGGATGACCGGTAAAATTGAAACGGATGCATTTATTATCTAAGGACGAGCAAAGCGAGTCCTATGATATGCGGCAGCATGAATTTGACGAATTTTATGTTCTAAGGACGAGCAAAGCGAGTGCGAAGCAGGGAGGATTAGCTTAGCGAATCCGATGTGATAAGAAAACGTTTCGAGGTATCCTGTGTCCGATTTGTAAGAACTAAATAGTTAAGTTAGTAAATAGTTCTTTTTAGTAGATGCTATTGTAAAGTGATATAGAGTACCGGAATGCAAATATACAGCGATTTCTTTGAAAATCTTTCGAGTAGAGTCTAAAAGGTAAATCTAAAAGGTTCACATTTTTCCTAGACATATCAATTCCGTAAGGTCGAATCAAATATCAAGCTAAATAAATAAATAGATTATTTGACATTTATTTAAATATTCTCATATTTTCTCTAATACAAAAAATAAATCTGTTATTAGATATTTGTCTTGGTAGGTATAAGAAAATAGAATACCACTGACTAGTTTGAAATGTCGCCCCTGAGTCAAAGGCAAAAGTAGGCTACACAAATTACCTGCAGAAGCAGGCAATTAAGGATCTTTATCAACTTTATTTTATTTAGGCACAACTTAACAAGACAAATTGCTAAATACGTCTCAGTAATGTTTCTTTTCCTGCCGTTATTGATTCAAAAGGCTTCTTTTTAAAGTTTTTAAGTTTTCTCCTCTTTAAGTTTTTTTTATTAAACACCCGCTTAAAAATTTGGGGACACTAATAATAAAAAAAATGAGAATACAAATTTTGTTCTAAACGACTTCTTATGCTCTAAAAGGGTTTAAAGCGGAAAAAACTAATTTTGGTCTCAACCCCCCTCCCACTAAATTTTCTAAAAAACGGAAGGGGCTCTCGAAAAGTAGTTTAATTTATTCATCTCGTAAGTAATAGTCTCTGATCTCAAATAAAAGATTATTTAATGTTGTTTAGAAATAATGATCAATTAAATAATAATAAAGTGTAAAGCAAAGAATCTTGCCGTATAAGCATGGGCTCGTGCCATCTTAATTATTTTGATAGTAATAATATTAATTAACAATAAAAATAAAGCAAGTCAGGTATACGTTTATGGGTCACCCATCCATGTCCTTACCCCACCTGTACGAGTCATTATAAGAAACCCGAGAATAACCTGTCCGAACATAAAACATTGTACACCTGTTGAACATAAAATAAGGGTTCGTACAAAATTACAACAGACTATTCTCACTTTAATTAATAAGAATAAATAATTAATTATCAATAATTAATTAATGAATTATTTTATTATAATTATTATTAATATTAATATTGGGAGTATTATAAACTTACGTCAGTGGTATAGGAGAAATCCATAAATGCACAAATTTGCCGTTTGAGGCAGCCATGTTAAATACTACAAATAATAAAGTAATTTCTAGAAAATTGTTTATTATTAGATTTACCGATCATGTACTATACCGCAAGTAACCTGATTATCGTAAGTACCTAAATTATACGGGTCGCACCTAGAAAAATAGCTTGCAACTTTTGGCAACATACTTATTATTCGATATTCTTCAATATTGATTGCTCATCATAATTTCATTAGGCTCACTCTGCTTCGTTACGTCAACCTTATCAGGGCGCAGACAGAGCCTTAACTTAATCTGCTTCGTTAAGTCAACCTTATCAGAGCACCGACAGAGCCTTAACTCACTCTGCTTCGTAACGTCAACCTTATCAGGGCACCGACAGAGCCTTAACTCACTCTGCCCTACACTTCAAATTCTGAAGTATAAAATCATTTATTTGTATTTGTTATAGAGCACAAGAAGACAATATTTTCACATAACGACTGGAAGTAACATGAATGAAGCAAGGGAACGACACATAGGCAAAGAAGTTTTCCTTCTAACTTTCCACTAATAATTAACTATTTTTTCGTTAACTCAGCTTAACTTTTTTTGTTAAGTGATTGATATATTCAACTAAGTTTCTCTAATATTAATTAGATGTTTTCACTTTTCCTCATTTATAACGCGGATAATTAGATGAGCATTGTGTTGGCGAAAAAATCCGAAACCGGAATTTTACGTGAATTATCCGTTTCAAATGTTTCTAGATCTCCTGAGCAGTCGAACAAATTACTCAGGATGGACTACATTGCCATAAAATAAGAGCAGTTTACTGATGACGCCAAGGTCATTAATTATATTGAATGTCGGGTCTCTCCCGCAGTTGTACGGATAGTCAAAAAGTAACAAACTTTTTTTTAGCGCATGTTTCACAATGTATTGCATGCGCTCAGGTGGCTATGATATTAGTATTAACTTTTATTAATAATTAAATTTGAATTAAAATGTATATGATTTTATCCTATAATAAGGTTTTCCAGCCTTTATTTTTTTCCCTCTAATGTTACTTATGATATTTAAGAGAATTGTTTAACCTGTACTATTCTAACATTTTTATGATTATATTATTATATTATTTCTTAGGTTTAGGCCATAAGAGTTAAGAATTCAGAATTAAACAAGGTCATTTACATTTTAATGACTGGAAAACCTCTGACAGCATAAGCAAAAATATGGTTAAAATTCTAGCAATAATTTTAATCCTAATTCAATCTAATTACAGCATTCCATTATTTATCTCATTTTCCATTTAAATACACAACAACGTTAAATAGATTTACAATTATTATTATTACTGTTTTATTTTCCATTTTTTACGTTAATTTTTTTAGTTATTAAATTTAAAAAAAAAATAACCAACTAACACCCGTCCATGTCTCCAGCAAACATAATACTTAAGGTTTTTCCAAAAGAAAAGCTGAAATAAGTTTCTTTCTCAAGCTTATTATTTATTCACAATGAAAAGAAATTACCATCTGCAATTTTATGTACCTATCTACAATACTATGTCTATAATCTATATTGCCCATGTCTTTAAGGCTATTATTATCTCTTATGGACGTTATAAACTATTTAACTTTTTTCAATGATAAATAACTTTACTTAAAAAAGAATATTTTTTCTGACCATTACCTCATAACTCTAAACTAGTTCAAATACTTACTAACTTTTAATATCTTTTTCCCATATTTTTTTTTAATTTTCGTTTTCATTTTAAGAATCGATAAAACAGTTTCTGTCCAACTTAACCGCACTCTGGTGATTTTAATAACACTTAGTTGAAACACAATTCACATAAAACTGTCTAAAAGGTCACAGGATGCATTGTGACCTAAGGTGCGAAATATAAGCTTAATTGTTATAGCCTTTAAGAAAACAAAATCAGGTACGGGGTACCTCGAAACTTTTCCTCATCACATCGGATTCCCCACGCTCATCCTCCCTACTTCAGACTTGCTTGGTTTGTTTTCGGAATGAAAAAATCACCAAATATACCGCAGCGCGTCTTCAGGCTAACTTCGTTCGTCCTCTGGTAGTAAATATATTCGTTTCATTCCCAGCGGTTACCCTTCCAGACACTGACCTCGCTCAATGCTGCACGATGATCCAACAAAAACTGTGGATATACTTGTCTTATTTAAACGAAACCTCATTTCCTTTAGGAAAGTATAGCACAGTGTTTCAGGCAGAAATATTTGCTATTAATCCCTGTCTAATGGAAAATATTAAAAACAATCCTAACCAGACTTGTATAAATATTTTTAATGACAGCCAAGCTGTCATTAAAGCTCTTGGTTCATACAAAATCAATTATAAGCTTGTCTGAGAGTGCTTACGAAATCTTCTGACCTAGTCACTCATCAATGATGTAGGAATTAGATGAGTGCTTGGCCACTAGAAAATTGAAGGTAATGAGCAAGCAGACATACTTGTAAAAAAAGGGGTCTGAGGCCACACCTGTGGGCCCTGAACCCATAGCAGCCATACCCAAAACTATAGTCAATGGTGTAATTAAATATTGGCTCTTAACCAATCACCTGCACCACCGGAGCAAATCCTCTGGCATGAGGCACAGTAAAACTTATGTTAAAAAGACCCAGTCCCAAAGTAACTGAGGACCTCCTCAGTCTAAGCAGAAGGGACCTTAGACAGTAACTGGACTACTGACTGGTCACTGTCACCTCCGAAAACATCTCCATACCATTGGTATCTTTAAAGATAACCCAGTGTGTAGGCTTTGTGAATCGGAAACCGAAACTGCCTCTTACATATTTCTGAGATGTGAAGCCCTAGCCTTTCAAAGGTTCTCCAACTTTGGTAGTAGCACTCTCACTACGTTTGACTCCACCAATGACCCTAGATCCTAGACCTAGTCCGGGGAAAAGGATTATTCTGACCTGGACCAATTGAGGGGATTGTACAAAAGACTTGCAGTGGCAGTGCAAATGGGGTCTATCCTCGACTCCAACCCCAATCATTTATAATAATAAACAAAACTTGGTGAACTTATTATTAATTGCGTAACTTATTTATTAATTAGAATTTCAATTCTTTTAGATTATTTTCCGATTTTGATGTGTGAACTTTTTTGAAAAACGTACACAAGCCATTTGATAACGAATTTTGATAATGAGATGAAACTTGGCACATATGATGGTCTTACGACTACATGCGAGCCAAATCTCAAAACAATCAAAAGTATTTTCCGCGTTGAATGAATTTTCGCTGAGTCATTACTGCAGGTTAATAATATCATAATAAAATGATTTTCTAGATAGCTTAACTATCCCTAAATATTGATTTTTGTACCAAGTTTCAATTCCCTAACATAAATACGTAAGGGTATGATGATAAATACACACACACACACATGTATATATAAACAGACAACTTTGTGAAAACCACTCAGCAGCTCTTTAAACCGCTGAAACGGATTGTTCAGGTGAAATCTCGGTTTCAGATTTCTATGCAAACGAAGAAAAGTAACATCCTTTTTCTTTAATATAAAAAGAAATATTTCGAAAATGCATAAATCACGGAAAACTTTGTTGATCAGTTTGATATTTAGCACGCATGTAGGCATGTATCAGACCAACATGTGTGCTAAATTAAATCTTATTATAAGCATTAGTTGAACTTTTTCGATCGAATAATTTGTATAATAATAATAATAAATGCCCGTTTATAGGCCTTTTCGGTCCTTCAGGGTATTCGCCCGACGGGAACCATCTTGGGTGGGTCACATCTACTATGCTCAAAGTAAAGCTAAAGTTGGCGAAATCTTTTTACAACACATTCTACTCATAAAAAACCGAGAGCATAGCCCGAGCAGTGAACCCCGGACCTCCAGTGCCAAAGTCCAGTACTATACGACCGCGGCTACGGATGATTGAATAATAATTTGTGTACGTTTATTAAAAAAAGTGTAAAATGATTAAATTGAGTTGAAATTTGGTACAAGTGTATCCCTTTACATAACAAATAAGAATACTAAGTTTAAGTTTTCAATACGAGAGGTAGATCATCGGGTTTGTTGTATCATAAAAGTTAAGCACCAAAAAGCGAGGTAAGTGTATGAATAGGTGAACGCTGGGAATAAAACTAATGTATTTGCTATCTAAGGACGAGCGAAACAAATTCCAAGACGTGTTGCAAAATAAATTTGACGATTTGCATATTCTGAGGACGAGCGAAGCGATGTCGAAGTAGAGAGGATAAGTGTAGCGAATCCGATGTGATAAGGAAAAGTTACACCGTACCCCGTCCCGTACTTAATTTTTAAATGTAAATCAATCTATTATAAATAAATATGAAACAAAATAAAGAAAATTTAATTTTTTTCACAAAATTATGAACTCGATATGCCTAAATTAAGATCCTTCCTAAATATTTCTTTTCTTATAAATCCTTCCAAAAACAAAATTTCGGAGAGTTTAAAAATCGTTCATTGCCTGTACTTTGATTATATAAGTACTTCAATAAAGTAGAAAGGAGGTTTGGTGCGGGTCTTAGATAAGAACATCCTCACAGCCCTTATGTAGGTCACTCTGTTGTTGGGTTCTCTCAACAACGTGCGAGGTTTTTAAACTATCGATTTCACGTGGAAGACTTTTTGTTTCGGTGAAAAATAATTTAAAAAACCAATTTGTTTCGATTCTACAGCTCAAGAGACACCAATATGTCGGATAACATAACTGCCTACCACTTATACTAAAGCTAAAAATAACCATTTTCAAAGCCGCTTTAAAATGTTGACAATGGAAGTGTTTTTTAAGATGTATTTACTTTCCAATGATTGGTTTTCATTCCACTGCACACTAAATTAAAATATCTGTTAAACATTTATTGTTGCATAATATATATTTTCAATAATACCTTGCTTACACCATAAGTGCTTTCTCATTATAAACTACTAAATGAATAAGAATAAAAAATCTGTTTAGCATTTTTACTTTTCCTCATTTTTTACCGTAGGAAAAGGAAAGAAAAATATTGTCATTAAGAGTTAAATCCTCCTTATTGTTCCTCATTATATTCCATGATATAGTAAGGGCACTTTTGAGGAAAATTAAATCTAAAGATTAGGTTGTAATAATGACTATATTTCGCCTTCTCCTCAAGGCATACTCATGTCTCTTAGTAATTACATCGATTAAATCAGTTTTAAGTAAGCGAAAGACTATTGTCAACAATTAAAAATTAAAAAACACAACTACATAGCTTGGTAAACGTAAAAAGAATTAAATGCTATATCACAGAGCTATACAAGATGGCGGCAGATGCAAAATTTTCCTGGAAACCTCTCAAAACCAACGGCATTCAGTGTTGCCAACTTGGGTGGATGAATCGAATGAAATCTAAAGCCCGATCTGAAATGCAGACTCAGGCTCAGACGCGGAATGCTGTGCGGGTCCAGCATGCTCTGTCGTAGACATAGCTAAAGCACTAAATACAGTTATGGATACATATAACAAAGACATATAATAAAGGATTCCTTTATTATATGTCTTTGTTATATGTATACATAACTGTATTTAGGGCTTTAGCTATGTAGTTGTGTTTTTTAATTTAATTGTTGACAATAGCCTTTGGCTTACTTAAAACTGATTTAATCGAAGTAATTACTAAGAGACATGAGTATGCCTTGAGGAGAAGGCGAAATATAGTCATTATTACAACCTAATCTTTAGATTTAATTTTCCTCAAAAGTGCCCTTACTTTATCGTCGAAAAATATTGTGTCTTCAAAATATCCGAAACCAGGATGACACCGGAATTATCCGTTTCAGGCGTTTTAAGGCCTCCTGAGTAGTTTTCGCAAAGTTTTCTGTCTGTATGTGTGTGTTTGTGTGTCTGAGTGTGAGTGTGTCTATGAGTGTGTGTCTTATCATCGTAGCTTCCAGTGTGTTTATGCTAAATTTGAAACTTGGCTGTGCTATTTGGAAAATAATTCCGTCATTACCCCTTACTAACCTGCAATAATGACTCATAAAACCCGGAAAAATGATGCAATCCGATTTAAGTTTGGCACGCATTTAGCTTCCTATACAAAGAACATATGTGCTAAGTTTCATCTCATTATCAGCATTAGTTTAATTTTTATCAAATGACTCGGATACGTTTTTTTTAAAAATATCGGAAACGAATGCAATTGAGTAGAAATTCGGTGCAATCATATACCTTTACGTAATAAATAAGTCCACCAAGTTTCGTTCGTGTAGTTAATATCTGAGGACGAGCGAAGCAAGTCCTGATCTGGGAGGTTAAGCGTAGCGAATCCGATGCAATGAAAAAGTTCCGAGGTACCCCGTATCCAAATTCTCTTATGGTTGGGAAGTGGTTTATAGTTGACATAACAGATGAATTCAAAATATTAAATTTTGTGGAATTATATAAAAACTCGATGGTTTATGGTAAAAACTACACTCTACAAATGTTTAAAAAATAACTATTTTGAAAAAAAATTCTAGTCATATTTGAGATATAGAGTTCAATTAAGAATTTGGATTTTATTGGAATTTAGAGTTTACACGCAGGTTCGAGACCTCCCCAAAATCTAGACTTATGCTAAGTTAACAAAGAAAATAATGTTAGTACATCTGAAATGATTATACGAGTATTTGTGCGTGTGTGTGTGTGCATAATGAATTTATAGTGGTTTTTTATCTACTAATAACATTTGATTGCTTTTTAAGTTATCGAAGTAAAAAAACGAGGTTATATATTATGTCCTATAAAGTATAATTTTTAACATTTGCATTTTATTAAACGTGAAATTGGGCGCTTTTCCTTAACTCGGAAAAATGGGGAAATCGATACTTTTCATTTTTATATATTAATAACTGCAGTGAAAATTCTTTACATTCAGAGTTTTCCAGATTAAAAATATTTAGAAATGACCACCAGTCAGCGCTGTTAGCAGTTCTATTTCCTTTCAAGGGTGATAACTCACAGGTTGTTTTTTATATTATTATATTTGATGTAAGGGTGGGATAGCAGTTGCGTCATGATATATATTTTAAGGTTGTGATGTATATTTTATTAGAAACTATAGTCTTGTTGGCTCCACGGCATATTTCATAGAACAGGACCATAAGAAGAAACAGGAAAAATAAGAAGAATTGACTTAAATCTAAGAAGGGTGAATCTAAAATATTATTTTTATTTTGATCAATTTACACATAATTTGTTCAGAACTTAATTTGTTAATTCGCTTCACATTTTCCATTCAATGTAAAGCAAGTTAATTGATATAAAAACTTTGATTGCGAAAACTTGTTCTCAAGCACCTTACACTGACAGGTAAATACTGTCAGAGGTACAAAGTACGCAACCTTAACTCCAGCATAAAAATTATTTTTTTAATTTACTTCTAAAAAATAAATACAAGCACATATATTTATTAATTGACGTTTATGTTTTATTTTAAATATTGCGTTAAAATTTGGTAGGAATCAATCTATTACGTCCAAGTCTAGGCTATTTTATACAGCCTAGGCTATATTATACAGCCTAGGCGATATTATACAGCCGCCGCTCACTACCAGTATTGTAAAATCACTTGTTTTCAGCAGTATCACGTGTGACAATTACATAGGTGACACTGACCGAAGACTCCAACTTCTTAACTTAATGCTTTGTTCATATAAGAAATATTTATGTGAACCGAAGCAAATATGAAGTGATAAGGATGTGCGCTCCAAATCAAAACTTGAATCTAAACTATGTGCATAAAAACTCAAAGATAAAGTAAAAAAATATGAGAATCATTTAGATGAGGCACGTGACATAAATCTAAGAGCCAACAACCTATGATGCTAAGAGCCTTTACAATGCAGTACATTACACTATATTGTATTATTATCTGAAATTTAATTTAATCACGATAATCAAATAAAAATATAGTTTATCTCACTTACAAAAACTATATTTTTCAATGACAACACACACAAACATAAAGAAATATATATATATATATATATATATATATATATATATATATATATATATATTATAATATATATATATATATATATACAATATATTAGCACATTTATATCTAATAGTACTGTTCTCGTTATTATATATATATATATATATATATATATATATATATATATATATATATATATATATATTATTTATTTATTTATTTATTCATGTTAAAGACACTTAATAAATAATAATACAATAGTTAGAAATGTATATTAATTATCTATTTATTTATTACGTTATATTTTTGTGATATAAGGGGAAGAGTGTAGCGAGTTCAAAGTCATGTATTAAAATCAAAGGTATTCAACAGGTAATTAAAATATGGATAGAGGGGAGCGAAGCGAGAAGAAGTTAAGAAAAAGTCCCGAAGCACCTTGTACTCGATTATTTTGTATTTCCAACAATTCATTCTCCAGCAATTAATACAAATGTCAATGACATTTAGAAATAAAGATGGCAGTAATTATCGGTCAAACAAATCAGAACAAACTTCCGGCAAAATTATTGGAAAAGGACATGAGATGGAAACCACGATGAAAGCTTGGCTTGGTGTAGAGGAATGTGTCGTGTCGGCTAAACCACATGCAACATCGAGTTGATTCTACAAGCGATAGTAAAACATAAATATAGATTTACTTGACTCCTCTATAATACTTTTTATAATAAATATTTAGCGACCTTTCTAACAATATTACGCTTATGAAAATGTTTCGAACTCTTTTTCTTATCGGAAGGTGATTTGGCCCAAAAATTAATCATGAGGAGTATTATTTTGAAAAATATAAAGGTAAAGGAAGGGGATAATGCAAGGTGCCTCTTTCAGTTAATCGGACTGTCCTAAATGACGAAAAAAATACATTTGCGTAGCGGCTTTTAGCAGACCTCTAACCAAAGAGGAGACAGGCAAAGTACTTTTCAGTGGAAGTTACCTAAAGTGTGAGGAACATCGCCTGTCTAGAATTGCTTTCCTCTCCCTCTACAAGATGTCGCTGGCTACGGACTTAGGGTGTAGACAATTGTTTTTTGTAGCGCTAAATCGTTTTAAGTAGTGTGGCCATGAAAGGACCGTCAGGAGCTAAGCGGACAGAAGGTCTATGAAAGGGCCGTCAGGAGCTAAGCGGACAGAAGGTCTATGAAAGGGCCGTCAGGAGCTAAGCGGACAGAAGGTCTATGAAAGGGCCGTCAGGAGCTAAGCGGACAGAGGTCTATGAAAGGACAGCGGACAGAAGGTGGAACGCAGGAAGCGCACAGAAGGTCTATGAAAGGACCGTCAGGAGCTAAGCGCACAGAAGGTCTATGAAAGGACCGTCAGGAGCAAAGCGGACAGAAGGTCTATATGAGGCGACTCGCAATTTTTTTAAGGCGTGTAGGAAAATAAATAATAATAATTTGTTTTTTGATATTTTCTAAAGATACAGAATTTGGAATTTAAAATAGAAAACTGATAAATAGATATAAATTAATTAAGGTCGGTTAGAGATTTGAGAGAAGCATTTAAAGATTACTAAGAGGCATTAAAGATTACTGGGGGCATTCAAAGATACTGTAGGGCACTCTGCCAACAAACCACTTCTCGTGATGCTGCCGAGGCTACCAAAACTTTCCCAATACTTTTCTCTCAAAGATACCACAGTCTTGCACAGTTATTTGGACCGTAAATCCTTTCCCTAGTCTTATTTATATTCAGTCCCTCTTTTCCCAATTCTATATGTTTAGCCCCATTCCTACAATCAACACTCCACCATTTAATGATAACTCGTCGACGGTTATAATTAGTATAGTTCTTAGTTCAATGTCTATTTCTCATTTTTTCGGTTCAAGTTTTATACTCAATTTTCTATAATTGGTAAAAAAGCTATAACGTGCTTGATAAGTAGGTATCTATCACGTGACTGGTATGAACAACCCAAGGATTTTGAATAAAGGGGATGACGCACTAAGTCGATTGGCCATACAAAAAAGTGACCCCATCGAAAACCAAAAAATAGAGAGAATACAACACGAAACACGCGTTAAAAACCAACTGCACATGCCTGGTACAAACTGCGCATGCTTACAATTCTTATAACAGCGCAGGTCTTAAATTTTAGAGGCAAACTTACCTCTCAATAGTTTCCCATTGTTTATTGCTAGAGAAGGTTATAACAAAACACGCTTAAATGATCACTCACTAAAGTGGCAAGTATAATTCAAAAATTAAATTAAATAAGCACAAATGACTTAACAACACCACAAATGTAACAATCACAAGATGCACAGAAGAAAGTTTAGAAGCAAACTCGACAACTGCGTTTGGCCCTTTTTTCACTATAACCAAGGGGAAGGTAAGTTTGCTCCTATTTCTCTATCTCATACAACATCCATGGGGTCAGAAATGTTCCTTAATGCGTCATCCCCTTTATTCAAGATCCTTGCACAATTTGGATCCATTGACAAATTGTTTTATTGTTTACCACTTAGGATACGTTACAGAGTTTTAACAAATCAGAGCGATCTTATCAAAAAGCCGTTCTGCACACATATTTATGCATAAACATACATAAATACACACATATACACATACATACATCCATACAAATACAGACACAAATATACACACACATACATTATATACACACACATATACATATATCCAGGTTTTACAACCCATACAGATTCTAATTCGAACAGAATTAATTTTATAGTCCAACAGCCAGACCTAAAAAATTGTGACTCATATTGAACTATTGAACCAAATTTTTCTGAAAATACATCTTAAATTTTGAAACAAAAACAGTCATCTTATCCAGAGTGAAGCCAATCATATGATTTCGCTTACTAAAATTTTACAAAATCGCACAAATTTTAGTTTTCTTGAAATAAGTTTGATTCCCTGTGGGTAGAGTGCCAAACATGAAAAAAATGTTTTAAACCTGATAAAATGTTCTATAAAAACGAGTGTTTAATCATCAAAATCGCAAGACTACAATTAAAGATTAGTTCATAGTTATGGTTGTTTTAAAAGCACCAAAAAATGGTTAATTTATGCAAATTCAGCGAATTTCATTGAATAAATATTGACTTTTTGAACATTTTTTGGCCATTTAACAAATGTGATAACTTTAGTTGTAGTTATCCGATTTTTACGAAAAAGTACTCGCTTTATTGCGATTTTCTAATATTTTGAGCGAGTGCATTCGTATGAAGGGCACCACTCTGGATAGGCAGACTATGCTTTTTCCTTCATAATCAAAGGTATATTTTCAGAAAAATTTGTTTGAAGAAGTACATAATAATTTACATTTTTTAGACCTGGCTCTTGGACTATTAGTATGTATGAATGGATGAAAAATAGTTGGATATAATAGGTGTATAACATGGAAAAAGGCTGAGTTTATAATAAATAAATTGACTCAAGTGGATCATACGAAACCAAATACAAAAATAAAGTCCCATGAAAAGATGAACATATGAGATTTTAAAAGTTTAAAAACTTAAAAAGTTAGCATTTGGTCAAAATCTGTCATCATAAATTAATTTTTTGTGGCTTACAGACGTGTTTTAACATGATTTTAATTTTAACATAAATTATTTTACCCAACTCAAAAGGCTAGGCGGAATACAAGAATCTACATTTAGTTGACGAGGACTACATTTTTATATATAATTTTAATAAATACGTTAAACTACAGTTTAAATGCTTTAAATATTGTAATGCACCGATATTTATATTAGTATTTATGAATATCAATCATTAATTAATAATAGAACATAATTAATTCAGCAAACGGAAGTATTGCCAACTTTTTTTTAGAAAATTGTATATTTTTTAGGGTGGCAGCATTACTTAGGTTGCACCAGTGAACCGCCTTTCGTGTTATCAGTAGTGCTCCTTCTATACATAGTATTATTCTCGATTATCCTTCACCATAAAAAGTTTTTTTAGCAGTCTATCCTGGTAAGGATGCTGAAGAGAGATTTTATAGAAAATATAAAGATTTTAAAGGGCTCATACCCCGCCCTACACAAGGTTACTGGGTCAAGGTAGGGCATGTTGGGATGTCCGCCCACCTCTCTATATATGTTTAACGATAACGTTTTCTAAATCTTCTTAAGCTCAAAACTATTTAGATATTTCTTAACTTTAACATATGCAGTTTCAAAATATGCAGAATTTGTAATAACGCAAAGTACGTAAAATAAATCATTAAAGGACTTATTTATGTAAAAAATATTAAAATTTATGGTAAAAATAAATTACGTCTGTAAGATATCTTAACTACTTACATGAAGTATACGTTTAGTAATAAACCGGTTAGATAATAAGAGAATCAACCTATATATTAAGCTACGAATAATCCGCCAAAATAATAATGTAACAGTGTTTAGGTTAATACAAAACTATTCTTATTATTGATTGACATATAATATAAACACGTAGGAAATTTATTGACTTTATCTTTCAACATACAATAACTCTATTATCTTTTATATATATGTTTATTGATAATTTTAATTCTTATGATAAATGTTGAAATTAATTTCCAGATTGTAGATGATGGTAAAAATTAAAGTTACAAATTGTATAAACTACGAAGAAAGTTGTTTGTCTGTTGTTGTTATTTCGGTCTATATTTAGAATAGTTTTAATATTTTAAGGATTGAGACTTGTTTATTTGGTACATTCACTGTGTAGGATTCTGGAAGACAAGTGTTGATAATAAGGTTGTTCATACTAGTCACGTGATAAATACCTACTCATCAAGCACTTTATAGCTTTTTTACGAATTATAGTACGACACAGGGCTAAATTCAGTTAAAGCGTGGGAAAATAGTGTTGAGGAACCAATAAGGTTTGCCTGATTTCAAATTGAGAGCGTGGTTAAACATCTAGGAGTAACCTCATCACTCGCATTATTTTCCCACGCTGTCAACTGATTCCAGCCGTGTGTCGTATTATACCTTAAGAAAATATATCGCTAATGAGTAAGCTGGCACTCTTCGCATGAAGTTAGCATGTGTGTTTGTATTTACGACACATAGATAATAACTTATAAACTAGACTTGGTACACAAATCAGCCTTCGGAACTACAAGAAAGACCTCGCTTAAAACATTTTATATAACGTCATTAACTCCGTCAGCAGAGTCAGCAAAATTTAAAAAAATAATAGGTCTTATAAATTTAACTTAGTATCAATTTGTTTGTTCGTATTTATTTAAATTCTAACTTGATACTTTGTAGACGCCATTTTTATTGTATATACAATTATTTATTTGGTAAAAGTTGTTTGAACAGAATTATATGTTGTTTGCAGTTAATCTTGCAAACGTTGCGTAAGAATACGTCGGCCACCTTGTTATAATTAAGTCAAATTTCAAATGTTCTTTATATTTGTCAAATGTTGGTAACAATTTATAATTTAAATTTTGAACAAACAGCATTTATTGACCATGTGTATAAAAAACCAGTAAAGAGTTATGAGGTTTCGGTCATAATAAATAAAACAAATTTAAGCATTTGACCGTCTGATTAGGTCTTTCGACCGTCTGATTAGGTCTTTCGACCGTACGATTAAGTCTTCACCAGAAAACTTTAATAGTCGAAAAACGAATAATAAATATAATAAATAATCCTTCCTAATTACACCCCCCTCCCCCACTCCTACATCTTCTGCAGTGGAATGGACGATGGTTATCTGCCAAATTCTGGATTTTGCTGCGTATGTTTTGCTCAGGCAATAGTATTCCCGCTACATAATTACGATTATGGTGGCCATCTTGCTGCGAAGTATAGCTTCTTTTTTGAAACACGTTTTAAGTAGACATTGAAATGTAAAAGCCACATTTCAAGGTTATTACTCTAATATTACTATTAATTAACTTCGCATGCAAAGTTAATTAATAGTAATATTACTGCCTCTATTCATCTTCCAGGAATTCATACCAGAGGCTAGCTCCAAATATTTTAGCAAGTATACTCTGGTATATAGTACGTTACGAACTCTTATCTTAAGCAAATACTGCCACATTAAAACTAACCAAATGAATTTATCAGAATTTATAAACAATTTACTATACAAAGCCAGTAAAAACTTTGTATTAATTATACAAATTTATTAGTTTTACAGCTGACATATAGATATATTTTTGTTGACATTTTGATTTGAAGTTGAATAGTAGTTAGAAAAGATCAAGTTGTAGCGGTTAAGTTCAGGGTCAAAGTCGTATTAAGTTTGGAAGCAATCATCTTTTGAAAACGATATGCCTGTAAACAGAAAAAGTCCGTGGATCTGTTCTGATCCTTGTCAATTAGGTTTTCCGAGTAAATTATTTGAAATATGTATATTTTTTTGGGGATGGGTCCTGTTATATTTTATAATAGTATAAACGGTCTATTAACATTCCAATACATTATATGCGTTCAAAAACTCTTTGCGGTTGTGACCTATATAATTTATTTAGGTAGATTTATTTAAGTGAATTTCCGAAGGAAAAATCTACTGTTTAATATAAGCTGGGTTTCAGCAAATACCCAAGAAATGAAAAATGAGGCTTTTTAAATAATATTGAAATGTTTTCAGCCAATTTCCAAAGGAAAAATTTATATTAATTAATTAATATAATAATAATTAATTAAAGGCTTATTAATTAATATATAACAGTTCTTAGCGGGGTTCCAAAGGAAAATTACACTTATTGATTAATATATAACAGTTCTTAGCGGGTTTCCAAAGGAAAAGTACACTTATTGATTAATATATAACAATTCTTAGCAGGGTTTCCAAAGGAAATATTAGCCAAACAGATTGTTTTAAAAAATTAGTACAGTGGAGACGAAACCATGTAATGGTATCGAGCGTCGAGCACCTTCTATGAAAGTAGAATAGATGAGTGGTCTAAAGCGCTCTGCTTCATGTCAGCCCAGCTATACAGCAATTCTTGTGTTGGATAAGGTTAAAATCTCTGTAAAAACGGTGCCTGTGTGTTCCTTGCTTCGGCTGCACATGCTATGTTAAAACCATGTATTTGATTGTCTATTGTAATGGTATGCTAAGTATGTTTTCTAAAACCGTAATGAAATTAATAACCAAGGCTTTTAAGAAATAGGTTATCATCTATAGTTTGAACAAAATGCAATCTCTATGAGCAAATAAATGAACTCCTAATATTTTATTTCAATATAAATTAAAAAGAAATTTTAGCTTCAACATAATATTAGCACAGTTAATACCGTATTGAGAAAGAGAATACCCATTTCGAAAATACCAATACATAATCCATTCCGGGTATTTAAAATTAGGAACTAGTCCACTACAAGCGGCTTCTACCAATAAATACTTGCTTACTGGGCATTGAATAGAACGGAAAGCAAAATTAGTTGTATTTGAAAGGCAGGTAAGATAATTTATAAAGTGGAAGTTGCAAGGCGAGATACAACTATGTGAAAGGAAACTAACCTTTCTTATATCTGTCTGTCGTGTCCCAGTCTAACTTAAATTGCAATGTCAAGATAGTTATGTGTTCGCGCTAGAACTCCGAAACCGAGATCTTAAATGAAGTGTTTAAACACCTCCTGAGACATTTTTACCAACTTGTCTGTTTGTATGTGTGTGTGTGTATGTGTGTGTGTCTGTTATCATCATAGCTCCCAGTGTGTTCAATTTGGAACAACGTGAAGTTCAAAAACAACCTTTAGAGCCAGATGAAAAACCACTAGGGTTTTTTTTACCCCCCCCCCCAGTGGGTTCAATCCCCCCCACGGCATTTGTCGTGTGAACAGGATTAAACACGGGGTTCGACCCTTAAACTCATTTTTTATCGGGGTTGAGTTTAAATATTAGGTTAAAAATACCGTGTGAACAGTTGGGGTTCAACCCCCCGCCAAACCCCGCGTCTGAACTAAGTAACAGAGGAAGTACTAAGCTGCCGTTCTATTCAATGCCCAGTAAGCAAGTATTTATTGGTAGAAGCCGGACTAAGTACAGGGGTCCAATACAGCTCGGATTGTGAAATACCTTCAATTATTATAATAAACAAATCAACTGAGCAAAATTATATCATAGAACGTTTAGGATACAAAACACGAATAATACGAATAGCCGACGAGATTGAAGTATTATAACCTTTACACACTCTTGAAGAAGGTTACACTGAGCCCTAGAGATCTCGCTCAATGTATTCGCGATTCAAAGAGATAGTTGTAAGGTTGGCAATACCAATGGCGGGTAAACGGAAGGGTGATGGGAGCCGTTGAAAATTCTTCTTTATTCCTTTATTGTTCGTTAATTTGATAAATGAGTTAAAAATTAATAGAACGACCATCGGTGCTAAAAAAAATGGCCAATATTTCATAGACAAATACTTCGATTATTCCAGGATTTTAAATATAGAATCAGGCTCCTCACACTTGGATTTGTCCGATTTAACCCAGAAATAATAAAACCTAAACGGATGATTTAAACAAACATTTGACAAAAACGTGAATTTATTGAGTTATTTATTATTTTAGTGTGTAAATAAAATTGATTGATAAATTAAAACACTAGTACGGTGAAAATCGGCTTGTTATCAGTTAATTTAAATACCTGTAACAACTAATTTAAACAATTTAATACAATTAAAAGGTAATTTTGTGCGTTTGTGTAAACTAAAATTATTTAAAAGTAACATAATTAACATAACTAAAATAAAAACTATATTGTGATTTTTTACCATCTTATCACTCAATTTAAATACTCGTGACAACCCATTAAAACCCTATTTTTCAACAAATTAGTGATTCTACTGAGTTCATACGGCCTAAAATTAATTAAATTAAAGCACTGATAAAAAATTTAAAGAAATAATCGTCACAAATAAGAAAAAACAAAAACCTCCCATAAGGACTTTAACAACGATCACCCTTTCGTTATCAATTTCTTATCAGCGACTGTGGCGCTGCTACGGACTTTGAATCGCGAATTAAGCTGGTTGGTTATTCCCCCACTAGTAATATATCTATATAGCTCTGTGACGAACACAGACAATCATATACGCACGAACACGCATAAACAATATTAAAAGCTAATAATAATAAAGAGTACAGTTGTATATACGCTACACGCCCTTACAAATGGAAGGAATGCGATAAAACACTAGTTAGTCACGTGAGCAGAATGCGTAATTTATCTGTTTTTAGTTGCTTTTAAATTTGTAATTAAATTGTAATAAGTATTAAGCCAAGGCTTTGGCAACTATCTCTAACTGGATTTATACTGCTTTCATTATCTTGTCTGTTAAGTATAGGTACAATTCATCTTGACGAAATTCTAATGTATTAAATGTACAAAACATGTAAATTTCAAATTTATTAAATGCTGTTTAGAGGTACAAAGGTTATTAGCATTACTGTTGAGGCAATCACCTCCCATGGTTGCTAATGACAGGTCTTTAAATTTTTGTAGTTTTCACTCAGTCAAAACATAGTGTTCGGCCTTTTACTCCGGTGAAAGGCAACTCATAGGTAACTTATTCTAGTTACCTAGAATAAAATTTATGTTCAGGCACGTCTAAGGTTGTACTCTAAACTACTCTAGACTGCAGTCAAGGATCTTGAATAAAGGGGATGATACAATAAGGAACTTTTCTCACCTCATGAACGTTGTGAGATAGAGAAATAGAAGTAAAGTTACCTTCCCATGGTCGCGCGAAACGCAGGTTATGTAACAAGGATAGGTCTAGTTAGAACTTTCTTCTGTGCTTGTCTTCGGTGTTAGTCGAGATTTTAGTTACCTGAGGTGATTTTTAAGTCAATTCAAATAAAACATTTCAACAAAGAAAATATATTGCTTTTACTTTTGACTTATAACCTTCTCAATAAGCAAACAACGGAAAACCATCAGGAGGCAATGGTTGGCAAAATTTTGCCACTAAATTAGGACCTGCGCATTGTTGTTGTTGCAAGCATGTGCACTTTGTTTTTACAAAGTGTTTTGGATAGAATTTCTTACTTTTTTTTTAATCCTAATGGGGTCACTTTGCTCAACGGCAAATCGACTTAGTGTGACATCCTTGATGCTTGCACTACTCTATTCATATAATCAAACTCTCAAAACGTCTCAAACCAGCCTATATTCTAGCCGAAACATACAATTTTAAAGCCAAGACCAATTGAGGGGATTGTAGAATAGACTTCCAGTCGCAGTGCAAATGGGGTCTATCCTCGACTCCAACCCCAATCATTAATAATAATAATAATAAAGCCACGGAGATTCCTAGCGCTATAGACCAAAGAAATATATATATATATATATATATTAATTATATATATTATATATATTATATATATATATATATATATTATATTATATATATATATATATATATATATATATATTATTAGTTTATTAGTTCAATGTGTGGCTATTTTGAAACGCCATATTGGATCAGTTATTTCTCTCGAAGGACTTACAGGGCCAAGTTTTTACAAGACATATTCTCATCCATACACGCTTACAATAACCAAATCAACACTTCACTCAGGTTGAAATTTAATTAGAAACCACTCTTTCTAATTATATTTGTTATTTATTTAATATAATTGTTTTTCCACGACCCATATTTTGAGAATCCCTGCTCTTCAAGACGAGCATCGATCATTTGAAAAAAACCCCTTCTTCCTTAAAATTACCCAGATAATCAGTATTTAAGATTATACTAACAATTAAAATGAAGATCAATCGGTAGAATTATAATTTTAAGTGATCCAGTTTTAACAAAGTTCATTGTCCTGCCATCAACTTCTTGTAGTCAAAATAATTTGTTTCTAACTTCGCCAAGGCAGGCCTGCCTCTCTAATATTTTTCGATATCTATACATTTCTCATTTTTAAAGACTACAGCATAACAATTCTCTAAACTAAAACTATATGTCCACAAAACCATTGTCTACATTGAGGTTTGTCGGACACGGAAATTGAAAACGGGATTGATTTTAATTTATATAATATATATAATATTATATATATATATATATATATATATATATATATATATATATATATATAATGTATATAATGTAAGAGAAAAGACTAACTATAGAGTATAGTCATTTGACCTATGGTTTGTTTTTGTTTATACTCATTTTCACAGATTTTATTATTTCCGTATACTTTAAAAATCTTTAAAGTTTTTAAAAATGGAGTTCCATAAAAAGTGTTTCAAGTCTTCCAATATATTGACGGGGGATGTATGTTACCAGGGGTTAGTCCAGGGGTAAAATACCTCTTTATTAAGATAAGGTATGTGCTCTCTAGTTATACCGGGTGGAACATTTAAAATGCTCTGAATTAAATCCTTAAAAATAAGGGGAAAACATGGCCCTAATTTTTCGAAAATTGTCTCACCCCCCCCCCCCCCAGCTAATTGACCCTAATGTTCAAATTGATAATTAACAGAAAATGTAATATCAGTAAAAAACTTCTGAGAAATTTATACAATATCCAAAATAAGTTATTACATATACTAATACTTATATTATAGTATACGGTAATATTTTACGGTATACTATAAAGTTACCTAAAGTAGTAACAAAATTACCATATTTGGGTAATTGTTACCAAAATTATACAGGTAAATTTGATCTCGCAAGAGATTTAATAAGGAAATCTGAAATATTTCACCTGGTATATACTATGTACACGAGGCATAATAACGAAACGTCAAGTAGCGGATTAAATGGATTTCGTTTTTACTGATCTTAATAATTGCTGTGAGCGTTTTCCGAACCCATTTATGGGTTGCTCTGGTAAAATCTTTCTGTATTACGTTTTGTTTACAATCTTACCGATATTCATAATGCAGTAGTTCAGTCAACAGCGGCTTACAGGAGACCTAAGTGAAAGCCGCTGCAAAGTCATTCCAATGATTTAATTATTTATGAAGTTTAATAAATGATACCAAAACTTAAATTGTTTCAACTTTCATTTAATTAAACATCTTCTTTCAAACCTATCAATTTTTTTCCATAATAAAAATAAGCTTTCTTCAACTGTAATTTATATCTATAATATTGCAGAATCTTTATAATCTATTATTTTTAAAAATTTTTAACATGTCGACGAGAACCGACTTCGGCCTATCTGTAATCTTCCACCTGTATACAGTCATATATAATATATGCTCAACATTAATTTCATTACAAACTGTTTCAAACTATTCTAAATGGCTAATTTACGACTTCCACGTCATTTTAGTTTATGAATTTGTTATTTATATTTCTAAGGCTCATAACTAAATACAAAAAAAGTAAAAATTACATAATTTTCAAATTTAAGGGGGCCCGAGCAAACCTAGAATACAATGGAATTAAGCCAAAATTTGAGGGACTAATTTTCTTACTAAGGTGCAACTTTTTACTAACTTTAGACTTGTCAAAGGAGAGCAATCTCGTGCAGTAAATATGGCAAGGCATACATCAAAAGACCCTAAACCTAGGGGCTGGTGAGTTTCAAGGATTCCCTTGATGCCGCTTTTTGCCCTCCTCAGGCATTTTATAAAACTTCTTTCTATTTATGAAAACTAATATGAAAATTCGCTAGACACGATGCCAACGCCACCTCCGTCATCGAGGTCGATAGAGCCACAGTATATATACTGACATTTGCCATCACGAAGGACTGGGGTTCGCATCCCAGGTTACACAATCAGTTTTTTTAAGAGTATTGTTCAAATGAAATATTGCCAACTTTAGAATACAATTGAAGCGTAATATTTGCTGTAACCACGGGAGGTGGTTTCCACAAGGGTTATCCCTGATGAGCGGCTAGGCTCTAAACGAGCATTATTATTATTAGTAAGGTCGACGTAATAATAGAATTCGAATACCAGACAACGCAAGTATGTAGCAGAATCGACCACAAAAAGGATGCAAGCGGTGGATGCGGCAGCGACTAAGGGGCGTTATTCCCCCCTCGTATATTATTGGTTTTATTTTTACACTGTAGTCTTGTTCTTTATATTTGAGTTAAATTTGTACGTTTATTGTTCTATTCAGTAACTTTTTAGCCAAACTCATCTCTTTGGATGAACCAAGACGAATTTTACGAGTAAAACCAAAAGACAATCAGCCACATTTTAAGCTCAAAGGTCGCGGAAATAATGTAAATCTTATACAGTGAAAATGTACCGTCATCCCAACAAGTATTTCTATAAAATTAGAGCACTTAAAAGAAAGTACATTCAAGATGATACTTAACAAAAGGACTTAACAGTTACTTACTCTTTAAGTGTCGTTCCTTTCATCCTATGAACTTAAACTGAATTTATATAACTTTAAAATTAAAACCAAAAATATCTATTACTAACGGCGCTTTAAATTAAAACGGCACACACGGGAGAGAGAGTTGCGTTATTTGGATAAAGACATACCTGCGTTTGTACTTAACTTGAGACTAAAATAACTTGAAGACATGGGTTATCCCTACCTGTCTCAGGTACCCCTACCCTAGAATGACCGGATTCAATGCCCTTTCCCTCAGATACTTGAGGAATCATTTCATGAATCAGCTGGTCTTTGCATCCAGCAAGCTAAGCGGATTAAAGAGATGTTAAAAAGTCCCAAGTTTTTAAAGATAAGATGATAGGGTGTGAAAAGAAAAATAGTTTGAATTTCTCACATTCTTCTTTGTTTACTCTAAATTTACTACGTACTCCTCTTTATAAATGAATGAAATAGTTTAAAAACAGCTGATTAAAATCTTTGGAACAGGTGTCTTATAATCAGCTGATCATGTAAACAAACTTGTTGTGTACTAAAACTCATAAAGCTGGTATGTTAACTCTACAATTAGTATACACTTAGATGTTTAATAAACATTTGGATGTACGCCCGAATGAAACAGATAAAATAGTCCAAGAGCCGATATAATACCTGAAAAAATGTGACTCATTTTGTACTACTTCAAACCAAATTTTTCTGAAAATATACCTTAAATTTTGAAGAAAAAACATAGTCTGGATATCCAGAGTGGAGCCCTTCATATGAATGCGCATGCTCAATTTTTTTAAATCGCACCAATATCAGTTTTCTTGAAATAAGTGGTTTCATGTAGGTGGTGTGCGATCCACGAAGGGACGATTTTTTAAAGGTAATAAAATCTTTTAGGTTTAATTAACAAAATCGGATAACTACAACTAAAGTTATGGCTCTTTCAAAAACACTAAACAAAAGGCTACTTTATGCAAAGTCAGCGAATTTCTTTGAAAAATTATTGACATTTTGTGCATTTCGGCCATTTAACAAATGTCATAACTTTAATTATAGCTATCCGATTTTGACGAAAAAACACTCGTTGTAAAGGAAATTTTATAGGCTTTAAAAAATGTTTTCTTCATGTTTTGTACACGACCTACAGGGAACCTCTTATTGCAAGAAGACTGGAATTTGTGTGATTTTCTAATATTTTGAGTGAGCGCATTCATATGAAGGGCTCCACTCTGGATAGGCAGACTATGCTTTTCCTTCATAATCAAAGGTATATTTTCAGAAAAATTTGGTTTGAAGTAGTTCAAAATGAGTCACATTTTTTAGGCCTGACTCTTGGACTAATAGGTGTTGGCTCTTGCCTGATACGCGGAGCGCTCTGCGGGATGGTTTCTTTGGTGCTACGTTGTCTTGCACGTAAAACTGATTTTAAATAATGCGCTATATTTTAATTTAACTGTTAAAACAAACTTATAATAGAACAACATCGACAGTTGAGAATATTAAGAAATAATAGGACTCTAGTTCATGTACTTAGATAGAGAAAAGCTTGTTGAATTTTAGTCAACATTTTATTAAAAATCGTAAATAAAATATAAGTTATATGATTTATTTATATGACTTACTGATATTACTTATGACTTTCTACTAATATTATATCAGTAGTTAGGTAATAGACTATCTTCGTTGGATTTTAAGTCTGGTTTTAGTCACGTGGGCTTTTCAATCGTAAACAAACATCCATGAATATAAATATATATTTGTGATACAAAAGCAATCGACATAAAAATTTAATTATTCTCTTAACATAACAATAAGCAAGATAAGAAGCATTGCAAAGTATTTTAAGCGTATGTAGAATTTATAAGAATCTTAAGTAAGCATTTTGTTTTAAGAATAAGAAGAAAGTTTTTTTTAAGAATAAGAAATAAGCATTTTGTTTTAAGAATAAGAATTAAGCATTTTACTTTAAGAATGAGAAGAAAGCATTTGGATAGATAACAGATACTCCTTATTTTTTAGAATGTTTGGTTTAAATCTCTCAACTTACCCAATGGGTTCATATAAAAAGCTTTAAGTCTTTATTGTGCTACGAATAAAATAGTGCTAAGCAGCTGATTAACCACATGGTTTTTCGTAACAGGTGACTTAGAAAACAGCTGATTAGGTAAACAAACGTATAGAGATATATTACAAGAGGAGGCATACTCTATTTAAATACATTAAGAAGCTTGAAGCATCTTTCTGGACTCTCAAGGACTTTGTGTAACCTTATTGTAACTTTCTTCAAGAATGTATTAAGTTTATATATACCAATCGATGTCGGGTTTTCGCTCATTGTTTTTAATTATAAATTATTATTATTATTATTATTATTATTATTATTATGTTATTTTGTTAACACTTGAACCCGCAGGGTTATATTTGTGCTTTTGCCCCACTCAATCTCACTCATCATAGGTAGCACACCCTCCATACATGGCGGCACATATGACTAGTTGACAGTGTGACCAGTTCATCTAGATCAGACCAGCTGGTCTCATCACTCTAACTAGCGCCGACTACTATTTCCAGTGTGCTTGGGTCTTACTAGCTCTTCTGATCAGATTACTCTCACTAGACCCGCCCTCGTTTAACCAGTCTCACCAATCTCATGAGCTCCCCTAGCATCACCAGACTCTAGCTAGGCTCACCGCTCCCGGTACTCCATGGCCATAAATCTAATGATATTATTTTATTTAAATAAATTAAAAAAACTTAAGTAAATAAAATAAATAAGTAAGAATAAAATAACTTTAGTATAACATAAGTTTATCCATTTAAATAAAATTTAAATCTAAACTATTTGATATTTAATCTTTAGGGCCCTTTCGTACTGCTTAAGGGCAAGTACTTAAGTTGCCCTGATCAAGTAAGTTAAGGTCCACTGGAGGCCTTAATCTTACGTTTGGGACCTTTTTTAAGGCCTAATTATAAAATAATGGGGGCCTTAAAGTACCAAAATGTAGGTAACAAATTAAGAATATTTTTAAGTACTTTAAAAACATTTGTCTCTGGGAGCTTTTTAGGCCCCACCTAGAGTAATGGGCCCCTGTGACTCTTAAGTTATGAATATATTAAATATTTAATATGTTAATCATTTTTTACGTATATTTTCTTTAAGTATATTTTTAGCTGAGGGGTCCAAGGAGGGCAGCCGCCCTCGCCCTCAATGGCCAGTCCGCCCCTGACTCTGGCAACCCTGACGCCAGTGTGCACAAACTTATTTTATAGCCCTGATCTGAAAGTCAAAGTTCCGCAGTAGTCCTAGGAGACGTCTGTCTTCAAGAACCACTATTATAATAGAATAAGTTATTATTATAGGATATAAAATATTTATTATGAATTATAAAATACTATTATAACTTGCAGTAATTGTATTCTTTTAATTTCATGGCCTGTACTAATAATAATGATCCACGGTGTTCGGGTTGATACTTTATCGATGTTTCTAAATTCAACCAATAGCGCCCATAACATAACATCATAATGTTACATAACATTGGGCCATAACTCTCCATAACATCGGAGAGTAACATGCGAACACCACATCTTATAAGGCCACATTCCTGGGCCAGTAATAAAGATAGTAATTACAAGAGCCCAGTATTTGGCCTCTTGTAAAAATTAAAATAAACAAACGTTTAAAAAACTGTCATGCTTCTATATATTTACTCTAAATTTAAAACATACTAAGAGGTGTAAGCAAAGAACATAAAAACAGCTGATTAGACAAACAATCCTTCATCTACATATCAGCAGCGATCCTACGTATCATTAATAAGCGTAGTTAAAAAAAGTACTATTTAGAATGTAGGAAAGAACTAAATAAGATAAAAGTCATTGTTTCCAGTGGAATAGAATTGAGTCGTTTTATGAATACAAATTGCTATCTAGTATAATAAAACAGGTCTCTTAGGATATCACGATAAAAAAATGGGGTTTATCCAGGATCATCCGGACCGTATGGGTCTCTTGCAGTTATTCGGTTAGAGGTTATTTTGTGGCAAATGGTTACTCCTCGGAAGGTAAAACAAGGATAATAAAGTGATAACCATTCTATTGGTTAAACCGATGAAGCATCATTGCTGTAATCATCTGAAGCTGTTAGAGTTAACAACCTGTTAATTTGACTGCAACCTTTTCTTATAATAATGTCTTCTTAACAGGTATCGAAGGTCATGGACCCTTCTTTAGTCAATTTATTTTTAAACGGAATTCGCTAAGATGCGGAAAGTAAAATTTAAATAAGTTTTGAACTAATTTTTTTGAACTAAATTTTGACGGGCTGGAACCCCACGAAATATTGCCGGCAGATCGTGTCTTACATCTTATTCACCTTATACCACAATAACTTGCCAAACAACTTAGGAGTTAACAGTCCGCCCTGGTCTAGGGAATCAGGGGCGGACTGGCCATTGCGGGCGAGGGTGGCAGCCCTCCTTAGGCCCCTCAGCCAAAAATAAACTAAGAAAAAAATCGAAAATTAAAAAGTAATGAACATACTTAATATTTGATATATTCATTACACAAGAGTCAAAAGGGCCCAATACTTTAAGTTAGGGCCTAAGGACAAATGTTTATAAAGTACTTAAAAATATTCTCAATTTGTTACCTAAATTTAGGTCGTTTAAGGCCTCCATTCCATATACTTGGATCCTTTAAAGGTGTCAAACAGAAGAGTAGGGCCTCAAGGGGCCTTTTACTTACTTGATCAGGGCCCTAGAGACGTACAAAAAAGAGCCCTAAATATAAAATATAACATAGTTTGTTAAAATTGCATTTAAATGAATAAACTTATGTTTTACTGATTGAGTTTATTTTTTTCACTTATTTATTTTATTTAATTAAGTTTCTCTTGGTAGCCGCCTCCGTGGCCGAGGTCGTTTAAGGCGTTAGTCTTTTACACTGACCTTTGACCACCCACGGAGGTCTGGGGTTCGCATCCCAGGTTACGCTCTCAGTTTATAGAAGATTATATTTAGATATAATTATCGCCAGCTTTAGAATACACTTTGAGCGTAACGGTTGCTTACTACACCCGAGGTGGTTCTAGAAGGGGTTATCCCTGATTAGCCGCAAGGCCTCTAAACGGCATTTATTATTATTATAAAGTTTCTCTTAAATTATATAAAAATATAAATTATAATTAAATAAAAAAATATGTCAATTTTATGAAATTAAAATTAAATAAAATTAAATTAAGCTTGCTTTAATCATTATTACTTCTCTCTAGTTAAAAAAGTAGACCCCCCTGAAAGCATTACACCCCCCCCCCCCTTATTAGGTCTCTTGAGATGTAGGTTTGGGCCCTTTTAGGCCAAGACCCTCCTTGGGCCTTTTTGGCTCAGTCTGCACTGCCTAGAATTAGTAACTAAACTACTATCATCTAAAAATTAATAATATAAGATTAACTTACACAGAAAAGAACTTTAGACAAGCCAGAACTAAACACTTCTTATGAACACTTCAAAACCAATACGTATTAATTATAAATAGTTTAGTTCAAAGAATACGGTCAAACAATCACAACCGAACTATTTTCATCAGATAGAAAGGTTTAAGAAACCTGTAGATTATTTCAATATTATCAGATAACAGGATAACAGACAATAGTTTATCACATTGGAAAAAGAACAATAAAGGTATATATATTTATTTATAATATATATATATATAATATATAATATATATTATATATATATATATATATATATATATATATATATATATATATATATATATATATATATATATATATATATATGTATATCTCTAATATATATATTAGAAAAAAAGGAACAAGTAACGAAAAAATAAAATCAAAGAATGTATTCTACTTTGCGAAAGAGAAAGACACATGTGTATGAACAAAATTAAAATTAAGTTTATAAAAATTATTAGTTATAAAACTAACTGTGAGTCTTACACTACACACATATCAAGAGACTACTGTCATGTCATTAGTAAGTTTATCACTGTTCAAACTAGATACCTATATTGCACAATAAATCTGTATGTGTCAACTCTGAACGAGAAAAATCAAACTCTGATAATAAAAAAATTAACGTTGAATGACTAAATATAGTTTTCCAAGTGCAATCAATGACAATGAAATTTCGGAGTAATCAATGTCTAGGATGAGAAGTAACTGACTAATCAACGATTAACACATCTGTGTTATAGCTATAGATTAACTAACGGAGCTGTAGATTATAAAATGATGTCATTGTACCACTGGGAAGACATTGATCTCAATATTATTTGGTACAGAGTGATAAGGAATGATAACAGATGTATTTCGTCAAATTTAGGAAATTAAAATTAATAATATAAGTCAGAGTATACTAAAATATGTATTAAGTAATTCCTATGCTCCGAGGACAAGAGGCATCCAGTTAATAGTACAAATGAGCTAGGAAATCCAATAAGTTAAATAAGGTTCTGAGACACCCTCAAGGATCCTTAATAAAGAGAATGACGTGCTAAGTCGATTTGCCATACATCATTGTGACCCCGTTGAGGATTAAAAATTCTGGTGCGGTAGTCCGCTAAGTTCACTCACCGCGTCTTTTCCTTTAATAAAGATGTTTGGATGACCCGTTCAACATTTTTTTAAAGAGTCATTTATTTCTCTTAAATGACTTGCAACACAGAATGAGTTGACGTCCATTGAGTAGCTATATTCAATTGACAAGTATACAATACACTATACATTCTACTACAACTGTTCAACATGTTTTTGTGTAGGTTTATACCTACAGCAGTCCAGGTAAGGGTTTTACATGTATGTGTAAGAACATGTAAAGTATAGATACATAAAGTATCCACATGTATTTACCTCTGAGATTTCTATCATAAAGCCATGTAATGCATGATGCATTGTTTATCTTCCCTTAGGTAAAGGTATATACTCTACCTACCCCAAACTAACATACTGCAGCACCCGGAGCTCTACTAGAGACTCGTGTAATTCCCTCTATAGAGCAACAGTGAGCCAGGGCCCCTTGGAGTCATATTTCCCGAGCTGCTGCCTACCTGGCTTTTCTCCTAGTTGTTGAACGGCAAGTCTCAAGAGAGAAATAACTCGCAGACTTGTTCATAACTTTATTCAATTTATATTGGTGCTCTATCAAGTCTTCTTCCCATATTGTTCTAAATATGGATTCATCAAAGGATTAATATTTCAGACTTTTCTGAACTGTTCATAAAAACAACGGTGAATATTATATCTCTGGGGAATGTGCTAGAATGTGGTAGCACATAAATATGGTAGCTAATGTGGTTTTGTGTATAATAGTAGTGACTGCTCATGAGAACTAAGGTGGATATTACCTTTCTGAGGAATGTGGTAGCTCATAACTACGGTAGCTAATGTGGTTTTGTGTATAATAGTAGTGACTGCTCATGAGAACTAAGGTGGATATTACCTTTCTGAGGAATGTGGTAGCACATAAATATGGTAGCTAATGTGGTTTTGTGTATAATAGTAGTGACTGCTCATGAGAACTAAGGTGGATATTACCTTTCTGAGAATGTGGTAGCCATAACTACGGTAGCTAATGGTTTTGTGTATAATAGTAGTGACTGCTCATGAGAACTAAGGTGGATATTACCTTCTGGGAATGTGGTAGCACATAAATATGGTAGCTAATGTGGTTTTGTGTATAATAGTAGTGACTGCTCATGAGAACTAAGGTGATATTACCTTCTGAGGAATGTGGTAGCTCAATAAACTACGGTAGCTAATGTGGTTTTGTGTATAATAGTAGTACTGCTCATGAGAACTAAGGGGATATTACCTTTTCTGAGGAGTGGTAGCACATAAATATGGTAGCTATGTGGTTTGTGTATAATAGTAGTGATGCTCATGAGAACTAAGGTGGATATTACCTTTCTGAGGAATGTGGTAGCACATAAATACGCTAATAGTGGTTTTGTGTATAATAGTAAGTGACTGCTCATGAGAACTAAGGTGGATATTACCTTTCTGTGTGGTAGCAATGGTAGCTAATATAATGCTGCTCATAAACAATGGATATTAGGATGTGGTATGGTAGCTATGTGGTTTGTGATAATAGTAGTGACTGCTCATGAGAACTAAGGTGGATATTTACTTTCTGAGGAATGTGGGTAGCACATAAATATGGTAGCTAATGTGGTTTTGTGTATAATAGTAGTGACTGCCCTCAATCTAACTATGAGACTAAGGGGATATTACTTTCTGAGGAATGTGGTAGCACATAAATTATGGTAGCTAATATGGTTTTGTCGAGAATAGTAGTGACTGCTCATGAAGAACTAAGGGATATTACCTTTCTGAGGAAATGTGGTAGCTCATAACTACGGTGGATATTAACTCTCTGAGAATTGTAGTATCTTATAAATATGGTAGCTAATGTGGTTTTGTTGAGAATTGACAAGTGACTATTTGTAGTGAGAGGACGGTACCTTACTAAAAGTTTTTTATGACAATAGTAGTCATGATACCTGTAATTAGTGAAACTAATTGGGTGGCTAATAACAGTTTTCCGGACAACTAAGAGGACCAGTAACGGGACTTTCCTGAAAAATCGTATTTACTAATACAAGTTTTTCTTGAGAACTTTATTGACTGATATAGATTTTTCCAGAAAACTTTATTCTCTGATATAGATTTTTCCAGAAAACTTTATTCTGTGATATAGATTTTTCCAGAAAACTTTATTCTCTGATATAGATTTTTCCTGAGAACTTTATTGATTGATATAATTTGTTTGAGAAATGCAGTGGCTATAACTAATATATTTCCCAAAACTTTTGATAATAATTTAAGTGTAAAAACACTAAGTTCATTAATTTCTGGTTAAATAATAAATAATTAGATCTTCATTTGATCCATTCAGGGAAGTTTAGCCAATTAACCAAAAGGTCAGATAATTGAAGACCGTCAACTAAAATGAAATGTTAGTTGACTGTATTACATTAACCGCTTTAAACTAATGCTACGTACAATATTCTTTGGCAAAGTATATTTGTTTTTTTTTGGAAATAATCAATAATAATTAACCTGATTATAATGTGAGTAAAATTTGAAAGCCAAATTATAAATAATTATTTTAATTGATTTAATAAAGGTTACTTATTTTACTCTTATAAATTTAAATAATTTTATTGCTTTTTAAATTGATTTTAGGGTCCTAAGGTGATTTCTTTCAAGTCGTTTCCACTTACGCACTTAATATTGCAGGGTTATATAATCTTATATGTTTAATACGACGCTTAAAAATGCTAGTAGAATCCATAAAGCACCTGACTAGTCGGCATTGAAAATATGACAAGCTTTATAAAGAATCTTTTATATGCATGGCAAATTGCCATGTTATAACAAATTATGCGGAACAACAATTCGGCCGACGCTGCGGTGTGGCGGATGCCGCGTGGTGGCTGTTGGCCGAAGACCCGTATTTTCTGTTTCTGCTAAGGAATAAAGCTTTTTTTGGGTTTATGACTATTTATTTATTAATACAATAACGGGCCAAAATTACCCTTTTTACAAAAAAACAAGTAAGAAAAAATTAAATTAAATAAAAATTGCACACACTATGTCACAACTCTGAGTTGTCACATTATATATATTGTGACATTTATATATATATTAAATTTATATTATATATTTATATATATTATATACATTTATATATATACATATATATATATATATATATATATATATATATATATATATATATATATATATATATATATATAAAATATATATATATATATTATATTGTAAAGGTGAGATTCTAAGGGTTGATTGGGGTTCTTTAACAGAAAAGAACAACTTTATAATATTATATATTTTTGTCCAGCCCCATATGTTACTTTGCAAAATTCCCTCTACAACACTAGGCATGCCTCACCTCCAATCTACTAGAGGTTTTTACTTTTCCTCATTTATACCAAAGGTTATAGGAAAAGTATTGTGTTTGCAAAAAAATCCGAAACCTGAATGTCTCTGGAATTATTCGTTTCAGGCCATTTCAAGGCATCCACAAGGTTTTCACAAAGTTGTCTGTATGTGCGTGTGCGTGTGTGTGTGGGTGTTATCATCGTAGCTCCCAGTCTATTTATTCTAGAGAGTTGAAACTACGTACAAGTACCAGTCTACCACTGTAGCTAGTCATAATATTTTATGGCGTCATAAACCTGCAATAATTACTCAGCAAAAATTTCAGCAAAAACGCGGAAAAATTGAGGGATCGGATTGAGATTAGGCTCGCATGTAGCTATATATGTAAGATTAACATATATGCTAAGTTTCATCTTATTATCAGCATTAATTTAAGTTTTATCAAATGACTCGTGTACGTTTTTTTTTTAAAAAAGGAAAAATTGGAAACAATGTAATTAAGTTGAATTTAGTACAAGTATATTAACTTGTACGTAATAAAATGCACATTAAGTTCGTTTCAATACGACAAGTATATCCATGATTTTTTTTTGGATCATGAAAGTTAAACATCATTGAGCGTGGTCAGTGCTGTATGGGTGACCTTGAGAATGAAACGGATGCATTACTATCTGAGGAAAAGCGAGTCCGAAGCAGGATGAATGAGCCTATCGAATCTGATGTAATGAGAAAAAGTTCCGAGGTACCCCATACCTAAAGTTTTCTGTTTACTGTTGATGTTCAGATGCTTACTAATGGAATATTTAGGGAAGGTAGGAAATACTTCTAAGAGTTCTAAAGGTCTTTGTTGAGGTTGAGCCAATTTTTCAATGGTTTTCCTCCATATTTTCATTTGTTCTTATAAAATCATAATATATCCTTAGATACAGTCATCAACTTTTAGGATCAGTGGATGCTGAAATATGGACATTTGATAATGAGTAGGTGCCACATTTTTCATTCTACAATGCTTCCTCTACTATTATAAGACATGGAAAAGCAAAATTAATAAATTTCGTTAAACACGGATAATATTTATTTTTAATTATATTTGTGAGGCGATGCTAAGAAGACGTATAAGATCTGTCTGCTTAAGCGAGAGATTGGAAGAAATAGCTTGTTATCTGCTGTAGGATCTCGTGCTTGTTTTCCAGCTTACTAAGCTCTCTCCAGTTTGTATTATAATGCTCACCGGTATATTGATTCAAGATAATCCTTGTAAAGCCTTTTCCTCCTTGATTAGTAGTACAGATTTCCAATTTCCAATTTGTGTGCGCTAAGTATCCTTAACGAGAAGCTCTCCCGGTAAAAGTGAAACGGACTCAGTTATTTAATTATTTATTTATTTACATACATGAGGTTACTTCATTACAAAGTTTCTCAAATGTCAAAATTTTAACAATTAAATGAAAAAAAAAAAAAACAAAACAAGAAAAAACAAATAGATTTAAGTAATAAAATACATACATTAAAAATGTAAAAATAGGGGTTCACTTCGCTCGTTAGTACTTACGATTGGCCCAGGTTGAAATATTAAATTAGCACGGGAAAATATATATTATATATATATATATATATATATTATAATATATATATATATATAATATATATATATATTATTAATTACATATATAATATATATTTATATATATATTATATATATATTATTATATATATATTATATATATATATATATATAATATATATATATATATATATATATATATATATATATATATATATAATATATAATATATATATATTATATATATATATATATATATTATATATAATTATATATATATATATATATTATATATATATATATATATATATATATATATATATTATATATAATTATATATATATATATATATATATATATATATAATATATATATATATATATAATATATTATATAATATATATATATATATATATATATATATATATATATATATATATGTATATACATATATACATATATAAGCGATTTCAACAAAACAAGATAGCGCCAAACAAACAAATGACGTCAATAAGCTAAACGTCATATTTAGAACAGTTTATGTCTGAAGTGCTTTGTATAACGTGAACCTTAACCTACACGTAACCTCAGCTGAGGTTACGTATTATTAGTATTATTTATTTCGCTTGTAAATGGTGGGGGGTTTCTAGGCTAGAGGGTATGACAAATTTGGCTTACACGTATCGGGGGTGGCCGTATCTGGCTCAGTGTCAATTAGGTCAATTTGTACATAAGCAAGAAATGAGACCTACCTCTTTCATTGCCAAGGTCTAATATATCTTTCGTCTTGAAGCAGGAGTGCCACTGGTTGTTTTTTTTTACAAGTCATCGAGAAATAATGATCATTTAAAACAGTTGACACAATATAATTGTGCGAGAGATATATTGTGTTGTGTATATTGTGTTGTCAACTATTCATGTTTTGCAAAACACGGTAGTATCAAATGATATATTTAAAACAGTCTTCACTTCTTTCTTTAAATTTTTTACTTACTTTCTTATCACACATTTTAAAATAGGCGCGGTTAAGCCAGACATTACAGGTTTACTTTTAAAAACATGTGGACTTTTAAAAGGCTGAGGGAGATAAATTAGTTAGTTCCCGAGGCTTGCCGAGAAAGATTACTAAAAGTTTGGCTCTCTATGCTCTGCCGAGAAAGATAACAATTAAACAACCACTTAGACCATAGTCATGGTTAGTAAAATATATTCGTAGTCTTTTTATTCAGAATTTTCGTAAGGTAATATTTACCGCAACATGAAGAAGCTATGGAAGAATCAGCTACTGTCGTATTAAGTCAATTTTAATAAATTATAAAGATTCTATTAAACTTACCGTCATGAAAAGTTAATTTTCTCAACTTTGGATCAGACTATATTTTTGGATAGATATTTCAAAGGACCCAATATTTCACAAGAATTTTACTTTGGACATCTTAACTTATAACTAGACCTAAAGAATTACATTCGCTTTATTTTTACGATATTCAACCTTATGGAAAAATAATTTCGAACTTAAATCTCATGAAGAAATCATTTCGATACTTATTTATTAAATTTATTTAGTAAATACTAATTTAAAAAATATAAGTAAACAAAATTACAAATTTGTTTCCGCGAGTTAAATTGGAGACAAATTTTCTATATTCAACAACATGAGAAAACATTTTAATGTTCAAACTCATGAAAAAATATTTTGATGTTCAACCTCACGAGAAAACCCTTTTGATTTTCAACCTCTGAGAAAATTATTTAGCAGTTCAACGTCATGAGAAAATCATTAGGAATAAAAATAGTCAGTAAACAAGGTTAAAATTTTGGATGGGTTAAAGATTAGACACCTTTGTATGTTGAATCCCCCACCCCTAGTCAAGGTGTAATATATCTTATAACTCCATGACATGAAAGCATAGAAGAGGGGAGTTAATGTTGGGGAAAAGATGAAGAAGGAAAATCATTTGTTATTTTCAAAGTCATAAACAACAAAAATAAGTTTTCTTCTTTATCTTCTTTAAGTTTTTATAAAGTTATAACTTAACTGTTTTTAGAATAAAATTGGTGAATATGTAAGACATTTTTATAGACTTTATAAAAAATCGAGCTGTTTAAAAAAAGCTATGACTTAGGCAAACCAGGCATACTAGCATGCGTTCTCATCAAGGTAAAATAAATATATGAATTAAATATTTAATTTTATTTATGAATTAAATATATAATTAATTTACCTTGCGTCTGGCCCGTAATCACAAGGCGACTAGCCTCCCCCCCCTCCTAGAAAAATTGTTGCCCTCTCCATTGGAAGTGTGTGAAAGATTGCCCCCCCCCCCCACAACGCGTCCCTGGGGCCTCCCTTTGGCCACTTAAGAGCCAAATAGTTGTTGTTTTTTATCAGAAAGATATTATTATAATGTAATTTTTTTTTGGCAAAATTTTTCTTGCCAGAAAAATGTTACCTAAAAAGAAAGATAAATGCATTTACGCACGAAGACAGTGGTCTGTCAACAGTGTTGGACTCAGGGTCTGCCTCATACCAACTAAAACTCACTCCGCGAAACCCCTTAAACCTAGCCTGGAACCGTTACATCACTTCAGGCAAGGTCTTTATCTTGAGCCTTCCGGCTCCCTCCCATCTTACCACCCTATTTCCCTTTTTGTCGAAGCTTAATAAAAAATAAAAATGTAATGAATAGCAAAAAAATAATAATAATAGTAGTGGTAGTGTCGTCCTATATTGCATTATCTAAATCCTCTTTTTTACTCGCAGGATGGTCTCAGCAAAGTATTGATCATTTCCCACGTGTCCGCTTTTTTCAGCATGATATTTACTATGGTGTCGGGTGTGATTGGCCCATATATCCTGGTTAGATTTAGTCTCTCGTTGGTCCATTTAGTACAATTGTTCTACGTTGTCAATGAGACCAGGGCAATAGAGACAATCAGAAGACTGATGTTTCCCGATTTTGTGCAAGTAGGACCTAAAATATCCGTGCTCACTGAGGAGCTGTGTTACGTAGAAGCCTACTTCTCCATGAATTCGATCTACCCATGACTTAATATCTCTAATAAGGCGCCATATCCAGCGGCCTCTTGTCCTCTCATCCCATGAAAGTTGCCACCCTCCATGGCATTATAGACCCTATTGACTGAATTTTGAAACATCGAAAAAATAACCTCAACACTTTTGATTATTATCATAATCAAAAACATTAAATATTTACAGTTTATTGTACACATCAATTTGCGAAAAAACAATGGGCGAAGCAAATGTGCAAAACAAACAATGTGCAAATCAAACAATGTGCGAAGCAAATAATGTGCAAAACAAACAATGAACGAAACAAACAATGTGCGAAAACCCGAAAACGATTTATTAGAACCTTAGTTAACTTTTAGAGAAGGTTTCTAATCTATTAAGATAGGGTACGCCCCACTAGTGTTAAATCTTAATGTTCTTTATTATTTGTTTTTAAACGGCTGTTGCCTATAAATATAAAGTTCTCCAAGAAGTAACGATTCCTCGGGAAACATTTATCTTTCAATAGTCTTAGAAGCATCAAAAATGAAACGACACCCCCACTCGATCCCTTTAATTTCAAAAAGGCTATCAGCAGCAAAATATTTTTTTATTTAGATTCGTCAGCCATCTATAGAGGTACATCCGTGTCAAATTTTAACTCTCAAAAAATGGATTAGCAAGGTCCAAAAACTATTTACCTGGTAGCACACCTAAAAGCTTAGACTTAATGGTTGATTTTTATGCCAAATTTTTATGGTTGAGTTTGAACTCTATATTAAATATAGCATAAACTCAGCGTTAATGCCCAAACACAGATATCATAATGAAATCCACTTAGAACGCATTAAACGGTTCTGTTCAGAGAAAATCTTGGTTATCTGGTCAGAGAAAATCTCGGTTATCTAATCTGAGAAAATCTCGGTTAACTGGTCAGAGAAAATCTCGGTTTAGGATTTTTAGCGCAAACACAAAACCTTTCCTATAAACCTATGTATTAGATGAGACAAAGTAAAAATATATTTTCCAGCTCTAGTCCCTACACACCGCTCTAAAGCAGCTTTATATTATTTACCTTAAAATAAAAATATGGCTTTAATATTTACGAAAAGGATAGAAATCAATAGCCTTTAGTTATATATAAATAAAAGCCCTAACACCCAGCTATGACGACCCGTACTTCAGGCTAACTCAACCCAGAACTTTAAATAATAATATAAACTTTAATAACTATAAGTTTATACTGAATGAATGAATGAATGAATGAATGAATAACCATTTATTAGATCAAATTACAATTACAATAAAATTTTTCACATGTATAATAATTACTTATGATCTAAATCAGCCTAGGCTGTGGTCGGGTAAAGTTTATAATTAACTTTATATCTTTATTTAATTACTAAAATTGAATATTTAATTATTTTTAATATCTATTTATATTTTTTAACTCAAGATTATGTTATCACTAATTATGTTAATAAATATAAATATATATTATATGTTTATACCTATAAACTTTAAATAAGTTAAACTATTAATCAATTTTTCACCAAAGATGCTTTTAATACAGAACTAGAGTCCAATTCCGACTGTTAGTCGTATTCCTAGTCATTTCAAAATGCGACATTCGAATATAGTCGTATTCCTAGTCAGAATCGTATTCTAGTCATTTACTTGAATATTAGTCGTATTCCTAGTCATCTTTACGAAATATTAGTCGTATTCGTATTTACTTTCGAATATTAGTCGTCCTAGTCATTTACTTTCCCGTCGAATTTAGTCATTCTAGTCATTTTCGAATATTAGAATATTAATATTCTAGTCATTTACTTCGATATATTATTCCTAGTCATTAACTTTCGAATATTAGTCGTATTCCTAGTCATTTACTTTCGAATATTAGTCGTATTCCTAGGTCATTTACTTTTATATTAGTCGTATTCCTAGTCATTTACTTTCGAATTAGTCGTATTAGTCTTTACTTTGTGAATTAGTCGTAGTCATTTACTTTCGAATATTAGTCGTGTTCCTAGTCATTAACTTTCGAATATTAGTCGTATTCCTAGTCATTTACTTTCGAATATTAGTCGTATTCCTAGTCATTTACTTTCGAATATTAGTTGTATTCCAGTACTTTCGAATAAGTCGTTTCCTAGTTCATTTTCGAATATTAGTCGTATTCTAGGCGACTTTGAAATTGTCGCTTCTACCTAGTCATTTCAAAAGCCGACTTTCGAATGTTAATCATATTTCTAGTCATGTGAAAGCCGATTTTGCCGTATTCTAGTCATGTCAATAGGCGAGTCTCGTCTATTACTTGCATTCCTAGTCATGTCAAAAGGCAACTTTCGATCAGGGGTCTCCTTAGTCGTGCCGAAATACGACTTTCTGCAGATTGTTTGTAATATAATTTGTATCAAAAACGAATTTATTATACATCTGTACTGTAAATTTATACTGTGTATTTTAGTATATTAAAATTTATCCGAGGTGTTGAGGTTACCTTTTCGTAGTAACCTTTTATTACAATAAGCTATCATATAATTGCGGTAATTCTGTTTCTACTTTTAGTATTTTCTGAAATTTTATTACAGTATATCATAACCTTGATTGTTTATACCACGACACCATGCTTCTTAAGATAAATTTCTAGCGCATAAAAAATGTTCCACCCGGTATTTTCACTAAAACTAGGCGATAGGTACTTACAATAGAGAGAAAACCCTTGGAACTTACCTGAAATCAAAAGGAAAATATTATTTAGGACAATAGAGTATTTACGCAATAATTCTGAGGCGAGGGAAGCGAGGCAGAAGTAGTTAGTATTAGCTTATAGGGAATTCACATGGTGAGAACAAGGCATAGGGAATTTAACATAGTGAGAACAAGGCATAGGGAATTCAACATGGCGAGAACAAGTAATAGGGAATCCGACATGGTGAGAACAAGTCATAGGGAATCCGACATGGTAAACAAGTATAGGGAATCCGACATGGTAGAACAAGTCTAGGGAACCGACATGGCGAGAACAAGTCATAGGGAATCGACATGGTAGAACAAGTCATAGGAATCCGACATGGCAGAGAAACAAGTCATAGGGAATCGACATGGTGAGAACAAGCATAGGGAATCCAACATGGTGAGAAAAAAGGCCAATATGGTGGAGAACAATAGGAATAAACAGATGCGAGAATGGTGAGAACAATAATAGGGAATCCGACTGGTGAGAACAAGTCATAGGGAATCCAACATGGTGAGAACAAGGCATAGGTGAGAACAAGTCATAGGAATCCGACATGGTGAGAACAAAGGCATAGAAATCCACATGGTGAGAACAAGGCATAGGAATCCGAATGGTGAGAACAAGTGGTGAGACCAAAGGGAATCGACAGGGAATCCGACATGGTGAGAACAAGGCATAGGGAATCGACATGGTGGAACAAGGAATAGGGAATCCGACATGGTGAGAACAAGTCCTAAGACAACCTGTGCCCAATTTTCTTATTGCTTTAATCTTATAATACTCATCTAAAATTAAAGAACTCTACAATACAAGAATACAAATTTATTAAACCTAAAACATTTTCCCTTAGCAAGATGGATCTTTGAGCAATATGAAACAGCGTGTTAGTATATTAGGTCCAAAATAAAGTCTTCTCTCTCTATTAGTGAATTTTCAATAGAAAATGTTGCTTACTGTGAATGACAAATGGAAGAATTGACGGAGAGGGTAATCTATATGGCAGTGAGTACCTTGGTCAGAAGCAGTCTATAGAATACTACGAACTCGCGAAGCAGAAACTGCTTCGTTCCAACCAACTCGATGGTAGTATTTACAGCGTAAGTTAGTAAGTACTGTGACTTGTATGAACATAAACAATTTATACCACTGTTATCTTTGTGTATTATATCTTGCTGTACTTAAATAGGATGCTAAATCTGCAATACCGCTATACATGGTAAAGATAGTATAACTAGTCTTTAATAAGGTGGGTCTTTATTTTTTTTGTTATTTTTTATAGTGCGTGCTCCACTCTTAAGTACTACACGCACTGTTCAGTATTAGGAAAAGAATCGGTAAAAACTATTTTTTTTTTATTTTAATTACTTACATATTTGCATTTGAATATTCCTCAAGGTGGTTCTGTCACGGCTGTAATAAAGTGGTTTAGAATTCCAGTGAAATTTTAATTAAAATCTGAATCACACCAAATTCAAAGTATTATTTAACTTTCTGGGATGTATTTAATGTTAATAGACTTTTCATCGAGGAGTAAAACATGATTTTCTAATTTGTAAGCATGATTGCAAATGGAAAGTCCCTGGGTTCAGGACCATTAATTAAACGTTCCTACTTTATGGCAAGTCTCTTCGACAAACGAAGCAGCTTTAGGACATTTATGGCTATTAGGATATTTAGGCTATATTTATAGGCTCTATTTATAGGCATATTTATAGGCTTTTTATAGGCTATATTTATAGGCTATATTATAGGCTATATTTATAGGCTATATAGGCCACAAATTCGCTATTTCTCCTATTACTTGTGTTGGTAATAACATAAGTTAGGAGGAAGGGGTTTCAAAAGGTATCACCCTATAAAGAACTGGTCTTTTAAGCGAGTTTTCCACATGGGTTGGTGAAAAAATTAGAAGCTGTGAATGAATGCTATTACAACAATGCAGAGTAGTACATTTCTAATACATCAACCTGATTAACTTACCTTCGTGTAAAGGTATCGCTATAAAACTGCTTTCTATCCTCACTGAGTTGACCACTGTTTCTGGTGACCACTAAAGTTCAAATACCCAATTATTTTTTTGGTAATTCTCTGGCATGTACATGTTTGGTAATCTTATTACCAAAATTTATTATTCTACGGTAATTTATAAAAAATAAATTGGAACATACTTTTATATTAATTGTTTTAGAAAATGCGTCATATCCCACACATTTGATACCATATAATTAAATACTGGTTATTTTCCCCCGAGCTATCGTTTGGCATACGTACGGACTATTACCCATTTATAATTAAAAATAAGCTTACCGGTAAACCAGAATTCATAACTTCTATAGGAAATTGTTAAAGTTGGGAAAAATTACCGGAATTCAGCGATAGTGGTAGTTGAGGTTATGATACAGTTCTGAAATATTAAGTATGCTCTAATTTAATTTTTTAAAGTTACCGTAGAAGAACACATTTTTGTAATCAAAGTTCCATACATGCCAGATGATTCCATACATCCCAAAAAAATATAGGGAATTTAAACTCCCTGAGGTGGACTTAGTGGGGGGTAGATACAAATGTTATCACTATAGCTCCGTAAAGAGCTGAGTGATCAGGATGATGTATTTGACATGTACCACCCTGTATGTATCTTGCAATTTCAAATTTCGGACTGGATTTAAGGTAAATATGTGATTTGAAGCTATATCTAGTTGTGAAAGCATACTCAGCTACTAATGTACGCAGCGACCTATGCGAAACACCACTTTTATACGCCAGTTTGTATAAGGTCACACCCTTTTGTACCCTTCTAGCTGAACGAGGTTACTATTTGGCTAATATGGTAAACTTTCTATTTCATACATATCTCATATTGTGAAAGGTTTGGATTTTTTGCCAATCTGCTGAATATTCAGAAAGAATAAGAAATTCACAAGCGCGCTGAAGAAGAGAATTTAACTTTTCCCAAAACTTTATTTAATAAACTCAACTAAAATATTTCTCGATTAAGTTTTCCTGAAAAGTTTCTTTTTCTTTATTTTCATTAAGAAGACTTAGTATTATTATTGTTATAATAGTTGTTTTTTATGCAAGAAGGGATGGGAGCAAGTTTGAAAGCTCAACTTTAAGTTTTCCCTTTAGGCAAAGACAAGGAAGCTTCATTTACTCCTGAGGCTGACCGGATGAGAGAGATAAACTAATTTGATCCTTACGCTGACAGGTTAGGAAAAATAAACTATTTTGCTCTTGAAGTCGGTTCAAATAAACTCATTGCTCCCGAGGCTCTGTTGAGAGAGATAATACTAGAGCTGAAATCTTTAATCCCTTTTCACAATAAATTTTACGTCTAGTCAACAAATTAAGCAAACATTAGCTAAGCATGTATATTTAAACACATCTATTAATACAGTATAAGTTCAGTTAATTGTCACCATTCCAATTCATATGAAGTTAACCCTAAAAAGGCAAGTTATTTAGACCCGTATTCAAAGACATTTCCTAACATTTCCTTAAGGGTTCCTTTGTTAGGAAAATGTTAGGTCTCCTTTAGGAGAATGTAAGGTTTAGGTAAGGAAAATGTTGTAAATGTAAGTGTAAATGATCGTTCCGTGTTTAAAAGTGGGAAAAAACATGGTTTCGTGGCTTAAAACATTTTCCTAACATTCTCCTTAAGGGTTCCTTAAGGAAATGTCTTTAAATACGGGCCTTAATTTTCTAATCTCCATTTCACCATCACTTTCACACTCAAATAAAAAGTTGTAAGTATAAAAAGAATAAAATAAATTATAATTTATAAAGAGTAAAATGTTTGAAACATTGACACTCACTAAAAACCAGGAAATAAAAGCACAAAATTTGCAGGAAAGGTTCGATCGATAACCTTAAATCATAGCGATATATTAATGGAGAGGGCATACCCAATCTCAATACATTCTCTCAGTGGATCTGCGTAACCTTATTGTAACCTACTTTAAGATGAGCGTGTGTAAAAGCTAAAAAAAGTCAATCGTAGTCGACTTTTCGCACAATCCTTGTGTTTTGTTTGGTATTAAATACCTATTTACTGTCATTTTGTGCTGTCTGTTTAGTTAATAATAATCGAGGATCCAAGGTGTTCAGGTTACTTCTTTAGTATTTCAAAATTCAAACAATAGAATGCTCTCAAAATGAATCAAATAAAACCTTTTAGCTAAACATTTTACTTTTTGTAAGTAAATATATAGAACATAAGACTTTATAAATATAATACAGACATATAACTACGTATATACATACCTCCATACATATCGCGGCATGGAAAATTCATTATTATTAATGGAGCTTGCCATAGGATCTAATTATTAACCATAGGAACATTTCCTGATAACAATGATACGACTCCATTTTCCTGAATTTTTCCCCAAATATGTTTGAAGCCCAAAACCACTAAGGTCCATTTTTATAGACGCCTCGAAATTAAAAGTCTATTATTAATTACGAGACTTTATATTTTACTTTCAACTTATTCAATCGACTTACAAACTTTTATTAAGTTATTTTTATACGTTTGGTTTTCTCTTCTTTGCCTAAGCTTTGTGGTTACTTAGAGTTAGTTAAATAGTAACTCTTTCATCTAGTTTTCCTGTGGGTCTATAACCTGCTGTTCTTTATTCCCAATAGGATGAAATTTGTTTAAAAATTGGACTTACTCTTATTTCATCATGTGGTCGTCTATGAGGTTCACTTTTTTAGTATGCTATTTATAAAGTTTACAGCACACACAAAGCTTTTAATATAGATTTCATTATGGACGGGTTGTGAAAAGTTTGTCATTTATAAGTTTGATTGAGTTAGTTAAATAGTTTGTTGTGAGTTTTCAAGAAAAATTCTTTAATCATTTACAACGAAAAGCTGAGAATGAGGGGAAATACATGGTTGACAAAACCCGGTTTTTTGTTTCTCTTGACCTAAGTTTTACAATAATTATTTTTAAGTTTTATTAAAATAAGTAGATTATTTATTTTTATTTCTTTATACTTATTTAATAATCATATTTTCATTGCAATTTTGGCGCGGAGGATCTTAATCGAGGCTAGAGCTTGACTGTAAGTCAACGGGCTGTCAACAAGATCTAGTTGTCAGCATAAGCTAGAGTATAAGCAAGATATAGACGGATAAGGTCAGACTGGACTGTCAAACAAGAAAATCTAGTTGTCAAGCATAACGTAGGTATAAGCAAGATATAGCTGTAAGATAAGGACCTGGATGGTCAACCAGAGCCTAGACTGTCAAGATAAGCTAGAGTATGAGGCAGGTATAGACTGTAAGGTAAGACCTGGACTGTCAAACAAGATCTTGTTAGATTGTCAAGCATAAGCGTAGAGTATTAAGCAGAATATAGCTTGTAAAGATAAGACCTGGAATGTCAACAAGAGCTAGCGTCAGAACATTAGCATGAGTAGTAAGCAAGGTATAGGACTGTAGATAAGACTTGGAATGTCCAAACAAGAGTAGATGTCAGATAGTAGGAGTATAAAGCAAGATATAGACTGTAAGATAAGACCTGGAATGTCAAACAGAGCTGACTGTCAAACTAGCTAGAGTAGTCTAAGCAGTATGCTGTTAAGATAAGACCTGGAATTCAACAAGAGCTAGACTGTCACATAAGCTAGAGTATAAGCGAAGTATAGCTGTAAGATAAGACTGGATGTCAAACGAGTAGGACTGTCAGAATAAGCGTTGAGTTACGCAAGATATAAACTGTTAGATAAGACCTGGAAATGTCAAGCAAGAGTGACTGTCAAACATAAGCTAGAGTATAAAGCAAGATATAGACTGTAAGATAAGTCGGAATGTCAACAAAGAGCTAGACTGTCACATAAGCTTAGAGTTAAGCAAGAATATGACTGTAAGATAAGACCTGAATTGTCAACAGAGTAGGACTGTCAAAATAGCTAGGTCTAAAGCCGATTTAGACGCTAAGGTAAGACCTGGAATGTCAAACAAGAGCTAGACTGTCAAAATAACTAGAGTATAAGCAAGATATTAGCTGTGATAGACTGGCATTGTAAACTAAGGTAGCTGTCAAATATAAGCTAAGAGTATTAAGAAGATATGACTGTAGATAAGACCTGGCTGTCAAACAGAGTAGATTGTCAAGATGAAGTAGTTAAGGCAGATATAGACTGTAAGTAAGAGCCTGGGACTGTCAAACAAGAGCCTAGACTGTCAAACTAAGCTAGAGTATAAAGGCGATATAGAACTGTAAGGTCAGACTGGACTGTCAAAACAAGATTGCTAGACTGTCAGATAGCTAGAGTATAAAGCAAGATATGCTGTAAGGTAAGACCGGGATGTCAAACAAGGCTAGCTGTCAGCATAAGCTGAGTATAAGCAAGATTAGCTGTAAGATAGACAGCGGACCTGTCAACAAGAGCTAGCTGTCAAGATGAGTAAGAGTGTTGTGTTGATATAGCTGTAGGTAAGACCTGGATGTCAAAACAAGGCTTAGACTGTCAAGTAAGCTAGGTATAGCAAAAATATACGACTGTAAGATAGGACTGAATGTCACAAGGCTAGATGCAGATTTCAGATAAGCTAGGGGTATAAGCAGATTAATCCTGTTAAGATAAACCTGGAATAAAACAAGGCTAGATGTCAACAGTAGGTAGAGTATGAAGGCAAGATATGACTGAATAAGTAGACATGAATGTCAACAAGGCTAAGACTGTCAAACTTAAAGCTAGGTTGTGTGGTGGTGGTTGGTGTTTCTAAGATAGAACTGTAAGTAAGACTGGAATGTCAAACTGTGTGTGATGTGTGTGTTTATGTCAAGGATAAGGCATGAGTGATAAAGACAGATATAGACTGTAAGGAATAGACTGAATGTCAAAGATTAGATGTCAGATAAGTAGAGTATAAGCAAGATATGACTGTAAGATAGACCTGGAATGTCAACAGAGCTGCATGTCAAAAATAGCTGGTATAAAGCAGTAATGACTGTAACATAGACTGGACTCGTGTCAAACAGAGCTTAGAAGTCAGAACATAAGCTAGAGTATAAGCAAGATTATAGCTGTAGATAACGGCCTGGATGTCAAACAAGAGCTAGACTTGTCAAGAATAGCTGAGTTAAAGCGATATGCTGTAGATAGCCTGGATGTCAAAAGAGCTATAGACTCGTCAAATAGCCTAGGAGTATAAGCAAGATATAGGTGTAAATAAGACTGGAGAATATCAAACAAGGGCTCGACTGTCAAGCTAAGCTAAGAGATATAAAGAAGTATAGACTGGAAGGTAAGACCTAGAATATCAAACAAGAGCTAGACTGTCACCATAAGACTAGTATAAAGCAGATGACTGTAAGGTAAGACTAGAATATACAACAAGAGCTAGAATGTCAGATAAGATAGAGTAATAAAGCAAAGGAATTGCGTAAAGGTAAGACCGAAGCAAACAGAAGGTAGTGTGTGGGGGTGGAGTGTGGTGGTTGGTGTGTAAGCTAGAGTTATAAGCAGATATTAGATGTTAAGATAACTTAAAGTCAAACCAAGAGTAGACTGTCCAGAACATAGCCTAGAGTATAAAGCAAGATTAGAAGTAAGGTTAAAGACCTAGAATATCAACGACATAGACTGTCAACATGCTACGGATATAAGCGATTGTGTAGGTAAGGACCTAGAATATCAAACAAGAGCTAGATGTCCAACATTAAGCATAGAGTAAAGAGAGATATAGACTGTAAGGTAGACTAGAACTTATCAAACAGGTAGACTGTCAAAATAAGCTAGAGATATAAACAAGATTAGACTGGTAAAAGGTAAGACTAGATATCAACAAGAAGTAGACTGTCACACATAAGCTAGAGTTAAGCGGAAGATATGGATGTAGGATAAGACCTGGAATGTCAAACAAGAGGTGCTAGACGGGTCAAATAGCTAGCAGTATAAGCAAGATATAGACTGTTAGATACCTGGATGTTCAACAAGAGTAGACTGTTCAACAGTAGCTAGAGTTATTAAGCAGATTAGACTTTGTAGATATAGATCTGGGGCTGGTCAACAAGAGCTTAGTGTCAAACAAAGCTAGAGTTAAGCAGAAGACTTGTAGGATAGAGACCTGGAGATGTCAGGTGGGTGACGTCAAATAAAGCTAGAGTATAAAGCAAGATATAGACTGTAGGTAGACCTGAATATCAAAGAGGCATAACTGTCAACATGAAGTAGAGTATTTTTAAAGCAAGAACTGACTGCTAGATAGATGGAATGTCAAACAAGAGCTAGACTGTCAACATAGCTGAGTATGAAAGAAGATATAGACTGTAGATAAGACCTTGGAATGTCAAACAGAGGTAGACGTAAAAGATAGCTAGAGTATAAGCAGATAATAGACTGTAAATAAGGACTGGATGTAAACAAGGCAGGGGACTGTCAACATGAGCGTGAGTAAAAGCAAGATAGACTTAGGTAGACCGCGGGAATGTCAACAAGGCTAGCACCTGTCAAGAATAAGCTAGAGTATAAGCAGTATAGATGTAAGTAAGACCTGACTGTACAAACAAGTTGTTGTCAAGCATAGCTTAGGTATAAGAGAAAGATATAGATGTAGATAAGACTGGAATGTCAACAAGAGCTACGATGATCAACATAGTGAGTAAAAGCAAGATATAGGACTTTAGATGACGGAATGTCAAAACAAGATCTAGACTGTCAAGCATAAGCTAGAGTATAAAGCAGATATAGACTGTAAGATAAAGGACGGATGTCAAACAAAGCTAGACTTGGTGAGTGATGGTGTGTGTGTGTGTGAGTATAAGGAAGATTGACTGTAGATTAAGACCTGGAAGTGCAAACAGAGCTAGACTGTCAAGCATGCTAGAGTATAAAGCAGATATAGACTGTAGGATAAGGACCTGGAAATGTCAAACAAAGCTAGACGTCAAACATAAGCTAGAGTATAAAGCAAGATATAGGTAGATAGACCTGGAATGGAAAACGAGATCTATGTCAAAGCATATAGGAGTGGTGAAAGAAGATACTATAGACTGGTAAGATAAGACCTGGAATGTCAAACAAGAGCCTAGAATTCAAGAATTAAGCTTGAGTATAGGAAGATATAGACTGTTAAATAAGACCTGGACGTCAACAAGAGCTGGGAGACTGTCAAGAATAAGGTCAAAGTATTAATAGGCAGATAAGCTGTAGATAAGCCTGGGGAATGTCAAATCAAGAGCAGACTGTCCAGAAAAGTAGGTAAAGCAAGATATGACTGTAAGATAGACTGGAATGTCAAAACAGAGCTAGGACTGTCAAGAATAAGCTAGAGGTATAAGCAAGATTAATGATGTAAGATAAGATGGATGTAACAGAGCTGGCTGTCAAGATAAGCTAGAGTATAAAGCAGATTAGACTGTAAGTAGACCTGGGAATGTCAAACAAGTCTTGACTGTCAAGGATAAGTAGAGTATAAAGCAAGATATAGACTGTAAGGTAAGACCTGGACTGTCAACAAGAGCTGACTGCAAGAATAGCTAGGTTATAAGCAATATGACTGTAAGATGAACCTGGAATGTCAAACAAGATCTGACGTCAAATAAGCTACGGTATAGCAAGAATATAGGACATGTAAATAAGCTGGACTGTCAAACAAGGCTGCTGTCAAGCGAATAGGAGTTATAAGCAAGATATAGAGTTAAGTAAGACCTGGACTGTAACAGAGCTAGAGACTGTCAAAGAATAAGTAAGTATAAAAGCAGATATTAGACTGATAGATAAGACCTGGATGTCACAGAGATGATGTGCAAGAATAAGCTAGGTATAAGCAAGATATAGACTGTAGATTAAGACTGGAATGTAAACAAGGCTAGATAGTCAAGATAGCTAGGGATATAAGCAGAGTAATGACTGTAAGATGACCTGGAATGTCAACAAGCTAGATGTCAGAATTGCTGAGTTAAGAGTATATAGACTGTAAGATTAAGGGATGCGAATGTTCTACCAGATCTAGACTGTTCGTGAGGATAGCAAGTATAAGCAAGATTAGCTGTAGATACCTGGAAGTCAACAGAAGCGAGGACTGTCAGATAGCTGAGTTTAAAGCAGATATAGACTGTAGATAAGATCTGGAATGTCAACAGATCGATGTCAATAGAGAGTTATAAGCATGATATAGATGAGCTAACTGGATTGTGTAAGGCTAGACTGTCAGGAATAGCTAGGGTATAAGCAAGATATAATTGTAGGGAAAGCCCCCCTTTGGAATGTCAAACAGATCTAGGACTGTCAGAATAAGCTTGTAGTATAAGCAAGATATAGACTGTAGATAAGACTGGGAATTATCAACAAGAGCTTGACGTCAGAATAGCTAGACGTATAAAGCAGATATGGACTGTAAGATAAGACCTGGAAGTCAAAACAGAGCTGGCTGTCAAATAGTAGAGTTTAAGGCAGTATAGCGAAGATAGTCTGGATGTTCATGACAAGATCTTAGGGGATGTCAAACATCACGCTGAGTATAAGAGATATAGCTGTAGATAAGACTGGGATTGTCAACGAGCTTGACTGTCAAGATAAGTTAGAGTATTAAAGCAATCTAGACGTAAGTAAACCTGGGACTGTTAAACAAGAGCTGACTGTCAGAACTAAGCGTAGAGTTAAGCAGATATAGGACTGTAAGTAAGACCTGGAATTGTCAACAGGGTAGGAACTGTCAGGAATAAGTTAGAGTAAAGACGAATATGACTGTAAGTAAGACCTGGACTGTCAACAAGGAGCGTAGACTGTTCAAAATAAGCTAGGTTATAAAGAGTATAGATGGATGATAGACCTGACTGTCAACAAAATCTAGATTGTAGCATTAAGCTTAGGTTAAGCAGATATAGACTGTTAGATAGGATGAATGTTGGGGTGGTGTGTGTGTTAGCTAGAGTATAAGCAAGATTATGAACTTGTAGATAAGACCTGGAATGTCGACAAGAGCTGACTGTCAAACATAATGCTAGAGTATAAGCAGATAGGACTGTGATAGGGACCTGGACTGTCAACAAGAGCTAGACTGTCAATAAGCTTAGTAGTATAAAGCAAGATATGCTGTAGATAAGACCTGATGTAACAGAGCTAGACTTGTCAAAGATCAGTTAGAGTTCGAGCAGTATAGCTGTAGATAGACCTGGCTTTGTCAACAAGATCTGATTGTCAAGCATTAAGTGGTATAAAGAAATATGACTGATAAGTTAAACTGGATGTCAACAAGGCATAGCTGTCAACATAACTAGGATAAAGCAAGATATGAACTGTAAGATAGGACATGGAAGTGTCAAACAAGATCTAGACTGTCAAATCATAGTAGGTATTAGCATATTATAACTGTAGATAAGACCTGGATGGTCAACAGAGCTGACTGTCAGATAAGCTGGGATAGCAAGTTTGACTGTAGATAGACCTGGAATGTCAAACAAGAGCTAGACTGTCAAACAGCTAGAGTATAAAGCAAGATATAGACTGTAAGATAAGACCTGGAAGTCAACAAGAGCTGACTGGTCAAAAACATAAGCTAGAAGTCAGCAAGATTATAGGACTGTCAGATAAGCCTGGATGTTCAAAACATTGTTGGTAGATGTCAAACATCGTAGGTATTAAGCAAGTATAGCTGTAGTAGACCTGGGACTGTCAACAAGAGCTAGGGTCAAGGAATAGAGTAGAGTATAAAGAAGCAAGATTAGACTATTAAGTAGCTGGCTGTCAGAACAGAGTAGCTGTCGAGATAGCTAAAGTATTAAGCAAGAGTATAGACTGTAAGATAACCTGGATGTAAACGATGGGACTAGACTGTCAAGAATAAGCTAGAGTTAAGCAAGATATAGACGTAGATAAGACTGGTGGAATGTCAACTAGGCTAGACTTGCAAGAGTATAAGCTAGATGGTATTAGCGAAGTATGATGTAAGATAGACTGGAATTCAACAGCTAGGTGTCAAGATAAGCTAGAGGTATAAAAGCAAGTTTAGACTGTTAAGATAAGACTGGATTGTCGAAAGCAAGAGCGGAGGACTGTAAGAATAAAGGTTAGAGTATAGCAAGAATAGACTGTAGATAGACTGGGAATGTCAAACGAAGAGCTAGCTGTAGATAGCTAGAGTACTAAAGCAGATATGACTGTAAGATAAGACTGGAATGTCAACAGAGGCTGACGTTCAAATGCTAGAGTTAAAGAAGATAGTGACTGTAAGATAAGACTGATGTAACAGAGCTAGACTGTCACATAGCTGACGTTAAGCAGATATAGACTGGAGTTAGACTGGATGTCAAACAGAGTAGATGTCAAGACATAAGCGTTAGGTATTAAGAAAGATATGGACTGTAGTAGACTGGAATGTCAAACAAGAGCTAGCATGTCAAAATAAGCTAGGTATAAAGCAAGTATAGATGTAGATTACAGACTGGATGTCAAACCAGATCTAGACTGTCAACTACTAGAGTATTAAAGGCAGTATAGATGTAAGATAAGACTGGACTGTCAAAAGGCTTTAGACTGCGGGAATAGCTAGAGTTAGAAGAGATGATAAGCTTGTTAGATGACTGGCATGTACAGAGTTAGAACTGTCAAGATAGCTAGCGTAGTATAGAAGCAAGTATAGACTGTAAGGTCAGACTGGCACTGCAACAGATTAGATTGTTCAGCTATAAGCTGGTATAAAGCAGATTTGACGTGTTAGATAAGACCTGGAATGTCGAACCAAGAGTGACTGTCAACTAGCTAGAAGTATAAGCAAGATATAACTGTAGATAAGACCTGGATGTCAAACAAGAGCTAGACTGTCAAACATAAGCTAGAGTATAAAGTATAGGACTGTTAGATAGACTGGACTGTTCAACAAGAGCTGAAGTAAGAATAAGCAGAGTATAGCAAGATGATGATGTAAGATAAGACCTGGAATTGCAAACATAGCTAGATTGTCACATAAGGCTAGAGTATAAGCGATATAGACTGTAAGATAAGACGTTGGAATGTAACAAGAGCTAGTGTGTGTTGTGTTGCTAGAGTATAAGCAAGGATATGACTGTAGATCAGACCTGGGAATGGTCAAACAAGATCTAGACTGTCAAACATAAGCTAGGTATAAAGCAAGATTATAGACTGTAGTAAGACTGGCCTGATCAAACAAGAGCTAGATGTCAAGAATAGCTAGAGTAAAAGAAGATATAGACTGTAGATAGCCTGGATGTCAAAAAAGAGCTTAGATTTCAAGAATAACTAGGTATAAGAAGGATATTGAGACGTAAGATAAGACTGGACTGTCAAAAGAGCTAGATGTCAAGATAAGCTAGAGTATAAAGAATTGACTGTAAGCTAGCTGGGAAGTCAACAAGAGCTAAGACTGTCAAGAATAAGCTAGAGTATAAAGCAAGATTAGACTGTAAGATAGACCTGGAATGTCAAACAAGGTGACTGTCAAACTAGCTAGATTATAAAGCAAGATTATAGCTGTAAGATTTAGACTGGAATGTTACAAAAAGTAGCTGCTCAAACTAGCGTAGAGTATAACAAGATATAGACTTGTGATTAGGACCTGGAATGTCAAACAAGAGCTTGACTGGTCAAACATTAAGCAGAGTATAAAGCAAGATTAGGACTGTAAGTAGGAACTGGATGGATCAACAAGATCTGAACTGTCAAGTGTGTGTGTTAGAGTATTAAAGCAAATATAGACTGTAGGTCGACTTGGATGTCAACAAGATTAGATTGTCAAGCATAAGCTAGAGTATAAAGCAAGATATAGACTGTAAGATAAGACTGGATGTCAACAGAGCTGACTGTAAAATAGCTAGGTTAAGGTCAAGATAATTGACTGTAAGTATAGAGCTGGATGCAAACAAGGCGTAGACTGTCATAGTAGATAAAGCAGTATGTATCTGTAGTAAGTATCTTGGAATGTCATGTTTTTGTTTTTTTTTGTCTTGTTAATTTATTATTTTGTCTGTTTAGCTATTAAAGTCATGTATGATCTGTTGTAGGGACTTTGTTTACTGTTTTTTTATTGGTCTTTGTATTGTTCTTGATTAGAGGCTATGTTTTAGTTTTAATGCTATTTTGATGTTTATTGTCTTGTTGTGGTGTAAACAGAGCGTGACTGTCAAGATAAGCTAGAGTATAAAGCAAGTATAGAATTAGGTAGTGTGGTGGTATGGCATGCTGGTGGTGTGCTGTGTGGAGTAGTAGAGTATAAGAAGATATTAGCTGTAGATAAGACTTGGATTGTCACAAGCGCTAGACTGTCAAGAATTAAAGCTGAGTATAAAGCAGATTAGCTGTAAGATTAACTGGTATGTAACAGGTAGACTGTTCAAGGAATAAGCATTAGAGTATAAACAGCAAGATATAGACTGTTAAGATAAGACTGGACTGGTAAACAATGAGCTAGCTGTCAAGAATAGCTAGAGTAAAAGCAGATAGTAGACTGTTAAGATAAGACCTGGATGTCAAATCAACAAGCTAGGACTGTCAGCATAAGCTTAGAGTATAAAGAGATATTAGCTGTAGATAGCTGAATGTCGAAACAAGAGCTAGATGTCAAACATAGCTAGAGGTATAAAGCAAGATATAGACTGTAAGTAAGACCTGGAATGTAAACAAGATCTAGACTGTCAAACATAAGCTAGAGTATAAAGCAAGATATAGACTGTAAGATAAGACTGGACTGTCAAACAAGAGCTAGACTGTCAAGAATAAGCTAGAGTATAAAGCGTATAGCTGTAATAGACCTGGAATGTCAACAAGAGCTAGACTGTCAGTTCAGCTAGAGGTATAAAGCAAGATATAGACTGTAAGATAAGACCTGGAATGTCAAACAAGAGCTAGGTCCAAGCATAGTTAGGAGATAAGCGAAGCTAGCTGTAAGATAAGACTGGACTGTCAAAGATGCTGATTCAGAATAGTAGAGTAAAAGCAGATATAGACTGTAGTAAAGGCCCTGGAATGTCAACAGAGCTAGACGTCAAAATAAGCTAGAGTTAAGCAAAGATTTAGACTGTAAGATAAAGACCTGGAAGTCAAACAGAGCATAGTGTCAAAATAGCTAGAGTTAAAGCAAGATATTAGACTGTAAGATAAGACCTGGATGTACAAATGGGTATTGCTAGAGTATAATGTGTAGTTAGACTGTAAGATAACTGGTATGTCAAACAAGCAGCTGACTGTCAAAATAGCTGAGGTATAAAGCAAGATATAGACTGTAATAGACTGGAATGTCAACAAGAGCTAGATGTAACATAAAGTAGAGTATAATGCAAGATATAGGACTGTAAGATAAGATGGAATGTCAAACAAGAGCTAGACTGTCAAACATAAGCTAGAAGGTATAAAGGCAGATATAGGACTGTAAGATAGACCTGGAAATGTCAATAACAAGATCTAGTTGCAAGCAATAGCTAGTGATAGTAAAGCAAGATATGACAATAGATAAGACCTGGATGTAACAAGGCTAGACTGTCAAGATAAGCTAGGAGGTATAAAAGCAAGTATTAGCTGTAAGATAACCTGAATGTAAACAGCTAGACTGCAACTAAGCTAGAGGATATAAGCAGATAGTGCTGTAGATAAGACCTGGAATGTTTAAACAAGAGTGACTGTCAACCAGTAGCTAGAGTAATAAAGCGTATGACTGAGATAAGACTGGATGTTTCAAACAAGAGCTGACTGTTCATAAGTTAGTGATTAAGGGCTAAGATTTAGCGTAGATTAGATGAGTGGTGGTAGATTGGCTCAGGTGGACGTCAAATTAAGCTAGAGGTATAAGCAGATATAGACTGTAAGGATAACCTGGACTGTCACAAGAGCTAGCTGTAACATGAGTTAGAGTTGTAATGTATAGATATAGATGTAGATTAAGGACTGGAATGTCAAAACAAGAGCTGACTGTCAAACATAAGTAGGTATAGCCAGTATAGATGTTAGATAAGACTGGAAATGTCAAACAGAGTGATTTGTTCAACATAAGCTTAGGTATAAGCAAGATATTGGACTGTAGATGATAGACCTGGAATGTCAAACAAGAGCTATAGACTTGTTCAAAGATAGGTAGAGATAAGAAGATTAGACGTAAGATAGACCTAGAAGTATCAAACAAGAGCTAGCTGGTCAAACTAAGCTGAGTATAAGAAGATATAGACTGTAAGATAAGACCTGGAATGTCAAACAAGAGCTAGACTGTCAAGCATAAGCTGAGTATAGCAGATATAGACTGTAAGTAAGGACCGTATGTCATAAAAAGAGGCTAGGTGTCAGATAAGTAGAGCTATTTAAAGCAGGATATGGATGTAGGGTTTAGACTTAGAATATCAACAGAGCTATGTGTTTGTTTCAATTAAGCTGGTTTTAAAGGCAGTTATAGTACTGTAAGATAGGACGGAATGGTAACAAGAGCATAGACTGTCACATAAGCCTAGGAGATATTAAAGCACAATATGACTGTAGATATGCCTGGAATTGTCAACAAGATCTAGAACTGTCAACAGCTAGAGGATTCTGTGTAGAGTGTAGGTAAGACTGACTGTCAAACAGGCTAGGGACTGTC